>CALSCE010010649.1:3035122-3069592 GCA_943593645.1 Bovichtus variegatus
TATATATATATGTATATATGTATATATATATATATATATACATATACATATATATATATATATACATACATATATGTACATATGTACTGTGTATATATATGTATGTATATACTGTATGTATGTATGTATGTATATATATATATATATACATATATGTATATATGTATATATATGTGTGTGTGTGTGTGTGTGTGTCGTCAAGTGAAATAATAAAACAACACATTGGTTATATCAACAAATTTCTAAAAACATTCCAAAAGCATAATCTTCCTCACTAACCTGAAATAATAAATTGTACTGGACAATTAATACAGTGTTCGTGCAAGTAGACGTTTTGGTTTATTAGCTTGATGAAATACTGCGGAAAAGCCTTGTGTTTCACCCCGTTTCTGGCTCTGATCTCTTTACTCATGTGTTCCTGTTTTCAGCCTCTAAGAACAGAGGCCAAATGCCCTCTGTAGAAGCCACAAAACCCAAACAAATCCTTTTTTGTTTTCCAGTGGAGAATATTGACAGACGCGTCACGCAGCCACAAAGATAGTTTACACGCATGTATTACATATGCATACTTGGAGAAACACACACACACACACACACACACACACACACACACACACACACACACCAGCCTTTCTGTCTCTGTCTCTCTCCCTCTCTCTCTCCCTCTCCCTCCCACAGATGGCCTTGTGGAGGCTCTTATTGATTGGGCCGCAGGACAGTGGGAGGACACAGCAATGGAAAAATGCATGCCAAAACAATTTCCTAGACAGCTGCCCCTAAACAGCCAGTCAACTGTCCTAACCAATTAGGATAAGGTGTGGCTAAGAGATACATTTGGCTCTCACACTCAAACTATTATTCGTTCACTTTTCAACATGACGTTCTACAAAAATACTACAGTGCTGTAATAGAGCGCAACAAAACATCCCATCTCGCAGGATTGCTTTAGTCAGGGAGCTCAGGCTAGAACTCACACTCCAGCTCTAGGTTGGCTGTTTGGCATCACACAGGCTGGCAGTATGTAATCTATCATGGCCAGACTATCTATATTAGTTAGTGTCTGGCTACCGTGAGGGGCAGTGGAAAAGGACATGTGCTGGCATGGAGCAAAGATCTGGCCAGGTTTGCCTTACTGATGTGTGCAGTGGAGAGACCAAAGCTCTGCAGTGTGTGCATGTACGCAAACTAAATAAAGAATCCAAATTGTTACGTCATGAAGAAGAGAATCTAAGACTGTGTCTGTTACAGCAAAGGGATGATGGGGTCTGTGTTTAAGATGGGTTGCCACGCCTACACTGTTTGTTGGTGAATTACTCTTCGCTAATTCCTCTCAAGTGGCACAGCAAGATCAAATAGTCATCTGCAATAATAACATCAATGGCCATTAAACAAGACCAGTGATTAGATCTGGGAGCCATGTGGGAGATATCTGAACGAGTCATCAGACTTTTCTCCATCTCACAGGACACGCTTGGCTCTGCCGCACTCCCGCCTGTCAACAGATTTACTGCATGCATATACAAACTGCATAGGGAGTCATTACATTACATTACATTCCCCTAAGAGAAGCAATGACAAGCAAATGGCAGCCTTTAAAGCGGGGCTATTCAGTTAAAATTCAAAAAGAACCAGTCAATCAAATTTTCTCTCAGGAAAAATCCGAACCACATAGTGTCTAAATTGCGTCCTATAGCCTACCTTACCTCTGTCAAATAACATTATGAACATGAACAACGTACATTTCCATATCATTTCATCAATATTTATTGTCATTTTTTGAAGTAGGAATCCTTTAGCATACATAAATAATCCCAAAGGTCCGAGCACAATTACCTTGAGGCCTACATTTACAGAAAATAAGACAGAATCTTCTGAATCAAATAAATAAAAAAGTGCCCCTTTTAGAAAAAGGGCAAGCAGAGCTTGAGCAGCCATGTTTCTTTTTATAATGCTACACATTGTCCGTCCGTACCATCCTTGTGAATGCAATATTTCAGGAACGTGGAACGAGGGATATTTTTGAAATGTCCACTTGGAATTAGAATTAGAATTAGAATTTGGGGGTCAAAGGTCAAGGTCGCTGTGACCTATCAAAACACATTTTTGGCCATAACTCAATAATTCATGTGCTAATTATGACAATTTTAGGTGTAAACTAAAGGCCATCTTGGGATGGGATCACACCCCGACGCAAAATTAGGCCACGGGCATAAATTGAGGGGCCAATAACTTCCTACCCCTTTACTTCTGGCGCCCTTGCATGGACCACACCCATCTTCGAACTCAGTCTTCATTTTTTATCTCAACTACAAACCTGTAAAGTTTAGTGACTGCGTCTTTGCTCTCGCTGTAACAAAATGTGTCCACAGACAGACAGAAGTATAAACACCTGGCAAAGCGTTCTGTGGTAGTTCCCACTGCAGGATGTGTCTCCAGGAGCCATGGTCACACATACACACAGACTCACAAGGCGATGAAGTGATGACATTTTGGACAGACATGGATGTAAACTGCAACTTGACTGGTTAGCGGAGGCATACATCCGCAAGGCGGTAATTCTAGTGTATTTTCTTTTATTTCTGCTTCCTTTCCTAGTGAGAGAGATAAGCCTGTGACAGCTTTGGTAGTGTCAACTAATCAAATTCACTCAAATTGTATTAATATAGCCCAATATCACAAATTACAAATGTGCTTCAGGGAGCTTTACAATCTGTGCAGCATACGACACCCTCTGTCCAAGGTTTGAATCTTGGCTTGAATGGCGTTAGTGTTATTCGTATGTACAGGTGTAGGTTCTCATTGGTGAGGCTGGAACACTACTTGGTTTTAATAATGTACATGGCAGAGAAAGCTGACTCACAGCTTTATGTCAATCAAAACACGGTCATGGTGTGTCGTGCTACTTTGGTTAGACAAGGCAAAACAGTCTCAGACACAGTCTGGAGCCTGAAAGTAACAGGGTCAGTTGCTTCATGCTGTCATCCTTCTCACATCTCTCTAACGCTGTCTACACGCGGTAAACAATCAATTTGGTTGGCTCAATTGAGTGAAGATATTGCTGCATTAACTGGATTAGCTGCACCCGCGGTCGGAAAAAGCAATCCTCCCTGAAGATTATTATTTATTCTCATTCATTTGTCAGAAATTGGTCACAGGTCCGGATAGAATTGTCTCTCGGCCCATGTCCAGACCGCGGTCCACCATTTTGTGATGTCTGCTTAGAGGTTATATTTAGTCTCTGTGGTCTGGTAACTTCCTTTGTGTTCCCCAGACTCAATCATAAGCACACTTCAGAGTCCCACAACAGTTGGTGGAATTGAAACGTGGACAATTATAGTTCAATTTGCTCAAATAGATGGAAATAAGTCAGCAAACTGACCGAATGAGTTTTTGGAGATTTATGTTCATCCAAAGTGAATTCTAATTAATCAGGCGGACAAAAGTTTCCTAGTTGTTGGCTGAATCTTAATAACATAACTTCATTATTAGTTTGTACTTTGATGACATTGAAAGTGGGATTACATTAGATTACTTGACTTGTGTACAAATCTGCACAAATGTCATCTGCTAAATGAGCACACGTGACACTTCCCCATAGTGCAGTGACAGGCCCACAAGTTACCCTATTTCAGTATTATTTAGCACATTTCTCACCTCTCCTCCCCAACAACGAATGCTCTCTGAAATCATCGAGCAACATTTTACCCAACTGTGTGCTTTCCACATGCTTTGAGACTCTGACACCAAGGACGCAATTTAATTAAGCTAGGCTTCAAACGCAATCTAAACAAACAGAGAAGCTACAAACAAACAACAAGTCCAATTACAGCAATGTTAATATGCAGGGCAAATCAGCATTCGACTACCACAAGAGAGGGAGGGAATGGGAGGAGGAGGAGGAGGAGGGTCTGACTGCTTTGAATCAGAACCCTGGGGCTGTTACATATTTGTAAAGGGACAAAAAATCAATCCAGATTGACTTTCAAATTCTGCTACTATGTGACAATCACAACGGACAGAGGCAGAGGTATTTGCCTGAATCCCCTTTAACACCATGTACTGCACTCTTATTGATCCGAGTACACCTGCCCTTGAACTAGTAATGGCTTCGTGGAATTGCCTCCATAAGATTCTTTAACTTTACAAGGGGATCCCCTGATATTGTCCATAACAGGCCAGGGGTGTATTGATTCTTCTGATTGGATGGCGTGGTTGTGAGCCGCAGGAAAGGAATCCTGTGATCTATGTTCTTTCCGGTGTGCAAAATTTAGTACTCACATGCACAAACACATACATACACACACAAACAGACACACACACACACACACACACACACACACACACACAGATACATACACAAGATGAATAAAAGTATTCCCTAGGAGGGAGCAGATGTGATGTGATATTAGAGTGCAGTGTTTTCCTATAAATGAAACAATAGCGGTCAGGATGCTGGCTGATATTAGGTTATCTTAGCCGGAGGCCACGTCAAACTGTGGCATTATTTTGACAACACTGGAAATGAGCGAAGATAGTGTATGAAAACTGCCCTGAGCCATGTCTACCCAACTATTGACCCAAAGATGAATTTCATGTCTGACACTTTGGCTTTCCATACATGCGTATGAGTGTGTCGGTCTCTTTTAAGACTGCGCGTACATTTGCATTTGTGTGTGTTCTATTTGTGTTTGACTATGTAGGCCAAGTGTGGCGTTTTGAATTTCAGATAAACCAAGGTTAATAAAAAAATGTTTTTTGCCAAACTAATTCAAATGGAGTTCACTGTGTTTATCTGTGTGCTTGTGCGTTATATTTGGCCTCATTAAGGGTGCATTGATGGGTTGGCTAGGTTAATAGAGATTCATAATCTAAGCAGAGCTGCAACCCCCATGCTTTTCATCTATAATCTCCATGTGTATATGCTTATAGACGTGCTTTTTCATGTGTCTCATATTTGTGCAGCTCTGCATGTGCTCTGTAATCTGGTTTACAGGAAACACGCCACAGCCGAAACACATGGTCAATTTCCCATCCCAGTCCTATCATTAGCCCAGGGCCTAATCCTTAGTTATAATTCAGATGATGGGTCCTGCCAGTAGGGGTCTGCTAATAGGTCACATAAATCACAGTGTGAAGCTGAGGCTGGGTCAAGGCCCAGCAAAGTCGGCCATTTTCCCCAAAAGAAAGATCTCCATGTCGCTTGATTACCAATAAGGGCTGATGAAAAGAGCACTTACACACACACACACACACACACACACACACACACACACACACACACACACACATGCAGAAAGAGTGGTAATCTAAAGCTGTTCATGCTTTGAATACTGAGCGCGGTGAAATACCAGAGGAGTGCAGCTGAGCAGTGGGGGTGATTCTATGTTAGCGTGTGTTGAATGCGGATTACTTTATTCAAAGCAGAACCATTTACTTTTCTCAGCCTTCAAAACATTTGAACAAATTAAGAATCGGAGGAAATCATTCAAGATGGAAAATAAAACCTTCCTCCCTTAATCATTTTGGCTATTTTTCAACCTGCCTCAGCTAATCCATTATCGCATCATGACATTGAGTCACCTTGAAGTAGCGTTCAGGCTTTTGTATTGTATGAGATCACGTAGTGGAAAAAAGGCCGTGTGTTAGTAACAAGATTAACAGCCGCGGTCTGATATGGGATTATCACAGCTCTCTAGCAGGCAAGGGATGCCTGTGGATTAGATCTCACAACAGAGATTAATCCAGGACGATCTGCTATAACTTGATTTTGTACAACGGGATTATTTCTTTGACATATGTTTCCAAAATTAAAGACCTAAAACTCAATTTTTGAAGATTACCACAGCAGACATAGCTTTCCCATGTCACTCTGACTAGTCTACAGGGATTGACAATAAGACTTTGTCCTGCGTTCTTAAGGCAAGAGAATCACATTCCTACTCAGTGTCTCACCTCTTTTCAGTAAGGAAAGTTTTCAGTTCTTTCGGCGTAAAGTTGTTTTTTGGCATATTTGTGAGTTGGCGTTGCTTTACAATGAGTCTCCAGTCTTGAGAAAAGAAAAAAGAATAGAAATGTCAGCATCATCAGCTTTTTCAATCTAGTCAGAAGGCTTTAAAAAAAACATGGTCACACATACCTGGTAAAAAAAAAAAAAAAAAAAAAAAAGATCAGCAATGGGGAAATTCTTATTATTACATTTAATCAGTATTCAAGTACATGATTCACTGTATCCAAAAGTCAGTAAAGTAAGAAATAATTCCCTGATTTGATGTAGACGACAACTCTGAATTCTAACTGCAAAGGTCAATATGAGCATCCAAGCAGTTTTTCTTAAAATGTTCTATACGTTCTGCTTCAGTTGATGGCCTACCATAATAATGTAGAACCAAGGTCTTTGAGATACAGATTATAACTGAGGCTTTTTATATTCACAAAATCAGCCCCTTGTGCATTATAGTGACAGGACTGTCCTGATCCATCAGTATAACACACAATAAAGACAGGCCGAGTCATGTCGCCACTGTGGCTGTCGTCTGACCTCTAATGTGTACATAAAAGACACGAGCGATAGTTTCAAGTGCAAGTTGGAGATGATAAGACCATCTATTTAAGCCGATAAGCTTCACATTCATCCCTTTTACACATGTATGCAGCAGCCGATGCTTACTGTGGCTGAAACTCAACGGCCCCTTTTGCGCTGTACATGTTGGCTTCTATACGTTGTTAATCATGGTAGATTTCCTTTTTTTATTATTACTTATGGCAAATCTATCCGACAACTAACTATTTCTTCCATACATTAGTGGTCTGCCATGTCCATGTCATTTCAGATGCCATGCTCTATAAAGCCTATTGCTCTCGCCACTTTAGTGACGACTTTAAAAAATCAAGCTCAAATGCTTCCACGCACTAAAAGAACAACATGTAACTGCATGTAATGTTGCCTCTGTGTGAAAACAAATTGAATGTAGAGTGTGCAATGTAGCCTTTATAATATGATTTCAGCTCTATGTGACCTGCCATTAGTTAATACACCATTAAAACACATCAGTGCCTGAACACAGTTACAAGGCTTGTTTGATAAAACGCCACTGCGTTGTAAAGAAGAAAAAAAAGGAAATTGGAAACTCTGACAATCAACTTGATGTTAAATTGGCTGTTGAACATTTTTCTTTTGGACTGAACTGAAGTGTTTTACATCTGGGAACATGGAGCAACAGGGTATTGTAGTACATGTTTTGTATTACCTCAGCCTAGCTTTCTTCTGCATGACATTGTATTGATCCCTGGCCTCTGTATTTAAACATTTAGACTTTCAAAGGAATAAGAACATTTCACCATTAAGACAACTCTCTCCCTCTCACTGTATGTGTCTCTCTCTTTTCCTGTTTCATCATTTGCTTCTCTCTATTGCACAGATCATGCATACACCCAACCCTTTGCTGCATATAGAGAGTGTGTGGGAGTTGGACATTGAAATGTGAGCTTGCACTGATACACAGCAATGTGGGCATTTTTATTTCCAAACAAATCCATTGCACGGGATTATATAAAATGGACGGCGAGTCCTGGCAATCCGAATCACTGAGGACTGAACAGAACATTTGAAGAAAGCTTACGTTATGCTTTATCGTACAATAAACTATAAACTATTGTTCTTTCTCCTTCACCGCTCCATTGTGTCCTTAACTGCTCCGACACTGGTGGACGAGTTTCTTCAGAAGCAAACCTTGAGCAGCCAGACTGTTATAACCCTCTGCCTCCCACATACAGACACATCTTCCCTTTTCAGTTGTTCTGACACCCATCTTTTCTTAGGCTAAGATGTAACAAATCTCTTTGTCACAAGTTGAAATCAACAGTGGAAAGAAACATAGCAAAACAATTTAAGTTACGATTAAATGTGGACACAAAACAAAACAGATTTAAATTCCCAGGTGCACCAGTTACTGATGGAGAAGAGCTGTATGCAAGAAAGTGAACGTAACAACATGCTGGAGAACACTGGAAGCTAAGTGACGGTGGGAGCCTATTAATATTGTGGGGGGGAAAGAACACCCTGTAATGAGTGAGTTATCCAACACCTGCAGCCGACTCCAGAGATGTCAGTTAGCAATTACTGCACGGTGTTTCAAAATTTTTTTTAATCCTCTACAAGTGGCACAGAAACTGTGCATCTTTAAACTTCTCCCGAGTTTCTCTCATGAGTTTGTGGATTAAACCCGGCAATAAAAACTTCATCCACGGCAGAGAAAATGATAAGCGCCAAATTAGCAGAACATTAATGCAGGTCATTATTAGAGCTGCTGAATTTTCACAAGTGTCCGCAGCTCAGCTCTCTGCCTTATGAGAAGGTATTTACAGTATAATGCTAACTGACATATAGAGGTCTCCAGAGCAGTAGTTACACAGACAGAGGAGGATTAACTGGCTGCCTCAACTCTCTCCCTCACGCAAATATCCTTCTCTCTTTCATTAAGTGAATAAACCATCCCTTCACTCACTAGTTCGGAGAGAAAATAGGAGCGGCTCGGTTTTTCGAGGGCAGTCTGACATGACAATAAAGAGGCAGAAACTTGTTTGAGGGCCGACACAGGAAGATTCAAACTTTAATTTTCATAACGGTAGGATTAGGTTAATCCTAAACACGGAGAGAGGATCTGACAAATGCTTTATGTGACTCAACGGGAATTAGGGTGTTAAATATTTCAAATGGTTACTGAGAGAGAAACCGAGAGAGAAACCGAGATAGCAAATACGTTAATAAATACGTATACACACACACACACACACACACACACACACACACACGAATATAGACACACACACACACACACACACACACACGAATATAGTAGATGTTCAATTCATGCAACTAATTACCAAACTATATTTTGTGATATTTTGACAGGGGGTTCGTCTTTGTAACTAAGACAGGTATTATGGACATGACAATCTTAAGCTTTGAAGAGTCAGAAGCGGTGCATCTCAAATCAAGTTATAAACAACATCCAGAAGATACTGTACATAAATTTGAATTAAGATCACACCGCTGGTGTTAAACATAACAAGAAACGTTGCTATCTGTGCGCTATCCGAAGATACAATGTTATATTTTTCTGTTGATATATTATAATCCTCCCACTATCATAACCAGCTTTTCCCCCACACTCACGAGGTTACAGGGTGATAAAAGTATGTACGGCGCGACTTTTCCGACAGTTTACCTGTATGCCCCTTTAAGTTAATGACTTGTCAACATCTTTGAACGTTTCACAGTGGAAAATATCTCAGATGCAGGCGGAAAAAGGAGGGAAAATTATCTAATATTATCACAGCTTTGACCGTGCACAATAAGTTGCTAATTTGAACAAACCCAAACACACAGAAGCTCCTGTATGACATCACTTAATGTCTGCCCACAGCTCATTAAAGAATAAAAAAAAATACTTTCACACTGTTATGAATCTTCATTCTACAATATAATGATTATTTATATTTATTATTTTATACAATATTATATTATATATATAATGTTTTTTTTTTCTGGGAGTTATAATGTTGAGGGAGCTGTTATTTGCTCTCCTTTTTTAATGCGTTATTTGTCATTTTTGGTTGTTTGACTTCCTCCTGTTTGCAAGACGGATTTTTGTGGGTTCAGGTATGAACTTGTGAGTGTTAGCTCTTGGACAGGCAGGTAGATGAAAGTGTCCCTTTTGGTGAGTCTTACCCCTGATTGCAATCTGATTTATTGGGGCTACAATAAATCTCTACCTCTTCTGTGATGGTTTGCATCGTGTTTGAATTTTGAAAGTTGGCTCAGAATAAAGAAAGCAGCCTTTGCTCTTTGAATCTGCAGGACTGCTTTTAAAATCTACAGACATTTAACCGATGTTCTTAGATAGCTGTTTACTTCCCTGTAGGTGCATCAAGGCATTGTCATCATACCGTCTATGTTTTGCCATTTTTTTCACAGCAATACGAACAATACCACACCAAACTAATCGTCCATCCGATCCATCGTTTAATTGTAGATATTTCTGTCATTGTAAAGATAGATTCATGACTAACAAATGTTGATGAGCTGATGTTCATCTTCTGGATATGGAGCCGACAGCCTGTGAGGGGGTTGACTTCTTTCTGTGTAAGATGAGCATTTCTGAAATGGAAGCTAAGGAACCTCACCAGCCCACAGTCATGCTAACAATTCATCCTCATTTAGTTAATGAACATTCCCTTCACTGCCCATCCCTTTTGTCTTGCCCCCTCCACCCCTCACTTTTTCCATCCATTTTCTTCGTCACTCTCCATTCCCCTCTCTGACTAATTCACTGTCTTCTTCCTCGCTGTCTTTGTCTCTTCCTCCAACTCTCGCACTCTTTTGCTTGCATCTACTTCTCTCTTCCCCTCGCTCAGTTGCCCATCCCCTCGGCCTCAACTCCACCAAGCCTCCTCATAATGCTAATTACGGTAACATGAAATCATTAGGATAGCCATCACAATCTCTGCCATGGTAATTCCATAATCATTATTATCTCTGCCTCCGGCTCTCGCAGCTACGCAGGACTCATCGGCAAGAGCTGGACTACCTGACTCCATTTCCACACAGCAGCAATTAGTAAAGCCTTATTGCTTGGGATCTATAGCACCAGTAAACAATGGAACTAATGTCTCTGTGTATGTCCACATTACCCTTAGGATAGTGCCGTTTGAATTGCTGAGCGTCAATCTTAGGGCTATAGTGAGCTGCAGTGTGTGCACATGCTCATTCAAGCCCAGTGTGGACACGTCTTAGTGGATAACAGATTATTAAAATAAATATCACATTAAAATCTAGAATTGCTCTGAGAGAGCGCAGACCTCAGCCAAGGCCAATATTACATTGACGTGCTCATCGAGTTGGGAAGTCGCATGACATATGACTGAGAATAACATGAGTGTATGCGCCCCATGATTGGGATGTGCTCCATATTTAAATAGGTGCTTCCTCGGCCCATTCTTAAAAAGAAATTGGGTCAGTAGTTTTTCTGTAATCCTGCTGACAAACTGAGCCGAAAACATTACCTCCTTGGTGGAGATAACTAACCATGTGATCTCAGAGCTCTAAATATTATCTAGAATAAGAGTAGCCAAGTGTATCAAGGCCAAATACACTGTGATGTCACTTGTAGACTTTTGTGGGTTTTGTGGATGTTTTTCCATAACTACAGGTGTCATTTCATTTCAAAGCTAATAGGTATAAACTAGAAATCCCTATAAAATCCCCCTGGCCATTTATTGTCAATGACACAGCTTCAGAAAGTGTGTGTTGATCTGCAGAGATTAATCTTAGCACTCTTGGATTTCTTTATTTTTGTTTTGAGGGAGAGTCTTTTACCAAAAAGGAAAGCAGAGCCAGTGAAACGATTACATTGGGAATTCTGTTTTGTGTGGATTTCTTTGGATTTTATGATGTGTAATTGCCTAATTAATACATGCACAGTGTTGATTACTTGATTAGTGGTGATTAGCTGATTGCTAGGATGAGACACTGGGAACAAACGATGAATACACTTAGTGAATAATACGGTCTCTGTCTGACAAAGAAGAGCCTAATGTGCTGTTGGATATGCTGCTGTAGAGATGACCCCTCTCTCTGCGTGTGTCCAGGCTGGCCATGATTCCGCATACATTACCCTTGAGTTGAGGCAGCCAGAACACTGGAATTTAAAAGAGGCTCCCTCCTACTGACACCGACTTGTATTTTCTACCAACCGCGGCTCTATGAAATTTCTTACAATCCAATTTACGTTTCATAAGGTGTCAAAGCCAAACACAACACAGGAATAATACTGTCAGCAGGGACACAAAGGTCACCTGTTGTGTGCACATTATGCACAAACTCAGTCAGCGTCACACACACATAGATAAACACAATCATGTGGGAGGACTGGGGCTTGATTATGATTGGCAGGTGTCTGGGGTTGTCGACAGGTAGGATGGAGCTGACTTATTTCACATTAAGGCAGCAAGTCTTAGCAAACACTTCCTGACACACTGCTAGCTCAACATCATTTTGACCATATGCTGACCTGTTATGGCTCAAGTTACTGCATGCCTGTCACATCACGTTGGAGTTGTTGATCCGAGGTCTGACATTGCGCTTCTCCTTCAGTCGCTCAGGTAATAATTGGTCTTGAGCTGTAATCCTGGTGTAAACCTGGGCTCAGTCCCTGACAAGGGATTATAATGACAATGTTGCTAAAAATTTCAAGCTGGCGCTCTCTCTCTCTCTCTCTCTCTCTCTCTCTCTCTCTCTCTCTCTCTCTCTCTCTCCTCACACATCTGACCCCGTCCCTCTTCTACTCTGCATTTTCTGTGCCCTACCCCGTAACTCGCTCGTGTGTGTACGACTGTAAAAGGAGTCGTACACACACACACAAACACTCTTTTACCATTTATGACCCAAAAACTCTTGTTGACCATTCATGTATGCATGTGCACACTCCTCAGCCCAGAGCTCACATCAGGTAGGAGAGGATTAAAGGATGAGAGGGAAATAATGAAATTTGCTTTTTGACCTCCACGGGACAGAGAAGGGGACAGCAGACGTCACTGTCTTGATTCTTGCGTGGTTTATATTTAAGCTAACTTTCACAAAGGGAGCTACTGATCCCTATATTATTAATAACCAGGAGCTCTGAGCTTGTGTTGGCACATTTACAAGCTCGAAGGCCACGGTGCTCAGCACAGCATTTCCATTAGCTTGATGAGATATCACACTTCAATGAGTGGAGAGAGAGGTTTGCAACAACAAATGATCAAGATAGAGTAATATCTACAGTAATAACAGAAGATTTAATGTCGAAATAAAAGATTGAATAATTATGTTGACTGTAAATAAAATTGAGTTAGTGTACCGTAATTTCTGGACTATTCAGCGCATCTGAATGTAAGCCGCACCCACTGAATTTTTAAAAAATCTGTATTTTGTACATAAATAAGCCGCACATGTCTATAAGCCGCAGGTGCCTACGGTACATTGAAACAAATGAACTTTACACAGGCTTTAACGAAACACGGCTTGGAACAAAAATAAATAGGCTTTTAAACGCCTTCAACTTGAAAGCTGCATCATAAGACTTTCTCCGTGTCTTTGCCATGATGAGGGTGACAACATGACCGTAATCAGAATCACCATTCATAATGTCCGCTGTTTAAAATGTCCGCTGTTCATAATGTCCGCTGTTCATAATGTCTGCTGCTGAAGACATTCCAAGAACTAATAATGCAATTGAAGGTTGGCATAATGTTTTTAGAGGTTCATTTGGTACACTGAATGAAACACCGAGAAATTTCGTAAAAAAGTTAATTACCATAATGAATGGGAAGTTTGAGCGCGCTCGATTTATGTCACATTATGTGACGGTGCTCAGTTTTTTGGCGACATGAAGCTTGTGAAAGCGGGAAAAATCCATAAATTAGCCGCGTCATTGTATAAACCGCGAGGTTCAAAGTGTGGGAAAAAAGTAGCGGCTTATAGTCCGGAAATTACGGTATGTAAATAAAATGAAATATGCGGGCGAGAAGTCAATATTTCAAATTCTCACATATGAAATATAAATAAGAAAAATGAGGGACATAATAGCTGCACATTTAATAAGAAAGAAGTCACTACAGTGTGTCTCTTATTCTATAACTGTGACATTTCTCCGATGCTTTGGAAAGATTAAGGTAAATATTCAAGGATTCAGTTTAGTAACATTGTTGCTGTTATTGTTATATAGTGTATAGATGTATAGAGTGTATATATATATATATATATTTGTAATATTATTCTGGTATTTAAATCTGTTACTTTTTGTTAAAACTGTGATGTTTGAGGAAAAAAGAAGTGTGAAGGAAAATATTGATTGCTTTGTACTATTTTAAGACTTTCAAGTCAAGCATATACATTACATGGGACGTTTCCAAGCAAGGAAGGCTGTTCAATGGCTAATAACTGGTAGTGTATAGAGGGTTTTATAAAGTACAGCAGACCGCTGCAGTGACCTAATTGGGATGTCTAAAAATCAGGACCAGACATAGCAGCCTTCCAGGGGAATTGAGAGACAATGTGGCCGGGATAGTGATAAGAGCAATGACGAATGGTCCTGACTTGACCTCTCGTTTTTATCCGGCACACTGGGATTCTGTGTGTGCGGTGTGTCAGAAACAAAATGAGGATAATCTAAACCAAATGCTTCCTTCTCGTCTTGGACCATCAAAAGGACTTGTGGTGAGGTATGTTCTGTCCCTGATGCTGTGCCAATGTTTCATTCAAAGACACACAGCCAAGGGCAGCACGAGAGTGGGAAGGCAGGCACAAAGCAAAGGGAAGGGAGTGGTTTTGGCACAAGCATCATGATATTAAGGCTTTCAAGTCCTCCCTCCACATCTGAGGGGAAGACAAAAAACAGAGAAACCCCAACCACATTTCCCCCTGAAAGGGATAAAGAAATATCGAAGGCTCCGTATATTTTCTCCTCTGAATTTCCATAATGTGGCAAAACCATAAAGACAGCGGGAGGTTATCGAAAAGGCAATTTTCAGGCAACAATTGTATTTAATAAATGACTCCCGGGCTTTCCTATTCATAACACAGACATACATGGAAGCACACGGAAGCACACACACACACACACACACACACAGACACACACACACACGCACACACACACACACACACACACACACACACACACACACAGACACACACACACACACACACACACAGAAGTATCTATAACATGTCACAGAGAGATCCACCATTATTGGATGAAAGCACCAGAGGGGAGCGCTCCTTTCACTCCTCTCCTCCTCTGCTCCTCTTGCCTTTAATTCCAGGGGGAGGAGAGTCATTGATGCCTACTTGACCTGTCTGGTTTACATATTCATAAGGAATGGAGAAGATGGATATGGCCTGATTTTCCATTCGCTCTAACTTGATTCTCCCTCTATCTCTATCTCTCTCTCCCTCTCCGTCTGTCTCATGCACCTCCCCCACCACTCCCCTCCAGGGTGCACACACAGGCCTCCCCAGCAGGAGGTGAGGGTGAGAGACAGCAGGGCTCCTGCTGACTTTTGCCAGTCATTGCATGTCAGCATTCTGCACCAGCACGCAGCAACACAATGAATGTCATATGAGCGAAAAGCGTCTCTGCCACTAACACATGGTAACTCTGTCATATATGGTAATGGCTTTATTGTTGTCTTCTGTTATAGAGCAGGGTGCGTTGTTTGTGAGAACCGGTGTCCTGTCTTTGTCTCAAACTGCTGATGTTAGTTTTGATACATAGATTTTATCATTATTTAGATTATTCTCCGTAAGAGGTGTGTGCCGTTTTGGTCTACTATACTTTCCCATCACAAGGCGACACTAACGGGGATAAAAAATGATCAAAATCACAAGGCAGAGAACGTTGGTGGTGACGGTAACTGAAGATCGTTACGGTGTTGTTTTTGTGGAAAAATGTGTTTATCCAAGAGGTTAATTTAGTATGGTTTGGAAAGTTATATATTTAGGTATTAATTTAGAATTGGCAAGTACAACCGTCGAGATCGGTAATGACAGAGTATAAGGTTAGACATGATCAAATTTAGATTTTTGGTTAGAAACGGTGTTGGGGAATTTACTTTGAAAAGCCTATGTAGCTTTGCAAGCTACCAATTACTTCACACTGGAAACATTTTAACTACAGCAAAGCTACCCTAGGGAGAAAGCTAGTTTGGTTAACTAAAGCTACTTAGAAAAAGTAGTTCAAACTACTTTGTAAGAGAAAAATAAAATTGGCAATGTATATGTGATACGAAAATTTAAAAGAAATGTAATATAATAAAAGTCACTTGCCAGCAAAAAATGCCACTCAATTGAATGTATTTTTTTTTAAAAACATTGCCCACCTGTTCACATGTCATACGTAAACCACAAATAAATAAATGCCCTGCTAAAGAAATATTTAACTTATAGTTAAAGAAAAAGGGGGTGTTCAAAGGGGGTTCAGTTACAGTAGAGAAGCAATGGTAAAATAATAATAAAAAATATATTTTTGGCATTTATGGCACAACATTGTTTAGAATTTCAGTAGTTAACAACACAGAAATTATTTCCTAAAATAAATAGTTAAACTTGTAGTTAATCACATGAATTTGACTACTGGTTAGAAAGAGCACTTTTTCATGAGGACCTGGGAGGATGGTTAGCAAGACATTTGACTTTCATTTATGCCAGATCCTCCTCCAACACACACACACACACGCACTTTAGTAAGAATTGCCCCACACGTCCAACTCATTAGACTTCTTGTGTTTCTATAAATGGAGAGGGGCTACCAAAATGAGCTAAACAGACCGGAAGAGAGTGAGAGGCAGGAAACCTAGAGGTAGAGCATAAGGAACGATTGCATGTCGTGGCTTGGCATTGTAATGTGTGCAGATTGGTGGGGGAGGCGGAGGCCTATAACTCAGCTTGATAATAACGGAGGCCAGAGACCATAGCTCACCTTGCTGCGGCTCTGCCACAGCCCACCTTTGCGGGCTAAACACCTCTCATCTGCTCTCTAGACTCGTGCGCTCCTCACACCAATCATCACAATTATAGTTCTCACCATCCATCAGTGGGCAGATGAGAGGGGATGCTCTGTTGATGTGCCATCTCTCTCACAGGCTTAATAGGGATTCAGACAGTGCCAGCTTCCTCTTGGCTGCACACGCACCTACTAAGATCCAACAATATATTTTAAACTGCAGTGGTGGTCTGTGGTAAAAAGCAACTAAGCAAGTATTTTTTTCCAACACTGTTAATAATTATAATATCTAATTCTAAGGAACTTTACTTGAGTATTTACCTT
This sequence comes from Bovichtus variegatus, assembly GCA_943593645.1. Classification (NCBI taxonomy): domain Eukaryota; kingdom Metazoa; phylum Chordata; class Actinopteri; order Perciformes; family Bovichtidae; genus Bovichtus; species Bovichtus variegatus. Next base: position 3,051,991 of record CALSCE010010649.1, read on the forward strand.
TCATGTTATCTCATACTGCTCCACTACATTTCAGAGGGAAATCCTGTGCTGTTTTCCTCCAGAACATTTATTTGACAACCACAGTTACTAGCTAACACACTATAACACTTGGGAATCAGGAATGACATGGAATTAACGAATCCTTTCTTCAGAACTTCTAAATTGAGTTCACCTGACTTAAAGGCTGAATGTGTAATTCTCAGCCACCTGCTCCAAAGAAATAGGGTGGAGTATTTCACCTCCATGCAATCTCTGATGTTTATATTTTAGTTGTAGTAGTTTGACATATTGAATGTATTCTAATTTATTATTTTACTGCATTGCATTTACTCCTGTATAATGCCTGTCAGTCAGTCAGCAGGGCAAGAAGACCAACATTCGACCAAACTGCTGAAACTCTGAGAGCCGGTCAGAAAACTCTGCTGTCTTATAATCTTCTTGTGGAGCTGATCATCTGTGTTTACTGAGCACTGATGTTAACCGGGGCTGTAGTCTGAGTAACATTAAACTAGTCTGTTTATTGGACTAAATCCAAAGTGGCAGAAACTAGAAAACGACCCGCACATTCGTCTCTACTGGGGCAGGAGAGAGGTCGGCCGAGCCGGCACTCAGCAGCCCCCTCCGTCAGACGGAGCCCCAGTCAGCGGCCGAAGAGACTTGAGCTCAGCCAGAACCAGCCCCAGCCTCAGTCACAGCGGGCTGCTGGACCTGTGTGACGGCAGCAGCAGGGAGTCTGCAGCTCCCCGTGCTGTGGCTGAACTCCAGCTAACTGCTAACTGAAGCTACAACGCTTCCCGGGGCAGCTGACAGATATACACTCAGAGAAACAGCCTCCTGGCAGCTGTGAGGACGAAGCGAGGTGGTGCGGGGGGGTTCTCTTTTCTGCCACAACAAACTATAAAACAGACACGGAACATGGCTGTAATATCTACAAGCGCGTCAGGCAGCTGTGCTTCTTCAGACTGGAGCTACAGTGACTCACTATCACCTCTAGAGGAACAAGTGGTATTACACACTGGACGGAGCAGCTAGCTGTTAGCATGCTAACTGCAACACAACACACAGACGTCTTTGACATAACGTCAACACTGTCACCTCTTTACACTCTGTTGATAATGTTAGTTCATTGTTTTAATGGTTTAAGTTTAAATTCTGGCACATCTTACACATTAAACCTTTAATATTTTTCGACTTGAAGAATGATGAATGAATGAATGTACTGCAGAGAGTTAACTATTCGCATTAAATCAAGTTTCTAAAGAAACAAGTTTGAACTCTCCAAAAACCCTCTTTTTGTAGTTTGAACCGAAAATATGAATGATGGAAAAAGTGCTTTTTGTTTTGAAAACAATGCTAACCGTTATAAAGGTTCCTATTGAATTCAGTTCCCACCCCCTTACACCTATTGCTTGTCAAGGTCACTACAAGTAGCCTCACATATTGTCTTTGTACCAACACATATATACATATACACATATACAAAGTCATGCAAATAGCTCTGACAAGTGTCTTATACTTCTGATACACTTCAATACACTTTGTTTAAAATACTAATCTAATTTTACTTAACGGGAGAATATTTTTACATGACACTTTTACTAGTCGTGGGTAGTACAACTGTAAACACAAGTGTAACATGCTAATGAAAAAAGGCTATTGTCTGTATTGTGGGAAATAAACAATACATTGTTTGTTGGATATTGACCCATATTAAAAATAAAAAGCAAGGATATCTCTGATGCACTGATGCATTGATTTTGACCATTTAAAAAAAATTTAAAAAAGTCTATTCCTGCTGATTCACCCAACTTTACAGAGGTGCAGTATGAAATCATAAGTACGGTACCCCTTTTAAAGTAAATGTTTGAATTGCATTTTGTGTTGTTATTTTGCAGTACTGGAACTTTTCAACAGTGATTTGTAACCGTTTTGAAAGGCACAGACAAATGATGTCGTCCTGCTGATAGGGGCGTTAGATCACAAAACAGTTCTGTGTGGTTAGGGGGTATGCCTCATTTCATTTGGAGGACTTGTTGCCTTTACAGGGATGCTCATGGACCATATCACATGTCTATCGCAGAGCTCTTTACTTTGAATACTTTTTTTTTCTTCCAGTGGCTCACTGTGTGCACACAAACAGTAAAATACTTCTCTCCCTCATTTGAAAATCCAGAGGGGTTTTATAACATACCACAGCTCAGGCATATACTCATGGATGCACATGTTCATACACTCACACACAGGTATCTTCAGAGCACTAATGCACACAGACTCTCCTAAAAGTGATATTTTTGAATTCCTCAGCTGATTATAATGACCCTACAGAGAGTTGCATCAGGCCATTATAGTCCTAATAGGTCTTTGTATCTCCACACTGTCTGTTGATGTGTATGCAAACAGCTCTTGTGTGTTTGAGTGAGTTCAAGGTTCCTGTGGGAGCTCCCTGTACGTGCCTGCTCAATGCCATAGCCAGGATGGATGGCAGCTCAATTGAATAAAGGGGCTCACCGCTGCACAATACAGCCAACGTGCTGAATTCACAATGAGGACTGGATTTACACCCCCCGTCTGTGTGTCTGAATTAGCATTTCTAACCCCCTTTCCTCTGTGTGTGTGTATGTGTGTTTGTGTGTGCATGTGCTTTCATCTCCAACTGGGACCTCTCCATAAATGCTACAGGCAATAAATCCCAAAACCCCAGGGGGAAATACTGGTCTTGTTACAGGGTAGTGTCCATGCTTTAGTGGACCGCAGCCCAGAGTCTAAGAGTTTTGCAAAAGGAAAAAGGGAAAGATGGCTTTGTTAGAGCTATCCAATTCATGCTGCTTTTATAAAACGGAGTTGCTGTGGGTGTGGCAGGATGGAGTTACCAACAAATAAGCTTGGTGGAAAATTGAAGGAGTGGGGGGATTACAAAAGCAAAGAAGAGGGGCTAATTTAAGGCCTTGACGTGTAAGGTTACGGTCAGCATTTTTTTTTCAGGAGAATAAAATAACAAGGTGATCCTGACAATCTGTCATGGACCTTGCAAGAGAACAAGAAGGCTAGCATCCAACCAGCCTGCAAAATCCACCCATGCTTGCTCCATATTCATTACATCGGTGTTCATGCCAAGCAGCAGTCACAGCTGACGTCTTTGTTTGAAAGGTGCTGTCATTGGGATGCTAAAATTTGCTCCAAACTTGAGAGAAGATTGTTCTGAAAGAGCTTCCACAGCAGCAGTTTGGAAACAACGAGACAATGCTAATTCCACACCTGCCATCATTATGCTGCCGATTTCCATTGCTTGCTCATATTTTCTCCAACAATAGCCCCACAAAAGGCTAATTGCATGCTGTAAAAAGCCTCCGCTCCTCTATAGATTTAAATGTGTGTCTCAGAGGCCAGGATCCTCAAGTGACTTTATGGAATAAGAAAGAAAAAAAAAACTAGAAAATCATTATTATAATAATGTTTGGATATCAGTGAGTGTATCTGCACTGACAGCTCTCAGCATTATTCTCACTTACAAACAACTGACGAGAGAATGAGGGGATCAATTTGTCTCTGTCGGTTTCTAGTGTGAATGGAGCCCAAATTCCTTATCTCTTCAAAACACTGAAACTTCCTGCCTTCTCTGGGCAGAGATGCTTTCATTATTTGCCTATGAAGCAGTATTTAGGGAGGGGAGAAAAACGGTAACAAAACAGTCCATTATCTGAGTTGTGCTAAACACTCCAGCTGTGGGATGATACGGCAACTTGGAACGGCTGGCATGCGTTTGTACGCACACATGTGCTGGAAATGCAAGTACTGAGCAGAGTTAAGACGAGGTTCAAGAGCAAGTTGGTTAAATGTGTCTGCACAGAGCCTATCCAAGGAATCTCTATGACCAAAAAAAAAAAAAAAATGGAGCACCAACAAACACACACGCACACACAGACACGCACATCCACAGTGTACACTACAAAACAAAGCCAGCGCTCTGAGTCAAGCCTCTAGTCTCCCTCTTCATCGCCTCTCTCCTTCTCTTATTCCCTCTCTGTCTCTTTCTCTCCATCTGTGTCAGTGGAAGCTGTTACGTCTCAATCAGGCTCCCAAAGACGCACAGGAGCACCTACTCTTTGTCTGCCGTCAGCCTCGCTCAGAAGTAAGTCACCTTTCTTTCTCTCTTTCTTCTCTTTTCCCTCTCTCTACCGAGTGTGCATTTGCCTGTCCGATAAAACTGGAGAGGTGAGACTGGGATGTCACTCTGTGCCGTACTGTTTGTCACACACACTCTCTCTCTCTCTCTCTCTCTCCCCCTCTCTCTCTCTCTGTCTCTCTCTCTCTCTCTCTCTCTCTCTCCCTCTCTCTCTCTCTCTCTCTCTCTCTCTCTCTCTCTCTCCCTCTCTGTCCTCTTTACTCCTCACTCTCTGCTATCTTGTATGACTATAGCTCGTGCGCAGACTGATGAACAACCAATCTATATTCTGTGAGAGATTACATTGGCTTTGTGCAAGTGAAGGCAAGGAGACGGTCATGTGAAATGTAAACAGGAAGACAATGATTAGCATTGTAAACTCTGATTCCGACCGTGGTTTTGTCTGTGTGTCTGTTTCCGTGTACATGCCAGTCTATTGGTCCGTCTGCCTGTTGATGACTTCTGATCACTTACTTTCACCGACTCTCTCAATGCGTTTCGTGACTTTCACTATTTACTAGTCGCGGCGCATTAAGATGGCCAGCAAGTCACAGATGGGATTTGATTGCATTAAAAATGTAGTAGCTTGTCCAGAAACAAGAAGCAGCATTTACATCCGCTGGACAAGTGTGGCATCTTATCAGTACTGTCATACGGACGTGTGCATGTTCTTTCTTTATTCTTTCATATAGGCTTTGTCTCAGTGGCTTAATGTCCTGCTGGCTACAAGGACAACCTAATCAGGTCGCAATTGGCAGTGCCTGAAGGAGTACAGTTTTTGCATCTCGTTGCTTATTTCATTGACTTATGGTCCTGATGGCTGGCAGCCTATCAATGCAGAGTAATTACAATAGGCCACTGTGAGGTTGAATAATTGATGTGCTTTTTGGAGCTGATGTATGCTGAAAAACCTATCTGCCTAGAGTCCCGTCAGTAGTTTATCATGGGGTGAGAGAGGGGAGAGTGTAGCCTGACTGCCAATGCTTAGTGCTGTAATAATGATGCCGGTCTGGGCCTGTCAGCACCAGGAACCCTGGGAGTTAGCACCCAAGCTGGATGCATCTCAGCTATCAGCTTTAGCCTTGCCCTAGATCAATACTTGGAAGAGGAATGGTTCCATGCAAAAGACACTCGCAAACTCTCGATCAGCCTCCTTTTTAGCAGCATCAGCCATGCATGATGGCTCCTTGCTGCTCCTTATTATAAGATTAGTGACAACGTCTATTTTCAGAATTCATCATTTTGACGGTAAACTGTAACAAATTATGAGGGGACTAACTGTTTAAAAAGAAAAGGTACCCATGGATACCTTAACCAGGCATTCAAAACGAAAAAAAAAAAACAAGACTTTGTTGAAAAAAAAAAAAAAAAAAAGGCGCTGTCTCTGCATGTTATTTCAGGTACTGGTGAGAGGATGAAATACGATCCAAGAAAGCTGGTTTGAAGGATAGATCTATGAGTTTGAAGGCTTTTCAGCTGCCAAAAAAACTGCACAGTGTTTTGTCATACTGTGAAACAGGATTTTACATCTCTGGAGAGTTATCAGGGCAGCTATCTTCTTACCCTCTGTCACATCGCAAGGTAAGCACAATATGTTCGTTTGGCCAATGCGATGCCTGAGCCTTACTCAACTTGCCAGATGACCCTGATTTTTCTTTGTTGAAGCCCTTTACATTGTGCCAACACAGTGGTATCATTTAAATAAATGGGGAGGCATCTTCATGCAGTGCTAATGTTGAACTAATTGTCGTCTGGGAACCCACAAACTCTCCAACTGTCTAATGTATTTCGACACATTTTTTTGTGATTTCTGGGAAATGACTCTCCAGACAAAGAAGTGAAACGTGTCCGTGTGTGTGTGTGTGTGTGTGTGTGTGTGTGTGTGTGTGTGTGTGTGTGTGTGTGTGTGTGTCATTAATCTTTTTATGATGAATTCAGTCCTGTAGGAATGACGTACCTTTAGGCAGTCATCACTGGATATGACACTACACGCTGGAACAGGAAATGTTTGTTCAGTATGGATCAGAATGGCATGCTGCAGGTAAACCTTTAAATACAATTTAGACGTAAAGCACTTCAAAAAACCTAAATGTATTGTATTCCATATCATTCTGTTCCAGACAGGGGTCACAAACAGAGGTTTTGCTACTGTCCACCCTGATTTCTTCTCCTTTCGACTGAGGCACATAATCTCTCTTTTGCTTAGTTGTGCAGGCTTGGCTCAGATTCGGTCAGTCTGACGCTTTCTATGTCTCCCTTTCCTTCACTTACTCTATCTGGCTGCAATGCCTGCAAGCCCCAGACCCAATCTCCACCCTGACTCGCTCACACAGCATCCATTATGTATAGGCCAAAAATTGAAGAATAACAGGCTTTGGGCAAAACAACTGAAAACATATACACACAAATAAAGTACAACACATTTTGGTAACAAAGCAGCATTGGTGAAATCTCTATTTGGTAAACTGTCTGAATCAAGCGTCAAACTCCGGGGCAGAGCTGTGAAGCCTAAGCGGGAGTGCCAAAAACGGCACTTCCTCAAATGACCACTTGAGGCTGGCTCCAAAAGGGAGCAATCTCCATAGACCCCCATATTAAAATGCCCAACTGTACAGAAGAAATAAACATGTTTACAGCCTGGTACAAACAACGATTTTGGTCTCTATAGCTTATTTCCCCCCTTCATGACAACTGTTCGGGTTGAATTTTTGTATAACTCACATATTTACATTTTATTAAGGCTTAAAGTAATGCATTATTAGGGGCATTGCTACTTTGAGTTACAGGTCGGTGCCCTCTCAGGTCACTAACTGCTTGCTGTCTGCTCTATTTCACTGACGATGGGAATTTTTTTAGATTAGCTGGGAATTAGACACTGCCAAGATAGTAACGGCCGTAGCCGCCCACTTTGAGCTTCACAACGGCTCTTCAGAAAGCTATGGGTGACGTCACGGAGGCTTTGTTATATTTCATACAGTCTGTGGTCTGAATGTAGATCCCTTTCCAGCCTCAGAACAACATTGATGGGTTGTCGTTATGAGGTTCAACATGATTTCTTTGATTGCCAGTGAAATGTATAGTAAGTTACTGTAACTTAAGAATTCAGAAATAGACAGCAGCGTCATCACAATATCAGGCCAAGACGGCACCGTGGCATCCTGACAAACTTGGGTGATATTTTTGAGCAGCACAGTAGCCTACGGTGAGAGACAAACCAATTTTATGCACACAAGGAAAGGAGAAGTATATGATATGATATGACTAGAAAAATTCAAATACACCTTGACATAAACCGTAGAAATAAGTTACCAATATTATGACAAAGTATTTTCACTGACAATATTTTTATTAGTGTTCAATGCATCATTTATGATTTTTATGTTAATGCACAATTAGTCACGGAGAGACACCTGTAGAAACTTGGAACAATGGTTTGGTCCATCTTTTGCTCTCTTCAACAAGTGACTTCCAGTTGGGTTGGGTTGGCTGTGGCTGACTATAGCATTCATTATTCTCACTAAAACCATAGAGAAAAGTTGAAAAGAGGATCTATTTTCAAAAACTGTGTATTTATTTCTTGGCTCATACCAGCTTTTCTTCTACAATGATCTCTAACGCGCCACTTCACATTTGGCTTTCATTTTATGCAAAGAGAACCCACAACCACATGGTCCTTCCTCCCACAACTAGAGTTGAAGCTTAAATAGGCTATAGGACACGGAGCCAAAAGTGTCCTCTTTTGGCAGAAAAGGAAAAAGGCTGTGCATATTCATGAAAATAGAAAATTTGAATTAATTTACAATGCAAATTATAAACAAGCACAACTTTAGTCGTTGAGACGAATGCTCATTTATTATATGGCAGAATTCTACTGATTATCCTCCTTTGCGCCATAGCAAGCTGAACTGCTTTTTCTCCAAAATACATTAACCGAGGTCTCTGGCTGACAACGGGGTCTTTTTCAACAAGGCTTTCTCATTCCTAGCTGTACAAAGAAAACAGTTTGTGTATCTCCTCCCCTTCTCATCAACACAAAAATGAGGTTATAAAGACTCCTCTGCTTCATTTTTCATCTGATAAAAATACCAGATACAAGGTTTTCTTCTCTTCAAGGAGAATAACATTCTCTTAATACATTTTTTGATACGTTATTTTGAAAATCCCACTGCCACTCTGATATACTACGTCGCTCATTTAGACAGGTCTCTACAGAGCTGGCAATGGAAATGTATTTCCTTTGCCCAAGGCAACTGCTGGAAGGCAGGCATACATGTGTGATAATGAATGCAAGCGTGCACATACACACACACACACACACACACACACATTCCTGGAGTAATGTTATAATATGGCAAAAAATGAATTATTTCATACAGTATCAATTTGGCTCAGGATTGCACCCGCCCTTCTGAACCGCACTTGTAAGGTCCTGACACGATAAACTGACACCAAAGAACTAGCATCTACTAAGGCTGACTAATAAAGGTATTACCTTGTATTACATGTTCAACTTCAAGACAAAGAAAAGACGGGATGAATAGAACAAATAAAGAAAAAATGTATACCAAATAGGTGATATCGCTGATTTGCTAAGGAAGCCACTAGGTAGTATGTCTCACTACCTTCAGGGCCAACTAATGTTAACGGTGCTGGATGCAGGCGATTGTCGGCCACGGACACTCGATGATGGCTCAATGGCGTCTGAACGAATGACTGGCTTGGTGCTTCACCAGTCTTTGTCTCTGCCCAGACATCACTCTGCTTTCTCAAGGACTCATTACATACTTGTAATACAAGGTGTCTCGTCCTCCATTTAACTCTTTGTATCGAATTATAATGATCTCTGCTTGAATATTAGCTATTTATTGCAAAAACCCAGAATGTGTGTGAATGTAAGCGGGACAGTCTGGTGAGGAAGGGCTCCCCTCCTCTTTAAGTTTTTATTACATCTTTATTCCATTTACAGCAGCTTCATGCAGTCTGGAAGCCTTTTCTTTTTTCTGCAATAGGAAAAGTCATACAAATTTTTAATTAGCTTGAATAGAAAATGGCGAAAGCAGGTAAAAAGTCAATACTGTAGAGCATTTGGGACTAGGGCTCGTATATTTAATGTCTTTGCATGCGGTAGTTTGCCAGCAATAGATCTCCTTTAAAAGCCACGCATTGTGAAATATATAATGAAAGGTGGTGTAGCACAGCCTCCCAGTCTGCCATTCTTACATCAAAAAGTTTGGAAGAATAAAACACATTAGCATATTTAAACTCTGTGCTCATAAAACATTCACAACCATACCCCTGTATATATGTGACACTATGTATGTGACACACTACAACTCATCAAGACAGTTGCATCAGCCCATTTTGTCAAGGGTTCACTTTCATTTTGATTTAAAACTTTAAGTTTTTTCACAAACAAAACTATTCTAAGCGACTATCAACAAATCGTTGCATGTAATTTAAACAGGATTTTTTTCAAACGGCTTAAGAGCTGTTGATTTGACAAGGTATGTAAAGATAAAATGTTATGTAAATATCAATAAACATCATAGAACCTGATCTACTTAAATATACTGAACATACTGTTTAAAGCTGAAAAAAAATCTTTTTGCACAGAAGAAATGAGTAATACACATCGTTAAGCCAATATAAGCACAACTCAATATGTGAAACCGTTTTTATATACTCCAATACAATGCAGTGTATATAATGTATAGTGTAATCAATATAATGAGTGAAATGTTATCATAATCAATAGAATTGATGCTACAGTATAACTCCCCAAAACAAATGAATAAATATAAAATGGTTGTTGTTTTTTTGTAATGCAGGAAGTGTTAAGAAACCAGTTAAGTGGACCAGATTCATAATGATTTCTAATGATGGTCTTCCTATTTCCTGTCACTTTTAATGCGTCTCCTGAGATCACTCTCCCATACCTCCTAAATAGGAAACTCCTTGTGCATCATCGACTGGCATATTTTTGAAATTGTCTTATATAAAATAAGGATCGTCTTGTTCTTATTTTTGAAGCTTCTTGAAACACAAACATTTAGGAAACTACATGCTTACTGCTTTGCTGCAACAACAAAAAATGTAAGTACACAGACAACCTAATAGCGCAACACATCATAGGATAAGAAGATGGAAGTTTCCTACAGCACGTTGGAAGCAGGTCAATGGCAAATCTAATCTATGTTTACATTTAGAGCACTCTACTCAGTGTGTGTGCGTGTGTGCGTGTGTGTGTGTCAGTGCCGTCTGGGGCAGCAGTGCTGGCTGATAAGCTGACCAGCTGGGAGCAGGAGACACAAGCGGCCCTAAGGTGGCTGGAGACAGTGGAGACAGCAGAGGAAAAGTTGAAGTGACTCTGCCAGGGGCGGAGGCCTGCACAGCAGCACTACATCTTATCTCCTGCTGCCTCTCAGTAGACCTCCAGCTCTAATCCAGATGCAGGTCATTTAGAGCACAGAGGGCAACTCTCAATCAAAACAACTGGCCTCCTGGATAATTCCCCGTAGCCTCAGAGATACTGAGTTATAAGAGGAGCAATGTCAGCAGTGGCTGCGTGGCTCGAGAGTCGGAACCGTCACTCACAGAAAACCAGAATCTAGGATTTATTCCTGTATTTGTGTTTGTTTTAGGCTTATTCCAACACTCTAAACATGCAAGGTGGACTAGAGGCTCTCCTCTGCTCATATTTTCAGACACTTTTAGAGTATGAATGCGAGTTTCTTAGCTATGGGATGGACTGGCAATCTGTCCAGATGTGTTCCTGCTTTCTATTCAGTGCCAGTTGGGCAATATTCCAGCCCTCGGAAAAAAAAAAAAAATAAAAAAAACAGCGACTCAGTATATTAATATTCTGTCCTGAAATGATTAAGGAGTCTGCGAGTGTGGGTGCAGCTTCAACAAAAAAAAAAAAAGAGGTGAATTAAGTAGGTATTCAACATCTTGTTCAAGGACACTTGAGCTGGACAGATGCTTGAACTTACTCCAGCTGAAGAACCTTTTTTTCCCAGCACCACCCTGCAGCCCTGCCACTACCACTGATACAGTATATCCTTGAGCAGTGTGTGCCTGCATGTGTTTCTACACACACATGCATTGTCCTGTAAACTATTGCAGAGAAAAGTGGATTTGTGCTGTTTATTCAATATTGCCGAGAATACCACTGCTTTAAGCCACCTGGGTAAACAGGTTATTGCCATATCAATCATTTACAGCGACATCTAATGGTCGAAACCACAGACAATATTGACCAACAGACTGACAGAGATTAATGCTGCTGCAAATAAACAGCCATCCTCCACCTATCTCTCCAGACTCCATCTATTTCTTTTCTCCTCTGTTCTCCCAATCATCTGTTTTCTTCTCCACTCTTTCAATCATCTATTTTCTCCTCTGTTCTTTTTGTTTTCCTACTTTCCGTTTTCTTTTCTTTTTTTTGGTTATCTTTTTCAACCAAGAACACAAAACAATCCCCTCATGTCAGCTGTGACTTCGGCCTGACCTGTAAAGCTGTAGCAAGTTGGATTTAAATTGAGCATTAACCAACATATGAATAGAAAACATAATGACTTTAATTACTAATAATGAACTCCTGTTGAGACCAGCTCATTTGCTGAAACAACGTTGCTAAGTTCCGGATTGATTGGGGGGCGAGAACAACAACAACAACACCTTGTGACACAAACAGGATCATTCAGACAAGAAATTGCATCATTGCTCTTGTCAACACGCCTGAATGACGTTATCTAGCATTAGTGAAAAGCATGATAAATCAGTAATGTATGCTAATGTGAAAACATTATGTGTATGTAAAATTAACATGGCGTTCCTCAAGGGGAAAATACTTTCTTTTTATAGCATACTGAAAGACGTCTTTTATGTCCTTTATTCACTTGTTACACCAATGCACCTGAAGCAATCTGATATGGGAAAAATGTCATCTTCTGAAAGGCTGAAGAAAGACGTAAACTTCACTTGTGTTGTTGAGTCTATCCAGGCATTAAAGGTGCATGAACTCATAACCACATAGTTTGCTTTGTGGTCTGGAAAGGCTCAATGTGCATTCCTGGGAGTCATTTCTAGTATACTGTACAGTATATGACTGACAACTGCTCTCCTTTGCTCAGAAACCTTCCTACATGGAGATATTTCAAAGTGGAAAAACATGTGGCATTGACAAGGGAGACTCATGCTTCATTTTATATGTCCGACGTGTAGTTTAAAAAAAAGTGCCCATTAAACTGCAGAGTTTATCTCAGTGATTTGGACGGCTTCTAGCTGCCAGGCTTAATTATTTCTCATTGACTATCGTCCAGACTTAAATTTCTAAGGCTGACTTTTAGAGGCTAATAGATATCCATATTTAAAAAAAAAAATTTATTTGAATTCTCAACCTTTCCAGGTGCCTTTCATATGCAAAAAAAAAAAAAAAAAAAAAAAAAAAAAAAGCCCATAAATTTCACACTGTTTTTGGTCACAGAATTACATTAAATTGGCTTCTTAATTGCAATTTTAATTAAAATTGGTTCCACTTCTAATTTGTTTTATGCAAAGCTGTACTGCTTGCCAGACTATGATATTCACAGCTTCATGGATGATTCAAAGCCAAATATTTATCAGTAGGTTGCTGTAGCTGCATTTTCTTTTAGTACCTGCTGAGGAATTTATTCCATATAACTGTTGTTTGTTTTTTTTCTTTGTTTTTTTTTACTGTAAAGGTGAATTTGTTGTGCAAGAAGGGAAGGAAGGAAATGTTTTAATGATAACTTTATCCCCCTGTGGTGGAGGAGCCAGATGAGTAAATCAAGTGAAACCAAGTGTTAAATGCATGAGAGTAGAGCTGATATATTATTGATGACCCGTGGCATTGCATGACCACCCGCACACACACACACACACACCCACACTAACACACATGCACCTGAAAAGCATAAACACACAAGTGCACTTACACACACAAATACAAGTACACACCTAATAAAAAATGTCCATAGTACTGCCTACTGTATATGTGGCATCTGGCCAACACACGCTCCTATTCTCTTTGTTTGGTGCCAAACGCTAGAACAGGCGATATGGTCTTGTCATACATGAGCCCTAAAACTAGCAAAGACTGCAACAATGCTATTTTGCGGGGCAAAATGCTGTACAACTGTAATACATAATGCTTTTTGGAATATGAGCTGGTTCACACAGAATCCTAAAATGGTTACTAATGAGCCATTTCTTCTTCTCAAAGAATTCAGCTTTCCACGTTAATGTTTACTGTAGCAAAGTTTAATTAAATTAATTTGGTTGAACACAGACTTCTAACCATATTGCCCTTCAATTTTGTGCAACAGCAAAAAGCTGAAAAATTTCCAATTATTTCTCATTAAACCTCGTCTCACCTCCTTTGAGTGACTTCTTCTTAATTGGAATGTGAAATTAACATATTCTTATGAAATAGCTGAGGGGATCGAGAAAAAAAATAAAATAAAAGAATAACAATGATAGGAATGACACATCCTGCTATCAATCAAAGGGGAGGCAATGACGGAGCAGAAGGGTGCTCAGGGATATTTTTAACCTCTATTTACCCTGCTTTGACTGCCTTGTTATTTTACTGCTAAACCCCGCTACAACCGTGAATCGTTACACAGATTCTAAGGTGGGAGCACCAGCCCACTGTAATCATTCAGAAAACTCACAGTTGTGTTTATGTGCCAGGCTCAAGGGCAAATAAGTCCCAATAAAAAGGACAGTGACACTAAGAAACAGTAACATTTTCCCCTTCTTCTCTCAATGCGTCACCTTCGATACTCATACTAGCCATTTATTTTCACCTGTCAGGGAGGATATTCATTGGGAGGGTGTAATTCTGTGTCAAGACCGAAAATAGCACTGTGTTTAAGAAACGCAAAGGGCAGCTTTGGTATGACTGTATACTATGAGGCAGGATTTTACAAGTTATCACGGTCGCAACGAAACACGGAGGTTCACACTTTGCCCCGTTTATCACCTCCATCTTCCAGTAGTCGTTACTAGTGTAGCAACAACGTCAAAATCCCTCACCAGCTTCCCACAAACACTGCCCTTTGTGCAAAAAGGTGCAACAGAGGAGTTCCACAGCCAGGTGGTGTATCCCTGTATCCATGCAGTACTGCATGGCATGGTTTCAAGTTAGACAAAGAGGTGTAGAAAACCCATCATCATGGGAAGGTTCTGATTTTTTTTCTCTGTGCCATGGAGCGTCCCCAGAAACAATCACTTTTGAAATTTCCCCTCCATCATGCTTCAGGGTTGCAAGCCTGTGAGTTTTGTTGTCCAAAGAAAATCTTCATTGTTCAACCATACACTGTTATGCAGAGTTTATCATCCAATCTCTGATGTTAAGTGCTTTCAAGGATATCATTTGCTTATAAAGTTTTGTGACTGACTTTTATTTTGTACTTCCTTCAAGCATGGAAAGAAAGGATAGGAAAGAAGTTTTCCAGTCGAGAAAAATAGTTGCGAGTTGCACTAAAAACACCTTCAAGGCGACTAAAATCAAAATATAGTCATATTCTTCTACCCGCAGCCACCGTCACACACACACACACACACACACACACACACACACACACACGCACACGCACACGCACACACACACACACACACACAAAAGACAAGACAAGCAAAAAAAGCTGAGAGGAAGACAAAGGGAAGAGTTCAGTGATAACAAATTAGTGGAGTTTGCTCTGTGGCAGAACAGTGGTTCCCTCTGATTATCTCTAATTAACCTCTGTGGAATTTAAACACCAAGCACAGAGGGATTAACGCACAGAGGCATGATCTTTGTGTGTTTGCGAGTGTGTGTGTGTGCGTGTGTGTGCGCGCGTGCTCAGAGAAAAGCCAACGACCCCTTAAGTACCAGAGTCCACAGTCCCAGACTTTGCATGCTTCAGGCCCATCACACACACCTGAGCTGTCTTCCCTACCCACATCCACCCACCTACAGAATACACACACATATAGACACAACTGCCCCATCAGTGACGAGCCATGCAAAATGAACAGAACGATTAAAACTCAAATACAACACAAAGGCACACATGTTGTTGTTATCTACAAGGATTCTGCATTTACACTTACGCCTCCACATTCCCCAGTGACTGACCTTACCCACTACCACTGCATGCCTAACCCCAATTCTAACCTAGCCTTAAACCTTACTTTAACCAAAAAACAAGTCATGTCCCTTAAATCACATTGTTTACATTTCGGGGATCTGCTTTTTTGCCCCGAATAGCAAGCCCAAGATAGGACTGTGTGAAGATTCTCGTTATGTCCCTACATTTACAAGTACAAGTGAAAACACGGCTGCACACATGCAGACAAAAGAAAAGGCTTAACGCTCTACTGTAGCATTAACCTTCTCTTAACTGAACATGTCTCTAATTAGTAAATGCTTCAGGTGCCGAGACAATTAGTTTCCCAAGTAAAATTAAAGAGAGGTTGAGTGAGCCAAGAGTAACTTAATGTCCATCATAGCCATGGGCCACGGACATTTACTGAGTGAAATATTTTTGTACGTGCAAGTTTCTGTCTGGCAGAGATTATACTTGAAACCATATACATGCTTGTATTTGAAATCATGCTCTTGATCACATTGCACAAAGTATAAGCACCAGTTCTTGGTGTTGATGCACTGCTCATCACTCAGAGAATTTCTATTATCTTCAAGTCGAACAGACAAAGAGGGACACTTTGTCTGGCTCAGAGTGCCAATCACGGTAGTTTAGTGTTGAAATTCCACCAGTTGAGACGTGTGCTATGCCACACTGTGAGCAACCATGATCTGAACATGTGACGATTCCATGGTTCAAGTGTCTTTCAATATGACAGGGTTTGCACATACAGTAAGTTACAAGTTTGCGGTTGTTCTGTCTGCCAACCTTAAACTTGGGAGGAGATGCGTTCGTCGTCTATGTGTGTGACCATCTGTCTGTCTGTCCACACGGCTAATATTGCATACTACTAGACCCATTGGCCTAATATTTTTTTGTGCTCATTTATAACTGTACGCTCAATGACCTCTCAGATGATTCACACTGTTTGCACAACACATTTGATTGATCATTATTGACTGCTGACTCCGGAAGCTTGTTTCCGCTGGGATTAGCAACTTTTCATGTCCAGATGTGCACGCCTAGGTAAACCTAGTATTCTTGATCTATTGTTCCATCAACTCTGATGTGTATGATCGTGGCTCAATGGGGCAGTGCTAAGTGTGTTTGCGTAGCGAGCGTGTGTGGTTGAGCGAGAGAGAGAGAGAGAGAGAGAGAGAGAGAGAGAGAGAGAGAGAGAGATTATGCGTTTATGCACATATTGTGGTAAAAATAAACTTAGCGCAGAAATCGCTTCAGGTCTCAGTCACGCCCGTGAGATGCAGCTGAGACGTGAGCCTGCGTGGAGCCAGTACAGACAGCTGCATAGATTAAAAGGAGAGCGAAGTGAAAAACACGTCTGATACGCTTGCTGTCCAGACGGGGGGTCAGGCAATTGCGGTTCGTATCCATTCACTCAAACATTACAGCAGTGGTCGTTGCGGACACACCTGGTGAAGATATGCACTCTACTGCAGTATTTCAAGCAAAAAAAATCTATCTGAAGTGATTAAGTTAACACTTGTAGCACCTGTAGCTGCTTCACAAAAAGCCTGCCAGAGGTTTGCCGAAGTAAAGCTTTCAATATGAAGCAATTTCAGAAACAGCGAGGCGCCTCTCTGTTGGATAAAGGTTGCAAAAATAGGAACAAAAGGAGTGAAACAAAACTCAAAAACTATATTAGCTCACCATGACACGCAGGTGCTACAAAATTACTGAGTTAATCAAATGCAGCCAGTATTTTTAAAATGATGCTTTGTCTCTCTTTTTACAGTTACATTGACACAACTCAGTTGATTGGGACATTCATGGTCAAATAGTAGCTCTGAGTTAGTTATGGTGACAACCTTACATAGACAAGTGGGGCAGAGCTGAGCTGGGCGGGACAAACAATGAAATGGGGATTATTGTGATGTGCAAATTGGGGAAGGAAAAAAGCACATGAAGCTGATGTTGAAAAAACAAAAACAAAGAGCAGACTGATAAAACTGATGAAAAGAGAAAAGAAAAGCAAAGGAGGCAGCAAAGAGGAGAGAGGACTTAATTGGCCATTACAGCAGTAATACAATGAGGACATGTTTGTCCATGTGGGTGTTTTTTCTCCCTTATCAATGACCCCAGAGCCCCTCCAATCAGCACCTGACAACAGCCTACGTGGCCTGCTTGTGTGTGTACTTCAGTGTGTATTTGGATGATATCTGCTCATCCCAGGATATACTGTACTTGTATTCTTTAGAGTTATTGATGAATATAAGCCACACACACACACACACACACACACACACACACACACACACACACACAC
>CALSCE010010649.1:3069602-3079602 GCA_943593645.1 Bovichtus variegatus
CACACACACACACACACACACACACACACACACACACACACACACACTTCATCATCAGTAGGAGATGGGGGACTGAAATGTATTACAGACAGGGTGGTGTGACAGAATGAGGACCAAGCTGCAGGAAAATTGAGCAAGACAGACTTCTACATCCCACTTCCCTCTCCTCACCAACACTAATTATACTGACCCTCAGCATGCACGAACACACGCATACTCACACACATAAATACAAGTCTGTGTTTGCCAGATCCCCAGTGCAGAGCATGGTGTGTTTGAACAAGACAGCCTGCTAAAGTGTCTGATTAGACCCCTGTTTGAACAGAAAGAGACAACGACCTATCAGCACACGGCAGGGACCAGCCAATCGTTGAAATGGCTCGTCTGATGTGGGACTCCGCATCTAGCTGGCTCGTACACCTGCACCATGTCGGCTCACACAAAGAGGAACAGAAAGACCCACTGACTGACACAATGAGAAAGACATCTAGACAGACAGACAGGCAGGCAGACACACCCACACACCCAGCAGGTTTCTGGCCATAATACATTTAGCTGTTATCAGATGGGTGGAGAGAGAAGCACCTAAATTACACTGATTCGATTGACAAGCAAGTGCAGGCCACCATTGCAAACAGCTGGCAGGAAGGGACTTATTTGCTCTTTTTTCATACATATGAGACAAGAGCTGCAACAATTAGTCGATTAATCGATTAGTTGATCGAATCAAAAACTATTTTGATAATAGTAATGAAATAAAATAGGTAATTTTTAAACAAATGTAAAAATGGCAGAAAATGGTGCTTTCAACCTCTCAGATATGGAGATTTCCTGCTTTTTTCTGTTTTATATTGTATTAAACTTAAAATCTTTGCATTTTGGACTGACAAAACAAGAAATTTAACAACATCATCTAAGACTTTGAGAAACTAGGATGGACATTTAAAAAAAGAAAATTATTTTCTGACATTTATAGAATAAATATTTGATCGAGAAAATAATCGGCAGATTAATCTATAATAACAATTATCTTTATTGGCAGCCCTACACTATATGAGACGTGTGATATTGCGAATCAATCCCAACTGATTTTTGTTTCCTATTCCCATTGGAGAAATATAGGTGTAGGGTACGAAATTGAACCTCAAAGCATGCATACTACAATTTGTATGTGAATGCTAAAATTGGTATTTGTCAGTGTTAACAATAACACAATCCTTAGGATTTACACCAGTTGTCATAATGTTAGTGCACAGCTTGGCTTCTGTCCCAGACCTATATGTTTGTTGTCATGGAGGTGGCAGCAAGTAGAGCAGATGAGGCAATGACTACTGCTGCCTGTGCCCTTTTTGTCCCCTCGCCTCTGATAATGAAGTTGCCACCATTACAAATTAATTAGCATTCAGCTGCAGTGAACACTTTGCAGATACAATAAGTATATACAAATATTTGTCTGTTATGTTGATTTAAAAAAAAGAAACGCAACTTTGCAACAGCTGCGACCATGTAGGTGCATGCATCCACACATTCAAGCTTTCACACACACACAACCTCACAAACACTTGACCTACATGCCAGATTTCAGAAAACCTGTGGCCGCCAAAGGGTGGGGAAGGTTTCGGAGCGACCGAGAAAGCGAGCTAAAGAGCTGCTGGTCGCGGCGAAAATTGGTTTAATCGTGGCATTAGGTTTCCTACAAAACTTTTTTGCTAAAGTAAATTAGTTTTATGTACGTGCACATCATGTTTAGGCGCCAGGGTTGAACATGCAGTGACGTGAGGCAATGCAAAGCTTTTGATCAGTTGACTTTTGTGGCACTAGCTCTTTGAGGTTGGCCTGCTGTGTAGGAGTTCTAAAAGGTTGTCTATTGTCTGCATTAGCATTAGGAGGAAGAATCTGGATGTGGGGGGTTGCAATGACTTCTCCTTGACTGCCTCTTCTATCTCTGACAGTCGTCTAGACCAGCAGCTGAGACTCTGTGTGTCCCTAAACTCCTTAGTGCAGGAGAGACAGACAGTCTGTCTGTGTCAGCAGGCGCTTCTCCACTCTCAGCTATGACCCTTCACTTTTAGTCGTCCCTAGACAGACCCTTTCTTGGCCCCTCACCATGGACCCGTACCTCTGTGCCCCACTCACCTCCACAAACACACCCACGTCCATAACAAGACGCCACTCTGGCCACACTGCCTCGCTCTTTCTTATCTTGTCACAAAGTCACCCTCCCCTTCACTGCCAACCCTGCGTGTACCCTATTGTTTCTTGTTTTTCTTTCTGCCTCAACGGGTCAGCCCCTTTCACTCCCTCGTTCTCTCCAGGTAGCCCTAGCTGCATAATTAGGTGTCGCTTGGCCAAAATGGAGCAGCACAAGGGGTGAATTTATATCCCTTTCTCATACTCTTTCAATCTTTATGAATGGAAAATCATTCAGGTATTCAATTTGTGTGATTGTCAGTTGAATTGCAGCACATTTAAAATGCTACGGTCATAGCACGAGCAGTCATTCTTCTTTGTCTTTCAGGTAAATGATCATTATTACCTCAGTAGGGTTGTAGGGGTGGAGAACTGAGCTAATGACTGGTAGAAATCTTTTTGTTTTGCTTGTAACAAACTGGTTTTGGATGCAGTAGGAGGGACGGCGGTATGAGGACCAAGTGTTGCTTAATAACAGAATGATTGACTATGAGGGGGAGAATAATCACCACGCTTAATCCAAGTCCTGCATTTACAGGTCATTTAAAACTTTATCTGATGCGACTAATAGACAGCAGGCAATGGAGGGATACTAATTTGATTGAATAATGTGCATAATTATGTTTTAATAAGGAAACTCTGCACGTACAGTGGTTGAGTGATTGCAGTGCCTTCTCTTTTGTTATGCACATACATTACCCATTGCCTCTAGAACCAGACATTTTGACAAGCACCTCTTGAAACATTTGTCTTAACAAAAGGCCACTTATCATGAGTGCATGCCTAAGCTTGACCTCGACTGGAGCAGGCTGCAGCTGGGAGGGAGTGACAGACAAGAGACCAAGCAGGAGAATTCTCTGCCGACTTAACAAAACCTTGGAATGGACCGCATTAACACCTACTCTCAAACATCAAACTTTTATTCCTTCAACTTCAATTCTGAGCACACAGTACCGGTCTTCTTTTTGCTCTGTGATAATTGTCTTTGATTCACTTAAATTACAGAAAAAACACATTTCATAATGTACCTCTAGTGGTACGTATCTAGCATGCAGAAAGTTTTGATTTTATTAGCTTTTATGAGCTCTTTCTAAAAATCATCTCACCACTCTGGTACAATGAAGGTTTATGTCGTCTGTGTTGCTCAAATAATAAAAAAAATTATATTTGAAAAATGTACTGCAACATCTCTTCCCAGGAATAGTGTCCCTGTTACTCTGGAAAATCCACACGACAGTCAAAAGTTTTTTGCAGGACTGTTTTTTTCAGTGGAAAGTACTCTCAAATTGTTGAAAGTGTGTTTGGTGGGTATTCCAGAGTAAGCGGGATTTTTTTTTTTTTTTTACAGACGGATCTCTCAAAACCTGACATAAAAAAAACTAAAAGTATCCATGTGGCAGACTCCACAAGAAGAAAACGAGAAGATGTGTTTGTTTGTCATTTGTAATAGTTGTCCCTTTAAAGTACTAGAATATCTTATTCAAATCAAACCATGGATTTGAATTGTGTCACTGAGATTACGCTACACAGAGCAATGCAGCACTGCTCTGAGCACTAAAAGTGACCACATCAATCTTAGTTCTTGAAGAAAACAAAAGGATATGTGCACTGTGGGTGTGATCTTTACACTCACTCCCCCAGTCGCCACCAGCCACAGGCAAACAGAGGATGATATTGTGTGCCAGCCGCAGCTGCTCCGAAGACGGGAGCCTGCTTTTTGAATTTCTCCTTCATCAGTAAGAAAGAGCATTTGATACTGGTTCCCAATAAACACTGACACACTCCTGTAACTGTGGGTCTCATTCACCCACAGCAAATACCCCACCCATGTCTCTCCCTACACTTAATTTCCTGAATTTCCCCGGCTTGCATGCCACTCCCACTCTCATCCTCCTGTCTGCATATACCCTGCACATGCCCTTTTTCTATCCCTCCCTGTGGTCATCTAAACTGCCCATGCTGAGTAGTTGGAAGAATCTCTATATTTACTCCATCTCCACCCCGCTTCCACCACAGCAGCCAGTGCTATGCATCTTTCATCTGTGAGGCTGGATGACCTATATTCTCAGTCTGGCCCCATGCAGCCATAGTTCACCGCTGCTCCACTCTTTTCTGCTGCACTTGCACTGGCCCCAGGCAGCAGCTGTGGGTGTGGCAGCCAGGCTGAATTAGACTGGGCACTGCAGGCACCGACGCCCATTCAAAGCAATCTATCTTGGTTGTTTGGAGCACAGTGAATTTCACATTTCAAAACTAGGGACAAAACAAAAAACGATATTGCGCTGAGAAAAAGACGAAGGAATAGGCCCATACCGCTCGCATATTAAATATTTAAAACTCTACTCTTTGGGAAAAGTAGATACTCAATGTTTCTGAATATAGGTCAAATCAGCTCTTCTCGCACATGACCCAGTTTACCTGTTTTTTCCACAGCGCCATTATTGCAAGCTCTAATATGCTTCAACTAATTATCACTCGTTAAAAGATTTCTGCAGACTTATAAATACACAAGCAGAATAGATCAAACAGAGCATCACGATGATTCTGTAATGAAGCTAATTTGCTTATCAAGAAGACATTCTTGATTCACTGCTTATTGTCCTTGAAACTTAAAGTTGTTGATTTTTTTTGTTAAGCAGTGAATGTGCAATCATATTCCCCCTAATCTAGGTCAGTAGGCTGAGATTGCTCTGCACTGCTGCTGAGATAATGCCGAGATAATACCTAATCACTGTCATTACTGTTTGTTCTGAAATGGATCTGTGCTCTCAATCGTGCACAATATTCAAAGGTACCACCGGCACCAATCACAAAGGCAACATAGTAGGTGTAGTGTGAACGTTAGGAAATCTACTAAGTGAGGCTGGTGACATTTGGATGAGTAAATGCAGTATCCATGTTATTAAATGAGACAAAACTCTCCCGTTTTTTACGCATTATGTTTTCGGGTTGTCCGTACGTACGTCTGTCCGTCTTGAGGGAATTTCTTAAAATTTGCCACAAACGTCCACTTTGACTTAAAGATGAGCCAATTAGATTTTGCAGGTCAAAGGTCACTGTGTCCACATAAAACACTTTTTGGCCACAACTCAAGAATTCATACGCTAATAATGACAATTTCACACAAATGTCCAATCGGACAAAAAGAATGAAGTAATGACAATTTGGACAGACATGGATGTAAACTGTAACTTGACTGATTGGCGTGAGGCGGTAATTCTAGTTTGTTCTATTACCTGACCAAGAGCCCTGTGGAAGGCAGTGCCAGGTTTTAGCACCAGGGATAACACTGACACACATGCTGATGCAGAAGCTTAACTTGTGTATCCTTATGCTAACAGGGTTTAATCATTGACTGTTAATCCACAAAAGCCGTTTAGAGGGTTTCTCTTTCTAACAGATGTCACCACACTCTGCCTGTTTGTATTCTATATGTCTGCCTGTCAGTATGTTACCATTTAACTCAGTGTTTGCTGTCCATCCATCCAGCCGTCCATCCAAAAGCTTTCCAGTGAGGTCAACCTTGTGGAAAACAAGGGAATCATGTAAAGTGGACACTAGATAGCACAAATGACTGCAGGCAGGCTCCACCTGAATGGCTGAGCGGTTCAAAACAATTTGTTAAGTGTATGCTATTTCCACATGAGGAGATAAAATTGCTGTTCTTCAACTGTGGCCCTGTTGCATTAAAAAAAAAAAAAAAAAAAAAAAAAAAAAAAAGAAACTTTTGATGAAAATTGAACAAAATCGATCTTCAGAGCAACTGCTCACATTTTAAACGCCACATTTATTTATGAAGAATCAATGTCCACACTTTCCCGTACAAAGTAAAGCCGTGGTGCCAACGAGAAAAAATGATAATGAGATGCTCCTTCCCCCATTGTATGATTTGTATTCCTAATGTAGCTGCTGAGTCACGGTCGTTCCCATACCCTTGGAAATTGACCTCTCTTAGGACTGGAGACAGGTGTCTGCCCCTTCCCCCAATGCCAAGACCCCCAGCCGGAGTGTCACACACACACACACACACAACATACACACAAAAGCATGAACACAAACACACAACACAGCTTCCGGGTTATGGGGTCACTCTGACAGGCCAAGCTGTCATGTCAGGCTTTATTAAGAGCCTGGGTGTCTGTGAGATTTAATTAGCCTGGCCTGTGTGAGGTAAGTCCCTCGTGTTGAAGCAGGCTAGGTGCTGGGATAAGGTGGGGTCTAATAATATGTCTGTGACTGGAGCAGGGCCAGGGCTGAGCCAAGCTTGTTTAAGACCGAGAGCTACCAGTAACATACTGGCATAACTTTCCCAATTTGGATGTCTAGTAGCCCCACTAGTGGTCGAAAAGGGATGACTTAATGCGTTAATGTCAGGCAAAGCGGAGGCAAGGTGTTAGCCTTGGTGGATAAAACTCTGCAAGAACAGGATCATATGATAAAAAAACATTGTAAAATATCTATTGAGTTAGCCTTGCTCCAGGATATAATAGGTGTTGACAGACATGCAGCAATCCTTACAATCCTTACACATCTAATTGTAAGTCATAACAGGAGCCCAATTCATGTTTAATTCCTTCAAAATGTTTTACTGAGATTAAACATGCTACAAATAATACAAATCAATTCTTTGGTTGGTAATTGGTTTACCTAAATTACAAAAGCACATTTTTTTTGTTTGTCTATGTTGTATTTGCCAAGGTTTTAAAATCTGCCTCACCCTGTACGATGTGAATCAAGGGGATTGTGCTTGTGGATTTCGCATTGGAAAATTACAATTTTTTATAATATTCAACAGCAATGTTTTCTTCTCAAAAACAATGTTTTTATTATTCTGGATAATAAAACCTCACTGTGGACAATTTTATAACTGTGATAAGCAACAGTGCCTATGAAAACTTTAAATATGAAACATTTTTATATATATATATATATATATATATATATATATATCTGGGTGGATGACCCCTTTTACAGGCCCTATAATTAAAAGTCTAAATGTTTAACTCAAATGTGATATTACACAATACCGTTCCAAAAATCTTGAAGGATCTGTCATTTTGGCACAGTTATAAAGAAAACTAGATTGGCCCAGTGGGGATTTAAAAAAACGTTTTTTAAACTTTGAAATGCTGTAACTGCAACACCACCAACCAGATTTGAATGAAAATTGGACAGATACTGTATCATGTCACTCAGTGGCCCAACTGCAACAGTTCACAGAGTTATTGGTTCATTTTGTTTTGGCAAACGAACAGTCAAATCTACATCCCACTTCTATAAATAAAGATATATCTAAATATATATTTGAGTCAAAACACTATAGCTGACAATGAGCATATTTTCCATATTATTTCAATAGTTTTGTGCCAGGAGATGACCTATGCCTTTTTCTTCCTTTCATCTCATCCAACACCATTTGGCCATTCAAAGCTACACCTGAGAGCAGTTTTGTTTTAGCCTCTGCCATTGTGCTCCAACCACTGTGATGATATTGTACAAGCGATTGTGTTGTTGTAGGTAATGTGTCTGAGGGTGTTACACATGGCTCTCCCGAGACTGCGTTGTCTTTGATGGAGCTGCCAGCCAGCTAGTTGGATGACTGATCAGCTGTTTCTGAAATGGGGACGAGAG
The DNA here is from genome assembly GCA_943593645.1 of Bovichtus variegatus. Classification (NCBI taxonomy): domain Eukaryota; kingdom Metazoa; phylum Chordata; class Actinopteri; order Perciformes; family Bovichtidae; genus Bovichtus; species Bovichtus variegatus. The sequence continues at coordinate 3,077,424 of CALSCE010010649.1, forward strand.
GCTATCAGGGATTTCAGCTCCACAGTCACAGGCAGATGGTGTTGTGTACACACACACACACACACACACACACACACATGCACACATGCACACATGCACGCACACACACGCACACGCACGCACACACACACACAAACTTACACTGGCATAGACGTACGTTACAAGAGACTGCAGGACACGCACACACAACTTGTACGCACAAGCACTCACACCGAGACACCCTGCTATACTAACCCAAACTCACACACAGATCCATAGACAACCAACATCTCTCTCAAGAGGCAGTAGATCCAGCATGACTAATTAAATACACACACACACACACACACACACACACAGACAGCGCCCTCTTAGACATTGTAAATTACTGTGGCAATAATTGCATTAGTGCTGTAAGTAAATTAAATGGCTGTATGCTTGCAGGCTCTGCGGCAGGACGGGTTGCAGGTCTCTCCCTGTTTACTCTGCTCTGCTGTCTGTAGCCTCCCAGTCCCCCTGCCTGCCATGTTGTCAGGTACTCCGCTGTCACACACCATTACCTGCAACCAGCTACCATCTCACAGACGCACCTGCACATGCATACACAGTACACACATACACTGCATATGCATACACTCACAGACCTCTGTAGTTTGTATTGGAAGTGTGTTGTAAATTGTCTTAACTGCGTCAAGATGTAATTCAACAGCACATTTATTATTCACAGCTCTTTTCCAACTCGCCCTTGTTTTTTCTTTTGTAGCTACATGCAGCTTAGCGCAACACCTGGGAATACTAAGCAGACAACCATGCAGATACAGTACAGACGGATAACACTGTAGAAAACAGACCTGCTTGTCATTACGTCCATACACACACACACACACACACACACACAGACATAGAGACACACACTGGCAGGAGAGTGGCAGTAAGCTTAGTTTTCCAGGTGTAGGTGTAGTAAGCTTTATCTGTTTCAGTATCAGGAGTCACATCACGTCAGGGGTGCTTTTGGTCACAAGCTAAAAGGCTTAGCCAGCTGGACGCCTGTGACCTGTTAAACAGCTGATAAGCCCTCTCAGCACGTCACCTGGTGAGCTTTGTGCGGCAGATTAGCAAATAAGAAATCTTTCAATTATTCGGCATCTTTCAAAAGCCGAAAAAGTCGGACACAACATCATGAACTCCCGCAGTCATACTGCATGGAATTCAATGAAATGCCAACTGTAGTACACATTTTTACACTGCATTAAACTGTACACGTGTTCATATTTAACTCATGGGCGATGAATCATACAAAATTAAACAACATAACAAAACATAACATCTGGAGACTAAATGTGAGCACGAAGAAATAACCAGTTGGGAAGGTATAACTGACGTACTTAAAAGACTATTTATGAGATGAATTTCAGCTAAATTCACACACCCAAATGAGAAGTCTGACCTAGATTAAAGTAAAAATGTAGTGTGTTCGTCAACTGATCGTAATCAGCGTTATCATCAACAGGCCTTGGGTCTGTTCTAAGAAGCTGGTTTACTGAGTTATTTGGATGATCATAGCTGAATCAAACCTCTGTCAAATCTAGGACATAGACTGATGTAAAAAAGGTCAGAATTTGGTATTTTACTTTACAAAAAACATACGCTAAACATGCTGCAATACGTCATAAGCATACATGAGGACACCTCTCACCAAGCATACTTCTGTGTGTCACTGCCACCCAACAGACAGGCCGCGTAAAGATATTGATTTGAAAATGGAGGATAATGGTTGGGACTAATCAAACAGAGAGGGAGCTTTCAGGATTGGGGGTTGTGCTGTGAATGAAAGCCATCTATGTACAAAGAAAAATCCATACAGTAGGTAAGCTAATGGGAATGCATTGACAGCAACATTTGACCACATTTCTGCTGTCATGCCGAGTTGAACAGAGGTCATGATATCAAAACTGTCCAATCCCATTTAGACACAGTGATCTGGGCTAGTGACAGTGTCAATGCACATGAGCTGGAATGAGATCAAACCAGGAAAAGAGCCACAATTACCACCACAGCCTGAGCTGGCATCCCTCCGAATGATTATGGTTCCATCTGATGCAGCTTGAGCACAAACGGTGGAATACATTTTGTCGGGGAGGCAGTTGACTCGGCACAAAGCCAAAAAGTATTGATTGAATGAGGGCGTCTTTTGAGGCGT
>CALSCE010010649.1:3080833-3091135 GCA_943593645.1 Bovichtus variegatus
TGTGTGTGTGTGTGTGTGTAACTTACACATATGCACACGACATTGGCCAGTGCCACCGCGTTGCCGAGTATCGTGAGATAGTAGTGACTGAATACCACCTGGAGTCTTTGCAGGACTGGAGAGTTGTACTGGGGCAAGGGAGGGTGCTGGGAGGAACACACACACACACACACACACACACACACACACACACACACACACACACACACACACAGAGGTTATATATGAGCGCAGATAGAATCAGCTGCAGAGTTATCATCATCTGGCTTTTCATTTACCAGTCCTATTAGCCCCATTACCCTCTCAGCCAGACCCTCTGCTTGCCCTTCTGCTCCCTTTTCACAGCAAAACCATGATTATCTTTCTGAAATGTGTCCGTTCCAAATGTTTTCATCTGCTTCCCCCAACTCCAATACTTGGCGGAAAGTGTCTTCCGCTGGCTGACATGCTTGTTTGCTTGCGAGCTGGCTGACTGACTACTTAGCCTGCTGGTGGCTACCTGGCCTGTTGGGTCATTTAAGGTGCCTAAATGATGAATTCCACAGTGGATGAGGAGCAGGCAGATGGCTTGGCCTCCGAACACACTTCCATGCGAACGCGAGGGGAGGAGGAGGGGACGTGCACTGACAGAGGGCCCTGTGTTACTATGCACCAGAGTTCGGAGCAGCATGCAACAGAGCACGGTCCAACACACACAGACACACAATATACCCATGCACACAAAACAGAAATTATGAATAATTATGTTCAGAGATCCTTCAGCAAGATCAAAGCAAGCTGGCACCATTTTGGTCACGTTCATTAAGAGCCATGTTTAATGCATGTCAGATATTGTGAAACAGTGCTGCATGTGGTGACTAGTGAGAGGAATACGGCAAATTATTATTCCAACAGGAAAAGAACGTGTGTGTGTGTGTGTGAATATGTGTGTACACAGGCAACAAAGTACGTAGTAGTCAAGTTCTTCTTATGTGGTTCATTTAATATAAAACGCTTGTTATACTGCCTAGTGTGTTTATTAAAATAAAAACGCAGCCTGCACGTAATGTTTAAGTGAGAGTGAGGGATCTCCAACAGCCATAGTAAAACTGATGTTTCCCCTGACGATAATACTGTTAACTGACAGTCTGGCTGTGTAATCTGCTATTGGCGATGACGCTTTGCTGACACAGGTTTATGCAGCAGTATGCTTCTTCTTTAGTTTTTTTTTTTTTTTTTTTTTTTTTTTGTGTTTTTACACAGCAAAAACACAAAATACAAAACATGGAATATATTAAAGGCTACATTTTCAGTGAGTATACCTAAAATTGGCCTGCAATTGGCTTTTCATTTCAGCCCAAAAATCTTAGGAATTATGTAAATATTGGACCATTCACGATTTACATTGACTGACAAAGTAGAAAGTAATGTGTAGCAAGGCAGAAAGTTAAGTTCATCAGGTCATCGGGGACGGGCGTTAAGTGAGTCCAATTCTTCCTGCAGGACACCAGAGATTGCTTCACGTCACAAACCTTTCCTAAAATGTTAAAATATTTCTGTTGCCCAACCCTAAACACACCTTGACTATACTTTATTCATGACATTGGATGTAAATAAAAGCCTTTGCACTGAACGTAAGCTGCTGTTTTGAAGAATATTGTAATGTCGAGGTTATTGTTTGGCGATAGCGTTGTTCATTTTCAGGAGTGATGCCTCAGTGCCCCCTCTGGCACGCGGCTTTGCAACGGGGGTATAACATGTAATGTCTGTGTTGTGTGGCCGAAGGTAAATGGGGTTGTGGTTATGAAGGCAAGTCGAGCAAAGTTACATCAGATGAAAAACAATAAAGGCCGCAATAAAGAAGCAAGGCATGAGTAACAATAGAATAGTGGAGCTGTGTTTTCAAAACACAGGTGGTCATTGGCATTGATTTCTTTTATTGCAGATGAACATCTGGCTCTGCTGCTTGTTTGCTGTGTAAATCTACCCAAGGCAAGGGGACTTTTTGAGGTAGACAGCTCATATGGATGATTGGCAAGTATTAGTACATGAACTTGACCATCTGAGGGGGAGGAGGTCAGGACTAAAAATACATAATTGTTGCCTCAAGGCAGGAAGTTGCATCATGTACTTTTGACGCAGGCACATTTACCCCAGAGCTCCTGAATATTCCATGATAACCTGGTGACAGTGGATATTGAGGAATCAGTGCTCGGGGCTAGAAATGAGAATAGAACTTGAGCTCTGGTAGAATTCACGTGCAAAACAGTGTGAGATAGGAATATTGATAGATCACTCTTGTACTGCACAAGCAATTAGAAACCTATGTTACACCAGCAAACAAACACAGCCTGTTCAATCTTTAATGGGAACAAGTACTGTTGCTTGGTATCACTACGAAATGTCTAAGCCTTTGTTGTTCCTCTGAAATGACCTACACAGACATTTGATTTAGTTAAACATTGCATGTCCCTCACAGGGGCGGAAAATCTATCCTACAGACCAATAAAATAAGCCAAATGTCTTTTCAATGACAGGGGATGCTTTGAAGGACAGTAATAGTCCCCCTTAATGTACAAACAGACACGTCTGATGGAACCAGGAGATCAATAATAAATTAAAGACTGCTCCAGCCACTTCACACTAAAATGACTCCCTGGAGGTGATGCCAACAAAGTCTCTGTATCTCTCCTAAGAAGCTACCCTCATGCAGTGATCTTTCTATCCTGCATACTACAGTACAGGCACTGTTAAAAATTACGCTTTTTTTTTTTCAAACACTGATTAAAATGTATCCGATTCAAATTTGTCATGGTAGTATTTACATGAGCACTGGAAATATAATCATCACTTAAGTTGTCCCATTTCCCTGTTCCACACTTAAAAAATAATGATTCTTAAATACACAATAAACAGAATCCAGCACCAGCATCACAGGTAGATGTTTGAGAAAGATTGATCAGCAGCCTGCTTGTGGCTCCACTATTTCTTCACTGTTCTGCTGTCGTTCTGAGGCAACAGCATCACCATAATGTACTACTCCTAGAGTTATTCGACATAATACAAGCTTATTCTTTATTCCTCAAAAAAAAACAAAAAAAAAAACAGTAAACATCACCTATTCAAAAAGTGTTCCCCTGAGAAAGACACACAGCTCAGAAAAGCGGTAGAAAGTGCTAATAAATGACAAACAATGGAAGAAAAAAATTATGCGTTCCTGCCGGGGGAGTGTCAAGTGATTGAGCATGTGCAGCCCAGGTACAGGTTTTCCTAAAAGAGAGAGTAATCAAAAACACTGTTGACATGACATGAAGTTCATTCTCTGACAGGGTGGAATGAAACAGAATAAATCCATTTTTGTTATGATTGAGAAATTATTCAGATTATTAGTGGAATCAAAGGCTCCATGTGAACTCAGCCGGTTTAGTGACACCTTTGAAGCAAATACTTCACTAAAAAGCAATTAATTTGAATTGTACAGATATAGAATTTTCAGGTTGACGATTAAAGGATAAGGGAAGATGGCTCATCGCTCTATGTTTATTCCTTTAGTCACTCAAAACAAGTCCCTGACTCACTCACTCTCTTGTCGTTGGCCACTTTCTCTGCCGACCATTCTGCTTCAATATGTTTCTTTCTCTTCCTGCCTGTTTTCTGCTGTGGCGGAGTGTGTTTTTTTGTGGTCTTTGCATAACTTGTTTTACCTGTTGGCATTCTTCCAGGTCATGTCACTCCCTAACGATGACAACAGGCCTGCGGGGTGAGGTGGTTGCGGCCAGGTGGCCAAACATGCAGGGACGAGCATCTCTTAGCGAGGCTGAGACAGGGGCTTGCTCTGTTATTTGCCGGATTTATTTCTGTTGCGTTTGGCATGTGGTCTTGCCAACAGCTACAGTAGTTGTTCGCAAGGGTCAAACAAGCCATCCCAGCCTAGTCAAGTCCCTGCCAGCTAAGCATGCCACATCTACATGTGGCTAGAGATAAGACGAATGACAGGGGAGGTCATTAAAACAGGAACAACATCGCTGCTCTCACTCAGCCTGAATATGAATCACGTAGCCAACTTGGATATGTGAATGTGCAGACACATGATTCTCAGGAGAGGAAGCCTTTGCCTGTTGCTTGACACTTTGGCTCTTTCTTTTCTGGCAGGAACCATTGAAATGCAGACCGAGGGGTATGGATAATGGACTGTCCCACGGCGGCACAGCGCTTTACGCACTCTCTGCCATTCCCTCAGACAACCACTCCTGCTCTAGTCTGCACTTCACATACCCTCTTTTCAACCCCGGGGAGGCGCTGGCAAGTGGCCAACCATCACTGAGTGTGTGAGTCACTGAATATATGCGTGTGTGTTTGTGCATGAGTTTTTGTGTGGGAATGTAGGAAGCGCTTGCTCGCCAAGAGCTATGCTTATTAATGCCCTACAGACTAAGTGCTCTCCCTTTTCTCTCTTTTGCTCGCTCCTTCACTCCTCCCCTCCTCAGCCCATCTCTTTTGCCTTCTGAGTGGTCATTGCTGAGAGAGACGGAGGAGGTGGTGCTGGGGGACGGGGTGGAGTGCTGGAGGGAAGTACACGAACAAAGCAGAATACGAGAGGAAGTACACTAGTGGGCTTCGACAACGCTGAGCCCTCCCGCTGTCTCCCAGCTGCCTTCTCTGTTTGATGCTGAGAGCGATCAATAAACTCAGCTCAGAGCTACGCCTCAGATTGTCTCGCTCTACTCACGCTAACTACATACATAACCCACCAACTTTCACCAAATTCAACAATAGTAGAATAGCGGACAATTGCCAAGCACACCTGGCTACCTCAATTCAAATGCCAATTTCACACACAAAGTACTACGAATGAGTCTGCAAGTGCGTTCTTTTTGCGTCGGTGGGATTTACCAGAAGATCCCCATGCACAGTTTTTTTACTCATAGTTGAAATTTTGTTACACACGCATAGACGCTTAAGTGCCTCCATAACCTTGTAACAAGTACACAGAGCCACAGAATTTCTGTGGTTGCTTTTGTGCTTGCTCCTAATGTTATTCTAATAGTTCAGCTTACACCACCGGAGAGTGTCATTACTCTATATGAGTCTGTGTTAAGGTGGCTGTGTAACGAGACACCTGGGGTGAGACATAAAGAGGCCCATAGCTCCTGTCTGAGAGACGGAGGGCAGAGAGACCGGGGCTAGTTTAAGCATATTTAAGGGCATCATAAAAAGAGCTGGGCCTCATCCATCTACTTGAAATATGGTGCAGGCTTGTTGTTGTTTTTCCGGGCCAGACTTCCATCCTATCATACATCTCCCTTTCTGCCACATCCAATCATAATTATCTCTTCTTTTCAATGTCTTCTTCTCCGTACTTCTCTCCTTCTACTGGGCATGAATGGCGGTGTGCCACCCTGCCCTCTTAGCACTCTTGTCTGATTAAGAAGAAGAGGTTTTTGTGGCCAAGGCATCTGGCAGGGTCAGCCCACATATGAGAAACAATGCTGTATACATTCTCCGGCGCAGAGCAAACAGAGAGAGACGCTCCTACTGGACCTTACTGAAAGACCCACATGAATGCAAACAGACCCGGCACTGCAGAGTGGACCCCCTGAATGAGGGGTCCTGTTTGATTTAATCCCAGCAATGCGCCCTGAACCTCACGCACACACAGATTTCACAGGCATTACGCGGGTCTGCTGTTTGCACTGAGGCTATAGCACGACGCAGAGCGCTAACCCACTGAGGATGCCAAAGGTTTGGATTTTCCCATGATAGCAACCACTCTCACTGGATAGAGGGTGAGTAACCAGGAAGGAATCTGTCCCTTTTCAATGGCCACTGAAAGGGGAGCTGTGAAATTGTCCGAAATTTCTCTGTGTGTAAACAGAGGACTGAGGGGGGAACCCAGGGACCCTGCCTGGGCCTTACTGAACTGCTTCCCTGGACTCTTTCTTTTCTACCTCTCTTTCTCTCTGCCTGTCTTTGCCCCTCCTCTCTTTTTCACTGCCCACTCCTGTCTCAAATACATTTTCTTTCTGTCTGTCCCCCTCCCCACTGTGAACAAGTCCCACACTGCGAGGACACAGGAGCGTTTTTGCACGCTATTCTCAGATGGCATTAATTAGTTTTGAGCTTTTCTTATCAAGAGACAGATGCTAAATACTTCAATAGTAGGCTAAGCAGAGCGCAGGCTATGTTTACTCCCAAAGCAGAATATTGCCGTATGAATAGAGACCTATGGTGGCAGAAGGGAGAAGTGCACTGAACTAAACACCTCTTTAAACGTCCCGTCCATTCTTGTTTCTAACTTTATCTGACAAGTGTGCATCTGCCGATCCAGTAAAGCAATCTGAATCATCTCCTGCCTTGAGAGGGCACGACCACACACAGGAATTTCACCAAACTTTTTGCCGGTTGCTAGGTGACAGCTTCAGCTCCAGTGAGCACGCTGTGTGAATGGGGGGGGGGGGTAACTTAAGTCCTCACCCAATGACCACGCTCGCAACAGACTGCTCTTGTCCAGTTAAAAACATTATGCTACTTTCTCAATGCAATCAAACACACTGCAACGGGCAGGCTGAAGAGCACTAATACTCAACATGCGCTGTCTGATGTTTTCCAAAGTGAAAAACAATCCAATGGCCCTTTAACATGGGAATTGCACATGAAAGTGCAATGAAACCGCAAAAACGTCTATTTTAACGAGTCAATTAACATTACTTTTCAATTTTTTTTATAACAAATTAAGAAATGTGCCAGCGCTGTAACATATTTTGACTTGTTTACTACGCAAATCCGGTAATCATTAGTAGTAAAGTAAGGTCCCTTTATTAGTGATGAAAGGGTGCTCAGCCTTAGAGCGAAGAAACAGAGAGGAGCACAGAATGGGTTTGACAGGATGCAGTCTGTGAACTGAGGTTCAGCGATATGACATAACATTGTACTGCCAGAATGCCTCTCCTCAATGACAAGATTTGATGTGAGGTTACACACACACACACGTGCCTACGCAGACACTACTTGTACACACATACAGCAGATATATAAAGGATGTGAAGGAAATTCCAAGAAGTAAAAATAACTGGATCTCAGTGAGAGGAATAAAAATACTTCCCAGGCAGTGTGGCATCTGCGAGCAGACTGCCTCTGTAAAAAGCTCCCTCATCTATATTCCTGACAGACCTGATGTTTCGCCCATTTGCTTTAAAACACACATTTGTGTCAAATGAATGACGCTATAATCAATCTCTCTACCAATGTCAGAGTCAATGGCAAAACCATCCACTGGCTCTTTTAAACTTTACTATTTTCCGTCAGAGAAAGGGATCGTTAATAACCAACCTGCCTCATAATTTGGAGCATGGCAAGGCGCCCCGCTGCTTAGTTTACTCCCTTTAAATGCATTTAATTCATCTTAACGGAATAAATATGGCAGGGAATTGGAGAAATGACTGAAGAATTAGAGCTATGCTCCACAGCTAAATCATATTTTAGTGCACTTACAATACCTCTAAAAGCCTGGTGGATATGTCCTCGCAGCAAGAGGGATGGCTCGCGGGACTGTGGGGTAAAAAGAACAGCTTGAGACTGCTCATAACAAACCTTTAAACCAACCTAAAATACCAGATGCTCACGCTAAAATGCTCCTTCAAAGTGCTTCTGCCATCACTTTTTTTTGTGTGGCAAATTCTCAGAAGTCTGTCTCTGAGAAATGTAATACAATTATTACAATATATAAATATATATATATTCTGAAGTTAAATGTACCTTTAAAATGCAGCAAATGCATTTTATATTCTGTACATTGAATGGACATTATTTCCAAATGAACCGAAATCCTGCACATTTTTCTGTTTCAGGCTGTGAAGACTAAGGAGTTTTTAAATCGATGAGTTTAAAGTGAAATAAAAACGCTCCTGCAATTCTTATTGAGATGATAGTGGCTCAGTCACTGTCCAGTATATTAGTTTATTTTGTAAAATACAATTTCTCTGGGCCTTGTGCCAATAATCTTCAATTGTAATGGCTTAACTCAGCTGAGGATGCAAATTTCAAGATCTGCCTGTTCTGCATGTTAGATTTTCACTAAATTCTTTACAGTCATTTTTATGACTGCAACTGGAATGGCACACAAGAAATGGTGTTCAAATAATTCAAAAAATAAATAAATGATTAATTATGAGCCATTTATTGCCACATTGGCCTGTCACTACTGGCAACCTCGTCTCCTAGAGAAATTATGTTCCCGTACAACTAAACTCAATATGCATTATCAATTACATTTTGAGGGAGACCAGGCGGCTACTATATTGTTCATTGCCATTAAGAATAACCGTACTGTCGAGCTAATGCAACCCAAATAGCTGCCTTGGAAGTCTTGGTGAATATGGGCAACAATGGCAACTATTGCCACATCCCCTTTGGCCATGATCAAGGTTTCTTAAAAATCCAGATAATGGACAAATAACTAGGCAGAATGAGGACACAAATGACAGATGTGATTGGCCTTCATCCTTACCTCTTCCAGCAACATACTCTAAATACTTACTAAAACAGTGTGTTGGCATCTATGTCTGTGTCCGAATTATTTACAGTTAACAAGAAGTATAAGGTGTCTCATTTAATATCATTGAAACCATTCACTTGTTATTTGGGTTACATTAGCCTGCAAGTCATAATGTAATTAAAAATAAATCAGATTTGGACTAGCCAAGTCTCCTGCAGTCACTTTTCTTTTTTTTTTTTTAGAGGATTCTGCCGTTTTCTTTTGGTAAGAAATGTCAGAAAAGTCTTGAGACTAGTGATGAACACACATTCCTAATGCGGTAATGATGGAGCTTAACTATTCATCAAGTAATTTTGAAGTGAGTGTCATTAAATATCTCTTCAAATTCATACTATTAGTCATTTGTCAGTTCAAAAAGATTTTAATGCCCGAGGGAGCTGTGGATTTCTAAAGTGGAGACAGTTTAATGAAACCCTAATCATTTTATGAACATTTACAACATGGTTATTTTTGTCCTTTCTATTGTAGGGAGATGTTGATGTTGCATTTGTAATGACATGTGAACCCATGATGCTTGCTTGTTGTTAGTTTAAGTGTCATTGTCAGAAGTGCTTACAGGGTTTGTCAGTATCATCCAAACTTCTGATTTGCTCGTTTAATGCTCTGATCCTCATAAATTTCCTCTCTGAAACGTGTCCTCGGAGGGCTAGTGTGGTGGCCACATCAGCTTGACGTTAATCCAGACTCCTCCTCTAACTTCTGATATGGCTATTTTCCCGGCTCTTATCTGAAGAGTTGCTCTCTATAACAACATTTTTTTTTTAGGCAGGCATTAAGAGGCTTAGCAGCAGCAGTGCTTTCGCAGCCAAAAGGTCACTTTTGCAAATTGGGTTCATTAATCTTCTAGTGTATGGCAGCCCCAAAAGGACACTCTTCATACACAGACGCAGATTAAAATGGGGAAAGCGTTCGTAGATTAGCCTGAAAAAAGAAACTCTTGGAATGATAAAGACTCTTTAGACGAAGTTGAGACTTGGCTCTTTAAAGTCAGATTGCCAGTTTCACTCATATCAAAAAGAGAGAGCGCGCTGCACAGTGGTAAGAGAGGGGGGATATATGAGCCTGGAGTGGAGTTTGACTGAGCTATGATTATACCATCACAGATGATTATAGTTAGGCATTCCTCTGACCCAGTGCATGACTGAATCTCTCACTTTCCTCTCGCTCTCTCTAGATCTCTGGGTGTGTGCCAACTCTCCCACAGCAGTGGAACACCTGCTCAAGCAACCAGAAATGATATGAGCCCCTAGCTGGTGCTGCATAGTACAGGTAAGGATATCTTCTAAGACCTAAGGGCTGAAGAGACGGTGCCAGGCCTGTATTACTTTAGGCACAATGACATCACTCTGCTGAAAATACAGACCAAAAAAGAATGTATAGTATATATATATATATATATATATATATAAAAAGCTAGAAACCATCTTGCAATGAGATCACACCAGCCGCAACACGAAATCGGGCCACGGGCCAGGGCCTTTCCCCATTTCCTACCCACCTACTTCCGGCGTCCTTGCTCGGACCTCACCCATCTTTGAACTTGTCCTTCATTCATCTCCACTGCACATCTGTAAAGTTTTGTGACCGGCGTCGTGCACGGTTGCGGCGCCATCGCGGTGACATCTGTCAACCGAAATATAAACACCTGGTAAAGGACTCAAAACCGCTTCTGTGGTAGTTCCTGCTACAGTAGGTGTCTACAGGTGCACATTTTCCCATGATCACACACACACACACACACACACACACACACACACACACACACACAC
>CALSCE010010649.1:3091145-3115937 GCA_943593645.1 Bovichtus variegatus
ACACACACACACACACACACACACACACACACACACACACACACACAGACTCACAGAATGAAAACAATAACAGTGTAGCTATTTGAAATAATAATTGGATGAATAATTACATTTTTTTTTTTTTTTTAGTAGTTGAGCTACATCAAAATCTTTCCACATGCACCCTGGCATTTGCAGAAATACCCAGTGGTGTACAAATACCCCTGGTTTGGGATCTCTGGGATGGAATATGGACAAACTCACTGGCCAGCACTGTTGTTATAGCACTAAAAAAAGAAGATTAGTAAAGACTCTTCATTAAACATTTACTATGTAATAAAAGTGAAGTCTATTATCATAATATTGTAATGACTGTTGAACTGAGAAGCTCAGAATCTAAGGATGCCTATGTCTGCGCCATACTTTCAGCATGATAATCAGTCCTGACCTCAAGCAGTGTCGGGCGAATGGCAATTAATGGCTGTGTAGATTAGATCTAGACCCACTAATAAGCTTAAACTAAATTTCATTTATCCATTTTGTTCTGACAAACCATACTCATAGTCCAGATGGCGTTGTGTGTTTTCAGTCTCTGTTCTGCAATCATGATGCTTATTAATAATTTATGTCTCATAAATGACTTATCAGCTTCTTCTCCACTAGTCTTTTCTGTCAGTTCCTTCTATGTTACGGCCCCATGCACGCTATGGACGGCTGGCATTGGTCCACTAAGCCAATGAAAACGCATTACTGTTCTACAACTATAAAGTTCCAGCTTTGTAAAAAAAAAGGGTTTGTTTTGTTTCTTGTGGTAATAGACTATGGTCACGACACCTGGATTTTATGTAAAGCCACATTTAAGATTGCCAGCTAAGGCTTTTTCTGTGCACATAATAAAGCACAGGGGGGTTCAGGTTATGACAAACTACTCATTACTCACATCATGAAATTATTCTCACCTAAACATTGTCATTAAGGAGAACTTTACAGGCTCTAATGAAACTAAACTCATAAAGACTTTCCTGTAATGATCAGTGAGGAGATTGCAGATGGGATTTGATGCTGCTCGCATACACACAAACACATAGGCACGCACTTGCATTCCGAATTCGTATTTCATATTCTATGCACTGGGTGTGTACTGATGCCCGTTATTAAAGCGGGTAATTGTCTTACAGTGGTGCTGCGTTATTGGATCCAGGGGCAGTTCTGTAGACACAATTGGAGGCAACTGGATGTAAAGTCGCTGAGCAGTGAAATAGGGAGCAGGGCTGAGCAGACACACAGAAGATGGTATCAGCATCAAAGGGAGATGCTAGCATTGTGCTGTGTGACCCTTGTGAATGGCATTCAGCCCACCTGTTACCCTATCCCCCCTGAGACTCTCACTCACTCTGTCCCCCTGCCTCCAGGAACCAGACACTCTGTGCATGTGATTACAGTTTCTATTGCAAAAGTCCGCGACAGATCATATTCGCGCAGTCATCTAAAGATAAATAGTTAATCCTCTCTCTCGTTGTAAGACCTACCCAAAGTACATAAAATGCTCTTTTTTCTTCCCCAACAGACATAGTTAAGCCTTCAGGATTTTATTTTTATTTTCATCTAGTTGGCTATTTCTTTCTAAAGAAGAATATATCCCCCTGCTTTTAACTCAACTCTCCAGTCCGTCTGCCAGATTTGCCATTAGGCTGCTGTCATTGCACTTGTAATCTGCTGTGCAATAATAATCCCTGTGTTTCACATTTCAGCATTTAAAAAAATGTCAGACATTTTCACGCTCTAATACAAAAACGCTCAGAGCATTCTTTCATTCAAAACAAAACAGTGTAAACGAGGAAAATGCAATGTACCTTACTCAAGTACTGTAATACTTTTACATTTCTAAAGGTATCTTTCATACATACAAGGCAGCACTGTTAAAAATGACATTGGGAAAAATGAAGACAACACAATTTACAAGCAGCATAAATAGGAAACTGAGAATGACATGGGTAAAAGGACAAGATAAGACAAATAAAAATGTATAATAAAACCATAATTTACATATATAATTAAACAATTAAATAAAAATGCAGTGGGGAGCATATGATTGATGCAAATTAAAAGCAAGCAATGTGAAAATATTCAAGATCAAAATGATAGTAAAGACTCATGCATTATAATGAATAACTTTAGATCAAACTACAAGATGGTGTGTGTGTGTGTGTGTGTGTGTGTGTGTGTGTGTGTGTGTGTATTGCAGGTAATGGCATCCACTCTGATATGGGGTAACTACAGGGTGCACTAAAATGTAGCAGCTCTACCATAAAACAGAAAAAATGTTGCACAAACAAATAGGGCTGTGATTTATGAGCATACCATTATCTGGGATGTACTGTAGCATTATTTAATGCAATAATTGCATATTTTATTGAATTTTGTAATTTTGGCCAGCCCAGTGCACAGATAAACTGGGTAAGATATTAGTTCATCTTAATCTGTTACTTTGATAAGGAATGCTAGACGCAGAAGCTTCTCTAACTTGAAAAAATATGGAAACGATTTATATTGCAACATACTGGCAGCTACCGGGGGGGAAAAAAATGTGCCAGCAGTGTATCTGAGGTGTAAGCCATTTGAATACTCCTGAAAATTATATCTGTGTGATGATCACATTTTATAGTTTGCTCATGGCCAATTAAATTAACTAGTCACACTTAATTTTCAGTCTAATTAAAAAAAGTCTATGCAATTATTTTAGACTACCAAAGACTAATCTAAGTGTATACTGTTGTGATGCCGAAGGTTAGAACATGTAACATGTTGATGAAGACCTCTGTGGTTGTCAGGGGGAGGGAAAAAAAAGGAAGCAAAGCATGCGAGGGTGATGATGAGCATGCCAAAATACACCATTTCTAATTCACCAGCAATGACCCTGGATGCAGGGCACAGATCAAGAGTCAAATTCAGATGTAGCCTTTCATTGCCTCTATGGTTCAACGGCAGCAAACCAATCCTCCTTTACGGCGTCATTGAACTCTTGTTTAACATTGGCCCCACAAACAACATTAATCTAGTTCCTGCCCAGCTGTGCACAGTGTGAGGCAGAGCTGGCAGGAGAAGAAGGAGGTGGACTCAGACGGGCCCAATACCCTGCGGTCTGCACTGCAGCCAGCCAGCTGGTGTCATTGGAGCTCTCCTGACTTGGACCGCAAAGGTGATTGCTCAGTCGGGGCCAGGGCTTGGCATAATAGTGTAGTGTCTTAAACACAGCTCTTTACTGGAGTCATTTTATCAGCAGGGGGCTTTCAGGAACAGTCGGTGTACACATTGTTACGGGAACAGTTCTCTCATAACACAAAACCACACATTTACACACACACAGTCATAAAACTACGCCTCTCTATAACTATATCCGACCTTTCTAATTCGACCCATCATGCTAGCGTTAGGACTCGATGAGGAGAGTAATTCAGTGGAGAGCCTGATAGTGTCATATATTCTCCTTTTTGGGAGGACATGGGGCAGGAAGCCATTATGCCTGTCTAGGTCTGGCCAGCAGACATTTCTAAAAACACCACTCTTGTAGAAGTGTGAAAGCGTCTGTGCCCAGAGGTACAAAAACCCAGAATCCAACACCAGGGAATTTTTAGAACTTTTAACCAGCAAAGAGTATTTAATTCTTTGTGCAAAAACCTCTGTGTGGATTAGTCGTGAAGTTAAGCAGGCAGTGTAAAAACACCATGCTGTGTTTTGCTAAAGCACAGTGGCACACTTCTTCTGGCTTCTTCTCGTATTTACATAGCAACTGGAAAAGCTATTCCCCCCTTCGCCAGACCAAAGGCAAAAAGGACAGAATAAACAGGCCTTTCAGCCTCTCCTCTGGGAATTGTTAGCCTTTTACCAACCACCGCATGGATTATAACGTAAAAAAAAAATGTTTTGGCCAAATAACTAAGAGAAGGAAGCTACGTATTTCCCTGCTGTCTTAATCGTATGCAAAGCCCTGAATAAGACAGAGGAGAGAGAGAAACAGGGAGGGAGGTTATCGGTGCTAAAGATTGTGATCTGGGAAATGCAAGGATCAGGTGTGCGTAACTGTATTTCAATAATGTAAAACGAGTACTTATCAAAAGAAGTGCATGTTACACGACATCCGCAGTAATGTCGGAACGATTAATGACAGACATGAATTATTTCTAATCTTCCTGCATGAACATAGCCCATGCATTCACTGTAACGTTTTCAGGAATCTGTGTCATTTGTCTGCAAAGTGTCTTCCCATCTGCTCCATTCACCTCCGTCACATCCTTCACATCGAGCCCCCATCTCTTGTCTCATGAAAGGCAGTCCATTACTGCATATTAGCAGCGGAGTGAAGCAGGGAGATAAGGGAGGCTGCTGATCAAACACACAGACAAATCGGCAGTGACAGAAACACACATTTGTTGCTCAGCGTTTAGCTTTGATCTCTGACTCTGAGAAGAGCCAAAGAGAGAGGCAAGTCTCAGCCTTTGAACTGGGGCTTTTCACAGGAGGTCTTTCTCTTTCATGGAGATCTATGTGTACACTCTACATACTCATCGTTTGCAATCCTGCTCTAAGATTGATAGCGCCTACATATTCAGCAGGACAGTGAGGGGATGGATACAGAACAGGGCGGCGCAAAATATCCACATCACTGACAGAGAACATGACACAGGTGATGTTGATGCTGATTATTTGAGACTATGGGCCTCTGGTGGGCTTACAGAGGCCTATTAAAGTGAAAAGGATTGTTCAAGGTTTAACAGCAGTGTCCTTATAAAACCTGCATACACTCCCAAATCGCAGTGGACGCATCAGTGGTATCAACCAGTTGTGATTATGCTTCAATTATGTGCGGTCAGGGAGCCTGTTGACACACACATAAAGTTTGGATTTGCCGTTATAATCTTCTGATCTCTGATTTGTTTTGATATCACACTACATTGTGTTTGTATCCTTGCAATCAGGCATGCGCGCACACACGCACACACACACACGTGCACGCACACACACACACACACACACACACACACACACACACACACATAAGGGAGAGTGAGATTGTTTTTGCAGCATAGTAATAACAGATAGCTGCTGTGTGTCCAAGCTGTCATCCATGGATCATCTCATTTCCTGACCGGGGCGGCCCCAGCCCCCTGTGTGTTATTACAAACAGCCCAGATCATGTGACAGGGGAGGGAGATTACTGGAGAAAACTAATTGAGGCTTCGCTGTGTGTTCTCTGCTGGGGAACAGTGGGGTGACTGTTTGGCCAGGCGGCCTGATACTCGACCCTCCCGTGTCCCCTGAAACCACAAAATGGCCATTACAAACAATGACCCTGTCAAAGCCAACAGACCTGGCCAGCCTGGAGTGAACCAGATCGCTCTTTTGAAGCTTGGGGATTTCCCTTATCCTGACAGGGGCGTATGGGTATAGGATTAGTAGTGCATCCACACACCTGGCTCAACGTGTCATCTGATTGGATAGCTCTTATTCAAGGCAGGTTTTCAGCCTTGATATATGGGGAAAACTCTCCTTGATAAAGTGTGAATGAAACATAAACTACAAAGAAATATTTTATGGATCTTGCTATCCCAGTGCTGTATGATATATACATATTAACTGATGTGAAGTCAACCTTGAATACACCATTCCCAGCTTCATTGTTTCCCCAATGCCTTGACCCAGCTACATTATTGATAGCGTATGTTGCTCTTGCTGCCGTGTACAACTGCCCCCGGTCGTAGCATCGCCGGCTCTGTACCATTCAGTGGTATTGTTACCTACAGTACAATGGAGCTGGAGAGAGGCCACCAGCAGCAGCTAGAGCCCACTGGTGCTCACATAGAAACAACTGTCAGCTAGCATTTGCTCTGAGTGGAGCAGTATGGCTGTCACACAGAGCTATTATTACGATACAGCCCCAGGTCAGGCTGGGGCTCCAGGGTGAAGCGAAGTGATCCTGTGTCATCACTTTCAGCCCCTCTTTTCCATACAACAGCATATACTGTAAGGCCTTAGTGGAGACACATTCAAATTAAGCGCTACACAAAATCCCTTTTGGCAGGATGATATACACAGGGAACTATGAAAAAGAAAAACGCACACAGACAAGAAAACTGATCCGTGTTTATCAAGAGCCATGGAATGCATGCAGGGACAAGACCTCCTTTTTCAACATTTACACAGTGACCCCTAATACCCACTGCCCTCACATAACATAAACACACATACACGCAGGCACTTATATACACAATCCCAAACACACTTCTCACTAGAGACGATCCAGGCCATGACTAGTGAAGCAGACAGTGGGGGATGGGGTTGTGGAAGGAGCGAGGGATTGTATTTCCTCTCAGGATATGGTCCCTGTGTTTTTATGTGCAGTCGGCCCCATGCCCGGCGCAGCTCCAGCCTATTGCCAGTGCCAAGGCTAGCACAGGCGCCGTAGCTGGCTGGACAGGTCTGATAGCACTTTAACAAGTGGTAATCTGAGAGCCACTGTGCTTTTAAAGCTTGGCTACTTCTGCTGCATCTCAAATGCCATCCTCTCGCCACCAATAAAGCAATAATCTTGACCACTCCTGTGTCAAGTGGCTCTCTGGTCATAAGTAATGCACTATGTGTGAGACTGGGAGATTTGATCTTGGCTCATGGGAGTGATCCTTCTTGGACAGGATTCTGGGGTTCGTCAGTGTGGAAATGGTGATTGATCTCTTACAATGCTTGCTGGGCAGTTGACCATTGAATAGTGGCCTCATGAGTAGGAACAACCAAGTCTACGCGACTAGACTGCAGGTCTTGTGGGAATTCTAGCTTTAACTGAATGGCTTGTATTCATTGGCTGCTTGAATTCTACACTTCAGAATCCACTCAGGCTCAAGAGATAGTGATAAAAACTGAACTAAACCGAAAACTGATACAAATTGCAAGCTACTGTTAACTCGACAAACCACAACATTTAGCTGAAGGGTTATCGGTTTCTGTGCACCAGATTTCATGCACAACAACAGGCTCTCTACCCAGCATTACTGCCAACTGTGACTTTCACAGACTCACATCCTTTTTAGAATTATCCCTTCAACATATACAGTATATAGTGATTTTCTGAGCAAATATCGGCTCATTTTCTCAGCCCACTATGGCTCTCCGGCCCACAGAACTGCTGATGATTATGCAAGTTGAAAGATCCAGATTCAGTGGAGCGAATAACAGTGTATCTGTAACATGAAGCTGTGATTGTCCGTGCCTGTGTGACCCACAACCAATCACTGACAACTATGTCTCTCCGCCACCACATACTCATCACGACTACACTTCCCTACACTCATATTTGTTAAGATTACACTACGCAGATCTTGACAACAATACAGTACTTTTAAGTAATATTTCCGTGATTTCTTGTTGCACTTCCATGGTGTTGGGGGGGCTTGCAAGAGACAGAATCTCAGTGTGGTATCGTCAAAATCGATCTGAGATATCTTGAGTTTTAGTTCCTAGTATGAGTCAAGCTAAAAACAAAAACACTGAATCATACACTTCCCACAATGCAATTTACTTCATGAGACCCTCCCTGCTTAGTAAGAACGCATATTTCAAAATCCATACCCTTAGCTTGTAACATAGCATTTCTGTTTTTTTCTATCATTTTTCTTTTTTTTATAAATGTGATGACAATAATGTGCAATTAAGTTCTTAAAGGCATTAAGCAGCTTCTTACAACATGTGTTGCTAGCATTGACTTCCTCACACTCCTAGGTCCTTGTGCCATTCCAGATAATGTTTCAATTCATGCAAATGATGCTCCACCCAACAATATCTCACAACAAAATCTCCACCCACGTATTCACAGGTTAGTCACACAATTCTTCCCAGTCTTTCCAAACAGAGTTTAAACTCTGGAGCTGCTTGGTTGCTCAAGTTGGAGCCCCTGAACAGAGGCGGAAACAGCAGGGATAATCCCTGTCTGTGTCTTGTCTGTGTTGCAAGACACCCACATTTTCTCTCTCACGCACAGACTCTATAGAAACTGTAGCAACACTAAAACCTCATCTGTAAATAAAAAAAATGATTACACCTTCTTCGTGATGTCTACTACATGTTTATCACCATGACACATTGGGTTGCCTCTCAATAGCATCAGCTGAAAGGAACTAGCACTGACAACAGGCGGCTTTTGCACAGCTTAAGTCACCCATCCATTAACCTCGCCATCTAAACCTTCAGAGCTAATTGGTGAATCAAATAATCAGAGTTAAGAGGCTCGGTAGACACATTCACCTGCATCGGGGATAATGTTACACTCTTACAGCAACCGTTAATGCACCGCTCCCTATTCCTGACCCTTGACCATTGTTCCCCCAGGCGCTTTCATTATCCTATTGATGTGATGTGAACAGGTTGGTGTTTTACACAGAATGGACATATTAAAACTAACATGCTCGTGGATGTGGGGAATAAGTGATAGAGGCAATTAGAGCAAATTCACAGGTACACTTCTGTTTCATTACGGAATTATCACTGTCATTGACCGCTCAGCGGCGCCATGAAAATAATCACACCCAATTCTGAGCAATATTGTGGTGAAGCTAGTTAGCATGCCACAGTGTAGTGAAGTGAATTTGTTTATTTACGGCTGACTGGCTTTTGATTACTCAACATTTGACAAGAACAAATTCACAGTCATGCCAATTTTCTTCTGAAGCATCCAGCGTGATGAAGACAACAGGGCTTTGATGGATTCTCTCAGGGGAATGATCATGTCAGCCTGAACACTCGTTAAAAGACACATACCGCTACTTTTGAACACATTTGGTTAGGTTTGTATATTACTTGCATTCCTAGTGGAGTTGCCTTCAGCATACAGAAACAACTTGACGTGCAAATGGAAGTAAGATTGTGATTTCACCTTTGCATGCAATTACGGTGACTTGTGTATCTCCTTGCTGTTGACTTTTAGGGAAGCTGGCATCACTACCAAATACATAAGTATCCTATAATGCTGATAAATAACATCAAGTAAAGTAGAGCCAAAACTAGCTGCTTTAACGGAGGAATCACACAGCCTTGATGTATTATGACCAAACAGCATATGAATCAGGCAGGGAAATAGAGAGTGAATTAGCATCGGGACAGGTCTCCTCCCCCAGCCTTCCGCCATCCTCCCATCATTTATTATGATGATCTATGGCTGCTCTTTATGCCCTGACTTGATATTTCAGACTCATGTGAGGTGTGCATCATTAGGGAAAGCTTTTACCATTAATAAGCAGACGTTGTTTACAAGACTAATACTCCAAGAAGCAATGAGGTTGAAGCATTTAGAGCAGGACATTCATCTTCTCCACACCAGTAAATATCACCCAGATGCTATTGATATTTACTGGGCTATAGAGAAAAGAGCTGGAGTGGACAGACTTCATCATGTCAGGCGAAGTTTGAGAAAGGAGGGGATGGAACGAAGGACTGAAGAAAGGGATGAAGGTAGGTAAAGATGTCAAGGAAGGTTTAGAATTGAATAACAGTAAAGTAGGAGGATCAGAAAAAACACCATGTCCAGCTTTGTTTGGTCAAACCAAAGGGAAATACAGGTGAAAACAGGAATCACAGTACCAGACAAGTGTATAGCTATGTTTGAAGTAAGGTGTGACCGAGGTAGGGTTGTTTGCTCATGGGGTTAGTCTTTGCTGTTGTTCTTAATCGACCAGTAATATCCAACCAGTGGTAAACAGACCGTAGCGCTATGAGCTCGCTAAGATACCAGGTGATAAGGCGAACTGCCGAGTGAACTCATGAGTATCCACACATGTAAGCACATGCACACATGAACCAACATTAATGCTGCTGACGTCATTTTATCCAGAGCTACTCCCACAGATTGATCAGCAACAACCATCTTGAAAAAAAGGGTGACAAATTAAAGGAAAAATTGGATAAGTGAGTGAAGAAACATTGAACGCAGATGCTTCCATACAAGACATGAGGCAATGATGTCATACGTTTATAAACTACTTCTTCGTTGTGTCAATTATATGTTGAAGGGAGAGTAACTGCTGCCTGGATTATGTTCTCTGGCAATGATTTATTTTCCCGATGATTGAAGAGTGCAGGCAGGTTGTTGGGAGGTGGACTGGATGGATGATGTGTGTACAAAAAGTTTCCCTAACATTAACCAACTACTTTGAGTGCCTAGATGTGAAAACATGAATCATGCTTTAGTTGATTTACAAGCGAATACTGCATTGCAAGAATAAACATTTGGCAGATTTTTTTTTTTTTCTTCGGAAGATACTGTGAAGATGCAAACATTTTGTCATTTTCTTGATAAAAAAGATTAACATGATTCAGACGGCATTCAATTTCTTTCAAAGGGTAAAGGCTATTTCAAAGGAGTTGTATATGAACATCATTTCTGAGAGTTTGCATGAAGGGTCAATGAATGGTTTGATGTGTTTGAAAAAACGGTGTAAACTTTAGGATGTGGTGTTCAGAGTCACCTGATCTCAACACAATTGAACACTTATGGTGGATTTTGGATCAATCTGTAAGACAGCGCTCTCCACCACAATCATCAAAACACCAAATGAGGGAACATCTTTTGGAGTAATGCCGTTTCATCCCTCCAGTAAAGTTCCAGAGACTCAAAGAATCTATGCCAAAGAAGATCATTGAAGCTCTTCTGGCTGCTCATGTTGGTTTTCTCCTTTAATTTATCACCCATCTGTACACGCACATGCACAAACTTCCACACCCACAAACACACACATTCACACAAACAGCGCCATATGCTGAGTGATGCTGGCACTAATTAAAAGCTCTTGGTAAAAGGTTAGGGTAAGCAGATGCATCACTTGACCTTTTCCAAACATCATCATAACATAACAACAAAAAGGGAGTGGTGGGTAAACAGACAGCAACATTAGCATGTCCTGATGGAAACATGGATGAGGTGGGGCACTGCTAATGACAAACTTGGTGCCAAGAATTCAGCAAAATGAAGCACAGATACATCCTGATGTAGCTTTTTGCAGCACAGGCACTAGCAAAGTATATTCCAAAAAGCCCTATGAGAACATTGCAATGGTCCAGTCATACAGAGATCAGTGCTCCCATGTAGGTTGCGTTGTACTCGCCAGGGGAGGAGGCCTCGAAGACCAGAGAGCAGAAAAACAGGAAAACTTCAGGCTCCCAGAAGACACTCATATCTCCTCGGTGTCTTTAACTGTGTTAAATTGCAATTATGTCCTTGTTCATGCTGTAATAGAGCAGGGCATAAGGGAGAGTGGGGGATGGACGCTGAGGTTGGGGGAGGTGTAGGCACACCACAGAGGTGAAGTGCCGTGCAGGAACTCACTTATGTTTCCTAGTATTCCTGTCGAAGCTGGCAGTAGACGGAGACCATTATTTTCCGCCAACCAATAGCTGGAATCATGGATGACTGATTGCAGCAAAGATGTGTCCTTCCACCCTATGGATTATTGAGATTATCTTTTAGTCCCGCCTCCATGCCTCTCACACCCAACCAGGAAAAGACAGTGGCTTAACTTGTCATCCCTTTAGAGAACGGTGTAATTAACAGGCTCTGATGAGCAGCTCAATCTCCACAGACAGGACGAGATTGGCCTGGTTCTGGAGAAGAGGTGCAGAGAGTGTGTGTGTGTGTGTGTGTGTGTGTGTGTGTGTGTGTGTTTGTGTGTTTGTGTGTGTGTGAGACAGAGAAAGAGAGGAGAAGAGAGAGAGACACCTGGCAAATATGTGCAACATCCCTGATGCCGACTCGTCTTTGAATGCAAACTTGTGTGTTTTCCTCCGATTTATCATGTATTTCACATTGATTTACCAGTTTAAGTTATCCTTTCATTCCTCTAAAATCCTAATTTGCTGGTAGGATTCAATTTAACGTAAAATTGTGGCAGGCAAACCCAAGATATCTGCCAGCAGAAGCTTACCAGTACTGTTACAACACATTTCAAGATACATTTAACTCATCTAGAATGGACAATATACAGTATATTAGTATTAGCTTACTGACTTGTTGGAGGGATAGAGAGGAAAGGGGGAGTGCTATCGTCAGGACTTTGGTGATGCGGGAGAGCAGTGCAGCACGTCCTCCAGTGTCCCCTGAGGATACATATTTGAATCAGATTAGCGTTATTTCTGTCTCTGACCGGTGACGTTGGCTCTCGGCGTCGGGGGAAACGCTTATGCACACAAGAACAGCATTTCATCCACAGTGGTATATTTTAAACACAAGTAGTGACGTGGTGCTAAAGTTATTCATAATTTATGGTTACACTATGCATACTGTAGTTCAAAACATGCATATGGTGACGCACATGCCTACTGTACTATATGTAATCTATTGGGAATAACTGAAATAGTTCATTAACTAACTACTATTGTCAAGTAAACCTTTCAATGATATAACTGGTGTTTTTTATTTATTTATCTTATCTACCCTATTTAGACAATAAGTAATAAGTGAAATAATGTTGCTATAGTTACATGTGAAGGAATTAGCTGTAACCGTCTGTTCTGTGTGTGTGTGTACAGTAGAGCAGGCTGGCAAAACAAACGTGATTAAAAAAGTCTCCTATAAAACGAACACAATATGTTTTTGGATTTGTAGCCTGACTTTGAAACTACTTTCTCTAGAGGAAATAGTCCCTATCAGTGTTGCTCTGTGGATTACGCAGAAAAAAACTGGGCCACTGTTTCTGGAAAGAGATGTTGCTTTAGAATTTTTAAATACTACTTTTAATGCTGTGAGCATTTGAAAAAATAAATTCATTCACGTCCATTGCATCTAATGCATACTGGAATTAGAGTCAGATCACCATGACCCTGAAGAGGAAATAATGTCGACAGTTAATGGATGTTTTAGTAGCAGACTGCCCTTGTACAAGTAGAAAGAGACTTTAGGAAACAGAATAAAATTCACTTACGTTCTGGAAATATTGTTGGCTAAACCACCATTCCATTGATTGTCTTTTTTGAGAAAATGTCCTGACATTTGCATTTTGCTTTTTGTGATTCCATATATGTGGGCCTACCACCCGCAGGAAGAACCGTTGGGGTCGGGTACATTGCCAGACGGGTGGCAGTGAAGGTCGGGGACCTCGACGGACCAGACCTGGGCAGCAAAGGCTGGCTCTGGGGACGTGGAACGTCACCTCTCTGTGGGGGAAAGAGCCGGAGCTTGTGCGGGAGGCGGAGCGCTACCAGTTAGATCTGGTTGGGCTCTCCTCTACGCACAGTCTCGGTTCTGGAACCGTACTCCTGGATAGGGGTTGGACCTTATTCTTCTCTGGAGTTGCTCAGGGTGTGAGGCGCCGGGCGGGTGTGGGGATACTCACAAATCCCCGGCTGAGTGCCGTTACGTTGGAGTTCACCCCGGTAGACGAGAGGGTCGCCTCCCTACGCCTACGGGTTATGGGGGGGAAAACTCTGACTGTTGTCTGTGCATATGCACCGAACAGCAGTTCAGAGTATTCGGCCTTCTTGGAGACCCTGAATGGAGTCCTGTTGGGGGCTCCAGTAGGGGACTCCATAGTTCTACTGGGAGACTTCAACGCGCACGTGGGCAGCGATGGAGACACCTGGAGAGGCGTGATTGGGAGGAACGGCCTCCCTGATCTCAACCCGAGTGGTTGTTTGTTATTGGACTTCTGTGCTAGACATGGGCTGTCCATAACAAACACCATGTTCGAACATAAGGATGCTCATAAGTGTACATGGTACCAGAGCACCTTAGGCCGAAGATCGATGATCGATTTTGTAATCGTATCATCTGATCTGAGGCCGCATGTTTTGGACACTCGGGTAAAGAGAGGGGCGGAGCTGTCAACTGATCACCATCTGGTGGTGAGTTGGGTCAGGGGGTGGGGGAAGAGTCTGGACAGACCTGGTAAGCCCAAACGGGTAGTGCGGGTGAACTGGGAACGTCTGGAGGAGGCCCATACCCAAGAGACCTTTAACTCACACCTCCGGCGGAGTTTCTCTGGCATCCCTGTGGAGGTTGGGGGCATTGAGCCTGAGTGGTCAATGTTCAAAGTTTCCATTGCTGAAGCTGCAGCGGGAGCCTGCGGCCTCAAGGTCTTAGGTGCCTCAAGGGGCGGTAACCCTCGAACACCGTGGTGGACCGCGGTGGTCAGGGAAGCCGTCCGACTGAAGAAGGAGTCCTTCCGAGATATGTTATCACGGGGGACTCCAGAGACGGTTGCAAGGTACCGACAGGCCCGAAGGGCAGCGGCCTCGGCTGTGACAGAGGCAAAGCAGCGGGTGTGGGAGGAGTTCGGAGAAGCCATGGAGAAGGACTTTCGGTCGGCACCAAAGTGCTTCTGGCGTACTGTCCGGCACCTCAGGAGGTGGAAGCGGGGAACCATCCAAGCTGTTTACAGCAGGGATGGAACACTGTTGACCTCAACTGAGGAGGTACTCGGGCGGTGGAAGGAGCATTTTGAGGAACTCCTCAATCCCACTAATACGCCCTCTTTGATAGAGGCAGGGCTGGAAGATTATGGGGGATCATCAGCAATTTCCCTGGTGGAAGTCACTGAGGTAGTCAAACAACTCCACAGTGGCAAGGCCCCGGGGATTGATGAGATCCGTCCAGAAATGTTGAAGGCTTTGGGTGTGGAGGGGCTGTCGTGGCTGACACGTCTCTTCAACATTGCGTGGAAGTCGGGAACAGTGCCTAAGGAGTGGCAGACCGGGGTGGTGGTTCCCCTGTATAAAAAGGGGAACCAGAGAGTGTGTGCCAATTACAGGGGTATCACACTGCTCAGCCTCCCGGGTAAAGTCTACTCCAAGGTGCTGGAAAGGAGGGTTCGGCCGATAGTCGAACCTCAGATTGAAGAGGAACAATGCGGATTCCGTTCTGGCCGTGGAACAACGGACCAGCTCTTCACTCTCACAAGGATCCTGGAGGGGGCCTGGGAGTATGCCCATCCGGTTTACATGTGTTTTGTGGACCTGGAGAAGGCGTATGACCGGGTCCCCCGGGAGATACTGTGGGAGGTGCTGCGGGAGTATGGGGTGAGGGGGGCGCTTTTGAGGGCCATCCAATCCCTGTACGCCCAAAGCAAGAGTTGTGTCCGGGTTCTCGGCAGTAAGTCGGACTCGTTCCCAGTGGGTGTTGGCCTCCGCCAGGGCTGCGCTTTGTCACCAATCCTGTTTGTGGTATTCATGGACAGGATATCGAGGCGTAGTCGGGGGGAGGAGGGGTTGCAGTTTGGTGGGCTGGGGATCGCATCGCTGCTCTTTGCAGACGATGTGGTCCTGATGGCATCATCAGCCTGTGACCTTCAGCACTCACTGGATCGGTTCGCAGCCGAGTGTGAAGCGGTTGGAATGAGGATCAGCACCTCAAAATCTGAGGCCATGGTTCTCAGCAGGAAACCGGTGGATTGCCTACTCCGGGTAGGGAATGAGTCCTTACCCCAAGTGAAGGAGTTCAAGTACCTCGGGGTCTTGTTCACGAGTGACGGGAAAATGGAGCGGGAGATGGGCCGGAGAATCGGAGCAGCGGGCGCGGTATTGCACTCGCTTTACCGCACCGTTGTGACGAAAAGAGAGCTGAGCCAGAAGGCAAAGCTCTCGATCTACCGGTCTATCTTCGTTCCTACTCTCACCTATGGTCATGAAGGTTGGGTCATGACCGAAAGGACGAGATCGCGGGTAGAAGCGGCCGAAATGGGTTTTCTCAGAAGGGTGGCTGGCTTCTCCCTTAGAGATAGGGTGAGGAGTTCAGTCATCCGAGAGAAGCTCGGAGTAGAACCGCTGCTCCTTTGCGTAGAAAGGAGCCAGTTGAGGTGGTTCGGGCATCTGGTAAGGATGCCCCCTGGGCGCCTCCCTAGGGAGGTGTTCCAGGCACAGCCAGCTGGGAGGAGACCACGGGGAAGACCCAGGACGAGGTGGAGAGATTATATCTCCACACTGGCCTGGGAACGCCTCGGGGTCCCCCAGTCAGAGTTGGCCAATGTGGCCCGGGAAAGGGAAGTTTGGGGCCCCCTGCTGGAGCTGTTGCCCCCGCGACCCGACCCCGGATAAGCGGTTGAAAATGGATGGATGGATATTGAATGTCCCTGAAACCGTCTGGTCATCCAGCATCCAATCCATCTGATTATATCATTAATCCAACCTCATTTGAAATATAAAGGGGATGGGAGCGGGAGCACTTAGAGGGAGACAGCGTTGGGAAAGTACGATACAAAGTGTTTTAGCAGGGCCTGTTCTTAAGGCTGGACAAACAGAGTTGCTGTTAAATGGCTATTTGTTTCAGCTTAGTTCAAAAATGCCACCGTCAGATATCCGAGTCTGGGCAAGGTATACGAAAAGGTGACAGACAGTGGAACGGTTGCTTGGATGAACTAATCTGCACTAGACTGTGGGAACATGTCATAATTATTATATTGTCTTTTTTGACACAGGCTTATTGTCCCTGCTATCATTTCACAGGCATTTATATCCATCTGGGTAAAATATGTACCAGCAAGCTGGAGGATAGAACTCCAGGAGACCAAGAGAGAAATGTACATACTGAGTAACGTGGATATGTAGAGTTACAAAACACATCTGTCCTTCCCACTACACAAGACATATGTGGTATGCTTTTTGAAATGTGTGGGAGTTTGCTTATCTCTACTTTCTATGTTTCTCTAACTGAAAGGTCAGGTCTCAGCAATAGCTCCACACCAGCAACATATGGACTTTCAAACGGGTTCAGTGTTGAGTCCTGTGTTTCATTGACCCAGTCAAAGCAGAGACACTGGGAAAAGGGTGTAAACCCTTGAACAGAGCATTAACTGAACGTTGAACGCTGCGATTTAGGTTGTTCCAAAATAAGAAAACAAACCCTTTGGAATTTAAGTTGACTGTAAACAGCGATCAATTAAAGTGTCTTCTGTCAGTGAACGCAACCACATTGGTATGCAGCTTGCCGTTGTTATTGCAAGGCTCCAGTGAAGGGGTTAAACTTTATTGTGTAGTTATAAGCCCACAATAAATGATGGCTGCAGTAAATTAAATTAATATTGGATATATGAGCAGGGCAGTTGTACACACACAGGGATATGAATTCCCAGACTCTCTCTCTCTCTCTCCCTATTTAACGTCTCATCACTCCACACTTTGATCTCCAAACAAGTTAACTTTTCACGTTCAGGCGTTGTTTTCTTACGCCGGGTCTCTGTTCACTAGCATTCAGCTGTGTCTACACACCGCCGACACTGAAAGAGAAGATGATGTATTTGGTGAGAAAGGACAGAGTGTGTGAATGGCACAACGTGCTCATTCTATGGGCATAGATGTATTGAAAATTGTGATGAGGCAGCATGTGTACCTTCAAAGCCCAAAGACCCGAGCATACAAGTAGTAAAATCAAAGCACAACAAGACTGTAAGGCAATACTTTTACTGATAAAACAAACGCATTAAGTTTGCAGTGTGAACCTGGCTGGTTCCACATGTCCCAGAGATTCTCAAGTCTTTTTTTCTTGGCATAAGCTGTATGTGCAACTTCATGATGATTAAACTGCTTCTAAATCCTTAAGGAGGCATTTGTTGCTTTTTCACCTTAGCCATCGTTGTTCTAGTGGCTCGCTGTTTTTGTCTACTTTTATGCGTATTATTTTTCGGGAAGGAAAAACGTTTTGTTAGTATAGCATTGTCTTCGGACTCATTTCTTCCTGCACCTCTGAGAGCTCTGGCTTCGGGTTAATATTAGAAACCCAAGGGCAGTGTAGTTAGGAGATTATGCATAAACTTTCAGAACAGGAGCTTCCAGGACTTGCTGTTCCGTTGGTCTAGTTAATATGTGCTATAGTTGTATGATAAGTCAATAGATTTAGTGTGTAACATCAAACTGTAATCTATTGCTATGCTGTGCCTAAAACTGTTGAGGATTTTTTAAAAATCCATAACTAAACCAATGCGAGACCCCTCCCCCACTCCGGTCTGGGACGTGATTGACCTTCAGATGTCTTCAGACATTACAACATACCCATTATCGCTCCTCCAGTACGACCCCTGAGAAAAACCAGTATCAAAAATAATCAATCAAATAATATAAATTCATTTGAAATGTTTTTTTTAATATGTGGAGCTATGTGCAGCTACCAAGCAATTATCTCTTTCTTCCTTGCGGCAACCTGGTTTTCAGTCCACGAGCCGGCCTCGACTCTTTCGCTCTCTGGATCTTTGTTGTTGGACTGACCTTCCCCATTCCACTCAGTACTTAAGTTTTCAGTTCATAACAGAAGATTGGACGAGTCTCAAGTCTCCTAGAAAAGTGCTTCAGAGATATACACCCAACTATATTCACTACTTGTAATTGATTTTGTTGTTGTCGTATCTTGTTAAGTGTACGTTCGGCCGGATTCTTAGTTCTATATGAAGTGGATTTCTATCACAGGTAAACAGTCTTGAAAGTGAAGCCTCAGGGGCATATTTTCATTACTTATGAGTTCTGAAACTTTGACCCATGTGCTTGTTGCTTTGTGTTGCTTGTAATGTTGGCGAAAAATTCAATATTCTTCTGTTGATAGAACATAAATGTCTGCGCTGTTGATTTAAGTGCCATACAGACAGCTAGACTTCAAACTTAACGGGCGAGTGACCAAACGATGTAATGATAAAAAGAAAGACCAGCTTTCGTTTCTTGTTATACAATAACAGCTTTTAGGCAAAAGGTGAAGACTTGTTCCATTTATTTATTTCTTTATTGTAAATTACCATGGAGCTTTGTGTGCTCACATTAATTACTTTTTTGCAGTGCAATAGAGAACTCTTTCGGAAAAGGCTTCCCCAAAGGTTTGCAGGAGGCGGATGCAGCCAATGTCCTTCAGTTACCCTTCATTCACAGGCGTACCACACGCATTTCAAATCATGAATATCACATGCCAGGATTTTAGAATGCCGCCAATTGCTATTGTTTTAGATAGTGGTTAAGCCCCCCCACCACCACCACACACACCCACACACCCACACACCCACACACACACACACACACACTAGAGTGTACTCATTAGTCATTCTGTCATAAAAGCAGTGTCAGCATGAACAATAAACACGGCTCATCCAAAACAAGGATTGTGTCTCTCTAAAAGAAATGGTGTTGGCAGGCAGTGCCTCTAACAATGCAATAACCAAATAGGCCACACAAACACACACACACCTATACTGTCCTATATGTAATAGAGCAGAACACTGCTCCTTTGGGCATGTCTGATTACAGCAAGTGATAGAGGAGAGAGAAATTAACCTATCTACCAGACCATCTGAAGCTAAAACTAATAAGGAGATGGAGGAAAGAGACAAAGGGGGGAGGGGGGAGATCAAGCATACAGAAGACCAATTAAAGAGAGACAAGGTAGGATTATGAGGAGATGAGGGTGGGTGTTGAGGAGGAGGAGGAGGAGGAGGAGGAGGAGGAGGAGAAGGAGAGCAGATAAAGAAGTAAAAACATCAATATTTGCTTACTACTCCATACAAAGGTGACAAGAATAGGTGATCTGCATTGACAGAGTAGAAAGAAAGCAAGAAAGCAAGAAAGAAAGCAAGAAAACAAGAAAGCAAGATGTTATGGTCAGCTGTCCAACATTGCTCAGCCATGGGGGAAATATGGACACGTCACACACCTATGAGCAGTAGTGAAGTATCCCCTGCTTGGATGTTCACATACAGTGCAGAGAGACGGTTTAGTCTGAGACCAGATGGTACAAAATTCTCACGCACACACATGCACTGTGACTGATGAGGCCGTGATGCAGGTGATTTTTTTTTCTTAGGGGTTTGCATGTCTAGACGCCACACAGGCGGTGGCAGGCTGGTTCCAGCGGCAGGTGAGTGTCCGGATGCATAATTAACAGGCCAGTTTGGCACCTCACAGCCTCAGAGGTCATGGTGTCCTCTCCATTAGCCGGGCGCCAATCAGCCTCTGGATCACCTGAGCACGTCCTTGTCCCAACAGCAGATTGCCCAGAGGACATCAGTCACATTATACAGCCCAATCAGCAGCTGGGACTCACACAAAGGCCTGAGCAGAGACAGCCACAGATAGAGTACAGGGGTGATGTCTCCCAAATGAAGCTGAGCTGCCACTCAGGGCAGACTGGGGACAAGACAAAGCACACCATGCACAAGGATACGACCTTCCACATGCAGAAGCGTTCCTCCAATAGCACAGATCAAACACAAGAGCAGACTCATGGACGCGTACTGATTCAGCCTGACTGATGTTTCCTTCGCAATTAAATTGGTTTCTGTTCTCGATGCTGGATTTATTCATATGTCTCTTGAATCGGATTTGCTGCAGTAATTCCACTGATGTGGGCAAATGTGTTTCTTTTAAATGTCAGTACCTCGCAGGTCAGTATAATTGTGTTTCTGAAAATGCCACAGCAGGTGTCACCAGATTTAATTTACCTTGGCCATTTTGGGGCATTTTGTAGAGATGTGTTGAATAACTTTTGCGATATCAATGAAAAAATAAGATTACATGAAGTTTGGTTTGAGGACTTAGACCCTACCTCGTCCTGTGACCAAGCGAAAGAATTCAAAGCAGGAACCGCCGCCTCTGTCATCACAGTCATATTAGTTCTGCTGCAGTAATACTAAATACTTAAGTCAGCAATACCTTGAGTCTGACGGAAGCTTTAAAGCTACTTCAGACCGCTCACCAAACAAACCATTTGTTCCCACTCAGACTCCAGCTCTAAATCTCTGGGCTCCCATTGACCTGGAACTGGGCCTCAACACAATACTGAAAGGCTCCTTTGAGAGGGCCAGTACGACAGGCGGGAGTAGGAGGGGTTTGAGGGCAGGGAAGCCGGGCTGGGCTACTACAGGCTGAGGGTCCCTTAGCTCCTGTTTCCCAGCTTAGAGTGATAGGTCCAGGGAGATGAAAGACCCTCACTCTGTGAATTGAGCTCTAGACAGGTCTCACAAAACTAGATGTGGTAACACAGGACCTCCTTCAAGACCGCAAAATGACTGCTTTCAATTGGCAGGCCTATTGTCTTTCTTTAGAAAGCCGCCGTTTGACTTCAGATTGGCAACAATGCCGTGGATATGTGGTATTGTTGTGGCTCAATTGAGGGCTTCATTTGGCAGGGTTGAAGCTGCAATGAGATTACAAATGTAACTTTTGTCTCTCTCAAGCCGTATTGAGTTCAACATATGTAGTCACAGAAACGTTCAAATTTCAAATGTTCAATTGTATTTAATGAAGTGGCACAGTCATAAAACTACGAGAGAGTTTTGGGTTCAGTGATCTCATAAAAGCCCAGTTTCATGACCAACAGCTGTGATTAAAGTTAAAACTACTTTTTTTGTGTGCCTTAGCCAGCAATAAATGAACAATAATAGGATCAATCTTGTGGCACCCTTGACCTGACCTCAAGTCCCTCACTTTGGGACCCACTGGGTTAGTGGAGCGCTCATTTCTTGCTATGTAGAGGTGTATGTATGACATGCCATGGGCTGAGGAAACACTGAGATGGTGTGCATCTATGACCACGTCCAAACTGGCCAAATCCAAAATCGTCAAATCTCCATTTTGGCATTCTATTCACACAGAGCCGGCATTTTCACACCCAAGACTAAGCTTATCAAAAATGCTGTTTCAAGATAAAACTGAAAGCACCTGTGTCCTGTTTTGGGTTGAACGGATAAAACTGAACAGAAATGCTGATTTATGCCTTCTCAGACACAGTTTCTGTTTCACTGTTTCTGCCCCCCTCTAAATCTTTGTGACCACCCATTGATCAAGGCCTCAGTACAGCAGGAAATAACAACTACCACGTAACATCCATGTTAAGTAGGATCACTACTTAATACTCATTCACTTGTCTGAAAACAGAAATGGAAAAACTGTAAATCAACTATAGTGAGGGAATATTGTTGTGCCCATCCCACTCTTTACCAGGTGATGGCTGTAGTACATTATTGTGCTGTTTGTCATTCGAAAGAGAAGAAAGAAGAAGAAATGTAGCTACTTCCCTTTTGTTTTGGCTTTTCAGAGTAGATATTTATGAAATGAACCGATCCTTCTTGATCATGTTCACATGTAAACTGTGTGTTCAGATTTATCCGCCCTTCTGTGGATGTAGTTCGGACCCTTTCTCCTTTGACGGCCTTTGTAAACCAACACTCATCTTTCACACAAATGTACACAAATGTAACAACAGCACTGTGTATGCAGCAATGTGTCACCCCATTATGTATCCACACCTTTGTGGTAGTAGACAAATCCATTCTGGACCTGTCCATGCCCACATAAGCAAAATCATCACTTTGAGTAACAAAGGAGAGTGGACCACACAACCCCTCTGGCCTCTCTGGCCTAGTTTCCCTTTGCTTTCGCAGCCAAGAGTTCTTCTTAGAGCTCTGCCCACGCTCCCATCCTACTTGTCTGTCAGCTAGCTGAGATGTGGAGGTTTTGTTTTTAGTTTGAAAGTGTCTTTAATCCTCTCACAAGTCTGAAAGCAGTTGGCTGGTCAGTCTCGATCACGTCATGAAGGGTCTTTTTGTTCCTCTTTGAAGATATAGATAAGGATGAATGGCAAGTGCACCCATAACGGGGTTGGCAGTTAAACTGTATGTAAAGACACTGTTCTAAAGGAAAGATATGCTTCCCTTTAAAACATACATTTGCATGATAAAATGGAGTTTAGAGCCGTTGATGGGGATGTGTATGGGATGGGAAGCCAATTGCATGCAGACATACACAGTCTGATGATTCTCTCCCATAGTTCAGGACTTCATTTTAGATGTCTTCGCACACACACACACACACACACACACACACACACACACACACACACACGGAAAGACCGACACACAAATTCACAAATGACACATAATAAAGACAGAAAACAGAAAAGTACCTAAAAAGCACGCAAATAAAATAGCAGAACCTTCCTTGACTTCTGCAATTAGAGAACAAATGGGATTTTTTTTCTTTGGCCTGCATTAATTAGATTTAGCATATTTATGCTCAACAAGTCAAAGGATGGAAAGGCTAAGAAAGCATGTTAATTACGTCGGAGGAATTATATCACAGCCATCGAGGAGACATCTGTATTAGGGCTGCCCCCTCTTACTCGATTAGTTGACTAATTGGTTGTTTTGGTCTTATGGCCCATCAAAGAACTAGTGGCGACGGAGCCGAATGTTACTCTCCATAACAGCAGGCGGCAGCACTCTGCATTTGTCATTCAAAAAGGGAAAGCGTGGAGACATATGACTGTAATTATGCAAGCCGTTATTAAGATTCACGCATTAAAACAGAGCAGCGTTTGACAACCATTTTTACCTCACTCTCACTCACCCCTTTGCTTCATTCCAGGTGGCCATGTCGCTGTGAAAATATCCGAGTATTGGAAGGATCAGATGAGATGAAGATGAAAAATATAAAGAGCCTCTGTGCCCGCCTCACTTTAGTCTTTTGTTTGTTTCCTTTAAGTCCGTTTCTCTTCAGTTTTACCGATCTAATCGTTTAGTCGACAAAATCATATGAATGTTAGTCAACTAAGAATTTCTTAAGTTGAGGACAGCCCAAATTTATATCAATCGAAATTTTTCAATTCAGTGATAATAACAGTCTGGCCAAGTCCAAATATAAACTATAGAGATTCTGCTAAACCAAGCGACTTCAAAACTATTTCAAAAGAGCAAATATTTACAATATTCTAATATATCAGAGAGTTATGTGTCACTAAGTGTCTTCTTTTTTGGTAGATACTTTGAATATTCAGTTCGACACAATCAAAAAGACAGATGTTGTCATGTATGGTAACAGACGGGGAAGATGAAATTGTTGTTGGAGTTGTCGAAGTTGTAAAGATTTTAAATTAAAGGAAAAGTTGGACATTTAGAAGAGAGAGAAAGACAGAGAGAGAGAGAGAAAGAGAGAGAGAAAGACAGAGAGAGAGAGAGAGAGAGAGAGAGAGAGAGAGAAAGAGAGGGGGGGGACAGATACTGTGTGAGGTAGAAGGTGTATACTAATGTTCTGAAAACCACCAGTTTTTGTAGTTTGCTGATCAACACGGTCAGCAGCAGTAGTGGCACACAGCTCTTGGAGGCAGTGAAGGTACTTCAAAACCCTAACGCCTAATTGCTGCAATTTGCTTGCAAATCGTACTCCTTCTCGGGGTCATAACTCAGTCAAATCGTGAATAAACGTCCATAAATCCGCTCCAAAATCATAGAAAAAAAGACGCTCCTCACAACTTCAGAACTTGCCTGAGAATCAGCACATTTTTACGTTTTCTACATTTACAAATGAATACAGTGATAGTTGTCTGTACATCCTTGAGTTTATGGCATACAAAACCTACCTATAGTTAATTCAGAATACTTTTAATGGTGCCATTGTAATTGTGTGTTTTTTTTTGTATAATGGTTTACATCCCCCAAAGCATTAAGGGAGGGATAAACTTATCAGTAACCATTTCATTTAGGGTGAGTGAAACCTTTAATGGAGAGCTTAATAACAAAGTGGACTGCTATGGTGGAATAATTTACCATCCGTCATAAAACAGTAACTTTTTAAGCCTCTTTGGCCTCCTGAATAATGCATCATCCTGCTATAAAAAGACTGAACAGTGTTCAATAAACAGTGTTTCAGCTGTGTTTTGTCACATAGTAGCACCAATGTACTTTTGCCACAACAACATTGTGCCTGCTAACAGCTACCTCTCTGCTCTGTGACATGACTGTAGAATACCTCATTTATTTCTTTGTGTGTGTGTGTGTGTGTGTGTGTGTGTGTGTGTGTGTGTGTGTGTGTGTGTGTGTGTGT
>CALSCE010010649.1:3115947-3147983 GCA_943593645.1 Bovichtus variegatus
ACACAGCAACTCACATAGTCTGTCAAACGCATCCAGTCCTTTAGTCACCATCAATCACAATCTATTTTTGCCATCTAACTGATGTGTGTGTGATCAATATGTCTGAACAGGTGCAGTGTACTTCTTATTTACTATCCGAGCGTCTCACCAGGTCTCAGACAGAGAAGGGGGGAGGGCGACAAATGAAGAAAGTCAAACCTTACTGCAAAGGATAAGAACTGGGAAGCGGGTGAGACCGAGACAGAGAATACAGAATGGGTGAGGAAGAGGGGGAGATATGGAAGAAAAGACAGTTCAATCATTGAACAAAGTAGCAGCCTTCTCAAGGACTGCTCTGGGCAGAGCTGCTCTGTCACAGATTTGAACATTTATCCCACACGTACAGTAAGCACACTCATGCACACACACATCTTGACATACTTCAGTATGAGTACGACTTGTCAGAGTCAGTGTTGTTTATCCATAGTGAATATATGTATATAATATGGAGCATGGCTGTTTCAGGCAGCCTGGAGCAATAGAGCCTGTATCCGTGGGATAAATAAACGTCCAGCGCCAGAGAGAGTTCAGGTTTGTTTTCAAAGGACGTTCCAGCCAATACTGTTGTTTTGGCTCCGAGGACCTGCCTGAACCCATGCTGCAATAATAACTCACTCTTGACTTTCAATATTTTCACCTCCGTCATCGCTGAATAGCAAACAAATGAGAGAGCCAAGAACATGTATAAGGCATCAGCGCTCTAGCCATCCGCTGCGCCTTTTGAAAGTCAAGAGTTCAGACCCCATTTTAATTCAATTCAGGTCATTCATGATTTATTTCTGAAGTCAATCACTAAACTCCACTCTGCAGCTCATCAAAGATAACAATGCACAGATTGAACATGTTGCACATGTTTTATGTCTTCATGAACACATCACTGGCTTCCGATGCCTGGCACAAACTACGGGCGGCTTCCTCACAGTGATGACAAATCCGAAGCGGCGTATTTTGTCTTCGTCCTAATGATGCGTATATTTGTCTCAGAGGTGTGTGTGTGTTGATCTGTAGCCGGTATTGTAGTGTCACTGGCCTCGCTGCAGTAACAGAGTAATTACCACAAATTTGACCCTGTCCCGTCCTGTGCTGTCCTGCCTAATTGTGGTTGTCACCACGACTTCCATTTAGCTCCCGATAAGAAACCGCTGGATGCCGGTACGCGCAGACTTAAGTCCCTTTTCACAGAGGGCACACCAAGAAGATAAATGTGTTAACTAATAACTTTTTCATAGCCTCCATACAGGCCGTGTAATGCCTGCTGGCTGGTGACTCATTCTCATCAGCAGGCAGAGGTGTGATATTACAGTGGTGTGTAGATTGGTATATATAGCTTGTAATAATTGTGCTCATTATGTCCTCGCACATGTCTGACAAAATATGCCTCACTGATAATAAAGCCAAGCTGTGTGTATATGTGTATGTATGTGTAAGTGATGGATAATGAGTCGCCCGAACGCTCTATCTGCTCATCATGAGTGTGACCCAACAGCAAAATATACCATTAAACCTTGGGATTATATAAGGAGCCTTACATAAATCCTGGGGCTAGCTAAAAATACAGAACCCCGTGGTCTTAACCCTATATATAGGTCTGTCAGTGAATTATTCAATACAAGTGAAGTCTGACAAAAAAAGAAATACACAAATTTACGCAACAACTCAACTCAAGTACCCTGCCTGCCTGCCTGCCTGCCTGCTGAGATTTGAGGTCACCACTGTAAAGTGGTTTGAGCAAAGTTTGCAGCTGTAGTTTTTAGTAGGCAGTAAAAGGCAGGGAGAGGTGAATCAGAGCTGGAGATAAGCAGGTAAGTCAGGCTGTGAAGGAGAGATAAAAGACAGATTCATGTTTTGTTTTCATTTTCGTGTTTGGTTCACTTTGCTCTCTGTAAATGTAACCGTTGGTGGCTGTGTGCGATGCTGGCGATAAGAAAAACCACCCTAAGACCTCCGTGTTGTCTGGAACAATGAAGTTCGTGTTCAATTTTAAAAATTAATTTTCATCTTCGGAGAAACGGACGACAGCAGAGGGAGATGTGTTCTCAAGGTAACTGCTTGACCTTGCTGCACTGTGGAAAAATTCATCAGCAGTTGGCATTTTCTCAGCATGAGCTTTTCTTTCTTTCTTTTTTTTATGCTAACATGAAGGCCCACCATGCCACACAATATTGGCTCATTAAGACACAGACCCACACTGGATACAAATCATTACATATCTATCTGTACATGAGAACCCTGAAACAGAATCACATAATCTATTCTTCTATCTCTGGCTATTTCTGTCCTACACACGCATATGCACTCATACAAGCAAATGGGAGAATGGCACTCCTTCTCCCTCGCGTTGTTTTTGTTTCCTATTCAGCTACAGTAAAAGATCGATGTCCTGTGTTAGTCGTCCTAAACTGGCATCACAAACTAGAGTGAAAAAAGAAAAACACCAAATCCCAACCATGATTCCCAGACACAAAACAGCAGGAAGCCCGTTACCTCAACACAGTGATCGGACAACAACTTAACAACACTTTTTTATGGGTTTGAGAATGTGTTTTTGTGAACAGTGAGCTGACCCTGGATCTGTGTCCTATACCCAGGGGGGAGCTGATGGATGGGATGAGTGCTAGACCACTTGGCCAAACTTGAAAGCCCTTTTTCTTGGACCCTGGTGGGTGTGTTTGTCACAGCTCAGAACACTCTGTTTGACTCTGTTTGGACGAGTGTGTGAATGAGTGTTTGTGTGCATGCTAAGATCGTGGCATTAGTTTCCTTCAACCAAAGATTGAAGACAGAGAGAGATCCTCTTGATCTGGTTTGTGGTGGTGCAAATGAAACATCCAAGGGAGTCTAAGAAAAGGGGCAGAAGCAGTTGTCTTCTTCTCTTGACGTGAGTGACTCTGCAGGTAATGTTTTGCATGCTCTTGATAATTCAGGCATAATGGGAGCACACTATAGGTCATGACACAGCAAAGTGAAACAACCCTTTGATGAAGTAGATTCAACGTATTCCCTGCAGTAGTAAGAGGACATGAATTGCAAGGCAAAAAGTGTCCATTGCTGTATAAAACCATCTTAGAGCTCAAGAGACTTAAAGAGAAAGAGAAAAAAAAAAAAAACATTTTGGGAACATTTTAGGAACCATAATGGTTAGCAGAGTGGGCAATCCACCGAAATTTTCCATCTGGATCGCATCACAGGGAGGCAGAGTGGCTTGCTCTTACCGCGGTGACTGAACTCACCACACACACACACACACACCCACACACCCACACACACACACACACACACACACACACACACACAATGACTCATCCTTGACAGGAAAGGGAAGTGGTGTGCAGCTAAAACATGTATAAATGTGCCTAAAATTAATTGTTGCATCCTAAAAACATAGTTTAAAAGTCAAGCTTACCCGCATGGACATTTTTCTGTCGGGCACGGCCCCATTGATACACAGTGTAGCTGCCATTGTATAACATGCAACTGGCATACAGTGTTGGGGAGTAGTAAACTACATGTAGTTAAACTAGTAGTTTAATTACATTTTGGAGAAGCTTGCTGCTATTTCAACTACATCCATATTTGCATAGTATTTTAAGTAGGTAAATAATTGTTTTGCCATTTTTTGTGTATTTAAATACTGAAACTACAAACTATTATAGGCCATAAAAGGGAAAGGAAGGATTTCTTTATTTTACCATTGCTTCTGTACTGTTAATTAAGTCCCGTTTGACCAGTACAGCCCCCTTTTTCTTTCAATGCATTTGTCAAGCTGTTCAGACTGTCTAAAAAGGTGCAATTTGAAGTTTTAGTTTGTAATATTGTACCAGTCGAAGTGGAAGAGGAGTAAGTCAACAGGCACATTTTTTGAGACCAGTGCTCAAGTTGGTCAAACTGGTCTGAAAGACATAAGTTCAATATATCTTTTTTAGCGGGGTAATTTATTTGCTTGGGTTTATGTATGACCTGAGAACAAGTGGGCACTTTTTGAAACTAAACTTTTGCTGGAACGTTTTATATCACATGGACATTGTCAATTAGATTTTTTTTTTTTTTACAATGTAGTTTGAAAAACAACAAAGTAGCTTTAGTGAACCAAACTAGATTTCTCCGTAGGGTGGCTTTGCTGTAGTTCAACTTTTTCCAGTGTGAAGTAAGTCGATCGCAAAGCTATGCTTTCAAAATAGTTTCCCCAACACTGCTGGCACACAAGTGCCTCATTCATACTTTCTATTAGAAACATTTATACACTGTGTCGTTGTACTTCAAATAAATAATAATTAAAGTGTTCGCTCCGGGCTGAAAGAAGGTGGCTAAAATCAGCAGCTCAGGGGGAAAAGAAATCTAAAAATGAGATATCCCTATATTTTCTCTTTACTACTCTTTATTACTTTCTCCTTGAGAGAAGTTGTGGGCTTTCTTGCCCTTACTTTACTCTCTCACTCTGTCATCCAACCTTCTTCCCTTACACCTACCATAATGCTCATTAAAGATTTGTGGAATATATAAATTATGGCAAAGATTTAGAAACTCGGGAAACACACACTTTTATCCATACAGCCAACCATACACGAGCTGAAACCATGGAATCCGATGGCTCTGTAGCAGCCCGGCTCTTTATTGACCACCTGTTATGCTAGCTCAACATGAGGCATATAAACAAACTCCTAGATTTTAATGAAAGATTATTTGGATGGAGAAAAATCTAATAAAAATTGCAGGCAGTTTTGTTTACCAGTCCATAGCATTTCAACACTACATTATAGACAAAGCACGCATACCTACTTACATGTACATGTGCATCCACAATACATACGGAAGATAGCTAAATATAGATTCCTCTGTGCATCCCTCTGTGATCTTTAACCAAAACATTTGTCCTACTCAGAAGGGGGGGGGATACTAGCTATCCCAACAGAGGGGGATAGCTAGTATAAGCGAACATTTATCAGGAAGAAATTAGAGAAGAGAGAACAAAACAGGAGGAAAACATCGACTCTGTTTGCTCTTTACCCAGCCACTTGACTTCAAACAGCGTACTCTGCTCCCTTTTTTTATAGAGCGCCCTTACTGGGAGATAAGAAGGAAGATAGTGGGAAAACAGTACATTAAGCTTGAAAAGAGGGCAGAAGCCCTTGCTATATGTAAGAGGCAGTGAAATAGACTTGAGAAAGAAGAGGAGGAGAGATGCTCCCCCCTCCTCAGCCACAATACTTCCCAGACTAAGATATAAGTGTATGGATCATCAAAGGGTTCCTTCCCACTCACTTCCTGCTTGCTATAATTAGCCCTGTGCTTGAAGCCACCACCAACTTTGGGAACCCTCTCCGCCTCGAGCTGGCAAAGAGACTGGTCTGGGGTCAGATTCAGATCTTCTCCTCTAGAGGACGAGGACGTTCTTTGAGGAGGGAGCTCTGATTTAGCATGTCATGCCTCAGGCAGCGTTTATCTGGAGTGTGGGACCAGCTAGTGGGAACCCATGGGGGACTCCAGATCAGCTCTGGCCGGCAGTCATCAGGAAGGTAGGAGAGCTGTAGTGTGAGCTGGAAAAACACTCCGCTAACAACCATATGGCCTCAGTCACACAGACCTGAACCAGCAGCCCTTTTTGACCCCTCATAACTCATGCATCCACACACACACACACACACACACACACACACACACACACGCACACACACACATACACAAACCAGATCCTTAAAGAGGGCATAACAGCCAAACAGTTTGGAAAACCAACTGTGTGACCTGCAGCAGAATAAATTCCCATGTATCTATTGTGACTCCGCATGTGTGTGTGTGTGTGTGTGTGTATTCGTGTGTGTGTGTATTCGTGTGTGTGTGTGTATGTGCGTGTGCGCATGCATGAACTTGTGTGTGACAGAGAGAGGTGGAGTTGAGGCTTTTCTTTAGAGCAAAAGCAAACAGTCCATAAAGAGGCCCTGCCACTCTCCCATTTCAATGTAAATGAGTCTGACTCTGTTAGGAGGTTAAAGAACTCTCTTGGGCCTGGCGACTACCACCGCTGGGGTCACACATGCACATGCATGCACACACACACACACACACACACACACAAGCAAGCAGAAACACACAACGGCACAAATGCACAGGCACAAACATGTACGCACACACGCACATTCTGAGGCGAGAGGCCCAGATAAAGAGCTCAGAGAGCCTGTCAGAGTGTCAGCTCCCATTAGGCCAAAGGCTGTTGTGTGTGTGTGCAGGCAGGCGTACTGCTTTTTACATTTCATTCAGCACACACACTCTCTTTTTCTCACACACACATCCTTGCAGAGCCGCCCCGCCTGGCTGACATGCTGTTTCAGACAAGACACACAAAAGACAACGGAACCCGCCTGAAAAGACAGACATCTCCTACATTTCCTACATCACACACAGCGGGGGAAAAGAGAAGAAACAAAACAAGCGCTAAATGATTTTAGATGAGCAGAGGTTGTGCTGAAAAACTGTGGACGCTTTTCCAGGATTCCCGACATGATTAACCTCTTAAACCTCGAACAAGAAAGTAAACTTCTACAGCAGTGATGCATTGTAAGTTTCCAGTTCAAACATCAGAGAGTAGTATTTATTTGTGATGGCAATGTAAACTGTGAATGTCATGCATTATTATACAGCAACTGAGTGGAGAGTGGAGACGAAACCACATCTAAGACAGGGAGGCGGAGGCTGGAGAAAGACTCAGAGAGGCTGCGTAACCTCGGTGACCTGCACAATTAGTGCTGCACTCCCTTGGCTGCCTGTGGCCAGCAAGTTGTGTAGAGCAGGATGGGGCTGTTAGGACACAAACAGAGAGGACAGGAGGGCTGATCTCCTCCCACAGAGCCTTCAGAAGCACACTACAACCTGAGGAGGAGGGGAAGCATGATAACAACAACCTAGAGGGGAAGAAACATAACGAAAGAGACTGAGGGCAACGAGGAGAACATTCTTTTTAGGCCCATGTTCAACCCAAACTCCTGTAACTAAAGACGTACACACCCACATGTCTCCAGCAGCGCGTGCCCTGACTCAGCTGAGTCAGACAGGTGTGTCAGTGTGTTACAGCACAAAGCATTGGCATGCTCAGGCAGCAATATCGGCTCTACCCACATAATCAACAGTGTCAATCAATGCTGAACAGAGTGGCTAGAATGACTTGAAGTCTCTTTGTACTGCTTTTTTTTGTTTGGATCCCTGGTCTTTAGATCTTGCCCTGCTTGCCTTCATTCTAAGTCTTTCATGTCCGGAGCGCAGGCTGACAGCTGTAGCTAAAAACAGTCATCTGAAAACATGCGCTTGATCTCGGGGAAACTCCAGC
Source organism: Bovichtus variegatus (assembly GCA_943593645.1). NCBI lineage: Eukaryota > Metazoa > Chordata > Actinopteri > Perciformes > Bovichtidae > Bovichtus > Bovichtus variegatus. The sequence goes on from CALSCE010010649.1 coordinate 3,123,302, forward strand.
CACCACAGAACATTCATCCCATACTCACACACGGCTAGTCATGCTACTGACACACATCTCAGTCTACTTCTCCTGCCTAATCACTCCTTGTGTTCAAAAAGCTTGAAACCACAGCCCAGACCCCCTTAGGCAAGAGACCGATTCGAAAGAATACAGTCAGAATCTTTCTCGTAGACTTGCTCAGAGTGCTCATTACCGAGTTCACTTTTCACCCACATACATCTTCCCCAAGTCTAGGGATTGGCTGTGAATCAGTCATGGCCCTACGTGTACACACAGGCTCAGACCGGCGGGCAAACAGAGAAACAAACACAAAAAAAGACGCACGCAAACTGCTCATTACGGAATTACTGCCGAGTATATGTTCACATGGGCTGAGCATTATCCTTGCGATGGATTAAATGATCAAGACCCCGCAGGTCGTTTAGGGATACAACCAAGACCTTAGGAGGCCAAGTTTAGTCATGCTCCCTCATACTGATACACTGCTACTACTATAAAATAAGTATTTGAAAAAGTTATTGCTTTTCAAAACTCTGGCACAGAGATCAAAGAGCTTGCCGTAATAAAGCTGGCAAGAGCTCATATAAAATCTTAAGATTTTCAAATGTAGAATTACAAAACATCGGAAATTTAGGGTTGTGTCATAAAGTGAGGTTGATTATGTAGAGAAATGGAAAAGTGGTGCAGTAGATAAAGTTTATTTCCAGATGAGATCATTTTTACGTATTTAAATATAATGGCACTTGTCCTTTCAAAAAATGTATCTGCTAAAAAATGTAAAAGTTATGTCACTTCTTAAACTGATATTGAAGTTCAAATGCTACTTGGTGGACAAAATTGTAAGATTTTTAACAAATGGATATAGAAGTCAAAATGACGTTTTGGGATCATATATAGGAGATATGGTTGGCGTTGCAAACCTGTCATCAAAAACAAGTTTATTACATGCACTGAGACTCAAAAATATGAGCCTGTCTGGTGTTTATAAGTTGCAATTCACTTTCAAAACCTGGAACAAATACGTATGGCTTTTTTTTTTCTTTTTTTTAAAGCTGCATAATTCTTTCCTCATTCACAGTCCTCCATTCTGCTCCAAGCTCTCCACTGTGCCGCTCTGCTAAACCAACTCAAAAAAAACCCCACCTCACTGTCACACAATACCTGTTGTCTCTGCCATTTGGCTGCAAACACAAGGACAAGCTATAGCAAAAAAAAAAGAAAAAGAAAAAAGGCTTCCATTCAGCTCTATTTGTAACAAGGGCAAGGCTGATGCTGTGAGAAAGCGGCAAGTCAGCAACATTTACCTCTTAGAGAAATGAGAAAGCCCAGGGCACTGGCCACTGGCCCAGCAGCATTCCTGCCTATGAAGTATAGATAATTGTTTTGAGAGCCCCTGTTGAGAGCCGCTCCCTCATTTCCATATCTCCATAGCAGTGGATATGATATAGTAGTGTGGATACCATGATACGCTGAAAACGGCAGACTGTATAATAACCCTCTGACAGCTACATGCTGGTTAGCTCTTCTATATCAAGAATGGGATGTGGGACTTAGCAGGATTTTAGAGAGATAAAAGAAAGGGGAAGAGACTGAAAAAAAATACAGACAGAGAGAAAGAGGGATGCCAGAAATGGAGAGAAGCACTGAATATAAAACGTGATTACTTAGGATAAGGCTCATTGGTATGACTTATTATCTGCTGGTATCCATGACTGCAGCTGTAACCTTTGGTAAATGACTCTACTTAGTCCACGACACGGCCACCAGTCCAATGGGAGATAAAATTAACACCCCACAACAAAGGTACACCGACACACACACATGCACATTCAAGTGTCTCTGCAGAGATAAAGACAAACACCCATAACATACAGAGACACATATTCATTATTCAGTCTTCATCAGAGGAGATATTCACTGATCCCTTTCTATCACCTTACTCCACAAACTGGGAGGAAATGTAATATGATGTAGATTACTGGGATATTATCATTTATGAAATGAACCCATTAACAATGCCTTGATGGAAAAAGAGTGGGAGGTAGCTATGGGAAGACTTGATTTAACTTGAGGAATGGGTACCATAGAGGAGGGGCTCAGAGGGGGGAAAGACTTTATTTAGCATGCAGGATACCACTTGTCTATAGCCCCAGGTAGGACAGAAACACAGAGCTAAGCTACTTCAGCACTCCATCCACCAGGAAAAGTGCAGAGAAAGGGTTTTCCCTCTAATGGAAGCCATTAATTATCATATACCCTTATACTTTGCAGTCATCACTATCTTAAGTTGAATCCTTTGGAAGGGAGTGTGTATTGTCAGTGATGGGTTGTTTTTTTTTCTTCTGCCTGTCCGTCCCGAGTACACTTAATGGCCTGTACACACTCTGGACCTGTCTTATGGAACTGACTGATGTTATCAACAGATGAATGGCCGCGCAGGTCAAAGGTCAAGTCCAGCTCCGTTGTTTTGACTCTGAAACCCTGTGTGTTCACTCTGCTTCCTCTCCCCTAATCCCCAGCAGCTGTGCGTGTGTGTGCGGACATGCACTTATGTGTGTGAGGCTAATAGAGAGGGAAAAAAAATCCTCTGCATGTGTGTTTGTGCGGAGCTGTGCGATGCTGCTAAAGCCAGATGACTTACCAGAGGAATGAGTTAGGTTTACTTAATTTAAATATAATTTGCCTATGGGAGACATAAGACGTAGTTTTTATTCAATGACAGCTGGCATCCAGCAGGAGCAGAGAAATCTATCAAAATATTCATTTGGCGCAACAGGAAGGGGAAAATCAATCCCATAAAAACAGAGCACTTAATAGAGTTCCATTAAACCGACTCTTAGAGCCGAATAGAAATGGCCACTCCACTGCAGAAGGGCACCGAGAGGCCACGCTGTTTTCACCAGACTACAATTTAGACTGAATAAAGTCATCCTCCATTTTCAGCCAGTCCTGACAACTGCTTTTTTAAAAGACACCTGATACCCTCAAGCCCCCCTCAAACGCCCCCCCCTGCACCATTCAGCTGGAGACACACTTGAAGAAGGGTATGCGTGGGAGGGGGATGAGAAATGGCTGAGTGGTGTTGTGGAGGAGTGTGTGAGGGGTCAGACGCCAGGGTTGCACATCTCTGTCCCACCACCACACACGACTGTCTCCAAGTGTTTGTGGCAGTGTGTGTGTCACATTCCACCTGGCCGGTGACAGTCGGGGGAGGGTGCGCTTGGGGGGGGGTTTCACACATATTCCCGATCCTTTGTGTTGTAACTGCAGTCAAGTGGCGAGTGTCGATGCAGAGCTGTCTGTAAGCTCAGTGCCGGTGGTAGATTTCGTAACTGTTTTCACAGACAGGCCTCGAATGATAATTATTTTTTATTACAAACAGAGTCTTGTTTTTGTAGTTTTGGCCATCATTCCTATCAATAATAATAACACTGCACTCACAAAGTTAAATGCTGAGATATGGGAACACAGTGTGTATGCTAAAAAGTAGTCTGCCTCAGCAAGAAACCTGAGCAGTCAGAGAGCCAATTTCAAACAAATCCCAGTTTAGACATTGTTATTTGAAAGACAAAATGAAGACAAATGGTAAAAGCATTACCCAAACTGTCTGTTGTAAACATCTATCACAGCTTACAGACTGACTTTCTGGTTGAACTTAGTTTAACTGAACTGTTTACAACATGTATGGTCGGGAGACCACTCGATTCTTGCCTCATTGGACTTCGTTGTGCGTGTTCTCAGAATGGTGCCTACAAGGTTATCATGATGACCAGGACAATTCAAATGAGCGCGAAGTTGAAAAAAAACATTTTATTTTACAATGTTTACACAACATTTTACAAAGTTGGTTCACCAAAATTACATTTTTTAAAAATCAACCAATCTTGTACCTATTCGTGCAGAGAATTCTGGTTTTATTTGGCACGTTTGCACTCCACTCGTACATGAAAGAATTGTCTCTCGCACTGACGGAACAGGAATGACGAAACAGGACTGACTAACAACTCTGACATATATCCATGGAAATTTCATGGGAAAACTCAATCTGGTTCTTCATCTTATCTAATACCATCTACTCATCTATCTCTTGATCCCCTGAGGAGGTTTTTGACATAGAAGCCAGGAAGCAGGAGCCGAAGCATGTTGGAGCCGGTCAAAAGCCCCAAGTGTGGAGGCTGGAAAGTATTAACGCTGAAACGTCTGGCTGGAGTACTGGGTGTGCGCTGCAACGTGAGACTGAGAAGGAAAGATTTCCCTGCTGGTGTATGTTAATTGGGCTAGAGTAAGTGGGGCCTGCTACAGCTTGTCTGGTGGCTGACCTGGAGAGACGGGATTACCTTCTCCAGCTGCTCTCCTCCCTGCTGCCTCTCCTGGTGCCACCTTTATTAAAGGGACAGTTGACGCTGGCACTATCTCTCCCTCGGTACAATTGGGCCATTTGGTAATAAGGTGTGTCACAACCAACTGGACACAAGGCATAAATTCCTCTCTTACACACAAATACACACACACACACACAAACACACCCTGGCCCGCAGCGGACTGTGTGTGGACACCTGGTCTGGATGTAGCAGCCGAAGGCATTCCTGAGGGCTGGGATCTTAATTCCCCGGATTAGCCTAGACAATCCACCTAAGGGTTAATCAGCATGTAGCGTCACATCATCCCACCAGCGCAACCTTTATGCACATCCACTCAAGTACAAATGCCTGCTTGGATAGGAAAATGTATGCTTGCAAACACAGATGTAGAATAAAAATAAACAAAGCTAAAAATCAAGCGCTAGCTCGACAGTCCTCCCAATGATTCATTTAACTCATAATATATACACCATGTGTTTGCTCTCTCACAAAAGTTTGTTAGCCACCTCTGAGAGGCAGAAAAGATGCCATTTGCAGCATTTATGGTGTTTTGCTGACATGAGACATTTGCTCGCCCCAGCCTGTAGAGAAAGTCCCTGGATAAAGGGCTTTTCCCTTAAATCCCTGATAGCCTCCGAGCTCCAAGGAGGACTTAGCTGGCGACTGACAGCCAGGGTGGGAGGTGGGACAGGGTTTTGACGTTTGAGCTTATGAGTGGTGTGCGGGTTGGGTAAGGGGGTAGGTAAATATTTGGGCCAGCAGTTGTGGGTCTGGTTGGAGTCAGAGGTATGGCTGCGGGATATTCCTTTAGCTTTGCGATGTGCGGCAGAGGCAGGGTCATCTTGCTGTAAGGTCAAACGAAGAATATCATGCTGGAGACAGTGAGTTTTGTGTGGGCGGGTGCAGTTGGCTTTCCGGCCCTTGAATGGCACCTTGCAGCTGCCCTGTGTCTGTGTGTGTGTGTGTGTGTGTGTGTGTGTGTGTGTGTGTGTGTGTGCGTGTCTGTCTGTCTGTCGGTCTGTCTGTGTCAAATGCTGCGTCCGGTGGTACGGTCGGAGAATGCAACAGCTACCTCCCAGTGTGCCCAGCACAGGCTCCTACACACAGCTGTTCACCATACAGTCAGTACCACACACACCACCTGTCTGCATGTGTGTGTGTGTCTATGTGCATGGCTGTCTATGTATGTGTGCCATCCAGATCACACACAAGAATAGACCCATACTTCAGAGCGTGTGAACGGAGCAACCTCTGTGGCTCTTCCTTTCCTGTTCAAACTTCAGCCTCAGCCGGCTAAATCCCGCTTCTATCCTCTTTCACCCTAAATAAAGTCACAACCCTTCCTTCCTTCCCGAAAATGTCGACTCCTCCGTTAGCTCATTAACTTCATTACAGAGAACGTGACAAGGTCTTGGATCATCCGCGTGGTTGACTGCTATGTTTGGAGCATTCATTAACCGGGCTACAGTGATGGATTTTAGCAGAGATGTTATGGGATCAATGCTGTAATGAAGGGCATAGTGTGTGGGAGGAAGCATTTATTATCATTATCAGAAGTAATAAAACTTTCGGCCCCTAACAATGGCCTCCCTCCCACACCAAGTGAATGTCAGTGCTAGGCTTGGGCCAGGGGTACTATACTTAATTAGTGGAAGCTTTGTCCTAATGGTGTCAAGGTGGCATTGCATTATAGACACATCGTCATACATTTTATACATAGGACGGAGGTCAACTGTGTCACCATCAGCTCAAACCCGGGAACATTTCATAAAGCTCTCCTACGTGAGCGCCTCGATAGCCAGGAAGATTAAAACATTTAGATGGGAACTGAAATGGAATCAATAAATAATGAGTCGAAAATGTCACGTGTGTCACTCAATCATCAGCAGTTCACATTGATATGGCAGCTTATTGCAGGCTGCAAATGACCCACAGCGATGGCTATGAATATGATTAGCATTCTCATTTTCCCCGAGAAAACTATGATAAACACAATTGCATTATATCAGAATTTATTTCATACCTTTCCGTTCATTTCCTTGAGAAAATGTGGTCATCAGGATTGCATCAAAGCAAACTAGATACTGTAATTTCCTTAAATTTAGAGCAGAGAACAAGTTGTGACAAAATAGATGTGCTTCCCTCCCCTCCTTACCTCATCTACAAAATAATCTCATACAAAAAAGGAAGCTGAAGGAGCAATATTTGCAAACAGAGCACAGGTCATTTCACTGCAAATTGCATGATATGTGTTTCAGTCCTGCCTCCAGTCGGCACATTTAACTGTTGGCTATAAAACTTGTCACCTTTCTCTGACCTATGGTTAAGATGAATTTTCTATAAAAAGCAGCTGATGAAGTAAAGTGGACGGTATAATCGTCCAACCTACAATCTGTAACATGCAGCTCACCTGAAGAGCAGTAATAATATAACTTGGACATTTGGATCCAAACAGAATTTTGCTCATTTTGCGCAAGTTAATCTAAAAAATAATAACATTTGAGCTGTTGCAGACTTTCCTACATACATATACCCATGCATATATGTGGAAACAGCTTCTGTCCTTTTATAACAATAAATATAGGATAACTTTAACTCGGAAAGCGGAGGCTAGTTAGCCTAGCTTTCTAACGTTAGCCCAGTTAGTCCAGTTATGGTGATGGAAAATTACCTCTGAATTAACTCTCAAAATGTACAGCAACGAGTAGTGCTGTAACCTCAGCAATCAGTAATTACAATTTAGACCAAATAAGTACACAAGTCAAAACAAACACCAATGATATAGCCTATATAGCGACTTTAAATCAGCTTTTTAAAAAAAAAGGAAAAAAAAGAGGCCGCCTGAGACAAATGTATTAAGGTATTACTTGCAGAGAAAGCGTTTCATGTGCATGTGTTAACTTGCCATTTGGCGTTTACTGTAATCCAAAAGGCCGAGCACCAGAAGGAGTGAACAGATTTTTGACATGGGTGGCCCTTGTGGGTCCAGCTGAGTTGGGGATTTAAAAAAAAAAAAAGGTCTGAGTGTAGATTGGAGGACACAAAGCTTCTCGACAGTACTGCACAGTCAGGTGACAAATGGTGCCCCAGGCCAGCCGAGTGCCAGAAATGACCTCTTAATCAATCAGAGGTCACCATGGAGGCTCAGTCCAGACTGCCTTCACCCTGAGAGGCAGCCATCTGATAGAACACTCACTGCCAAGCCGCAAAGCACACAACCTTTTCCCCTCGTTAGCACATCACTGCTGCCGTTAATGGCATCTCATCAGTTCTGAAAACTGGACCAGCCACTGCACAGATTGTCTTTCTTTCCCCTTGTTTGTTATTACAGCAACACTAAGTCAATTGAGGGGTCTTTGACATGTTTGAATTCAACATGTAATGGTGTACCTTTTGTTATTCTAGATGTGTCCCCTGTGTTGCCCTGTTAGGTTTTCAATATTGATGAATCGTTTTGGTCTATAAAATGTCGGGAAAATAGTGAAAAATGTCCATCCCAGTTTGTCAGAGTCCAACAGGATGTCTTATCTTGTTGGTCCAAAACCTAAAGATATCTAGTGTAATGAGATATGAAACAAAGAACAGCAAGGGAATCTAAATATTGGAGAATTTTTGCATGAAAAATTACTTTAAAGATGAATCAATTATCAAAATAGCTGGCGATTATTTTTCTGTCTATCGACCATCCAATTAGCTGTCGGATCGTTGCAGCTCTATTCTCAAGTGCTCTGATTAGCTGGTGGGAAAATGGTTATGTTGTCGTAAAACTTTCGACCCTGTGGTTCTCTCTATCTTTGGCCTCAACCCCTCCAGCCCCTATCCTTGACACATGGCCATCTGTACTGGCATTTCAGGCAGTAAATAAGGGAGTGGAGGGTAGTGCACTCTCTGGCAGGCCAAGCCCTCACATTCTCCTCTGCACCCCGAGGCCCACCCTCACACACCCCCTGGGGCTGACCTCCACACTGTCAGATCCCCAAGGGAGCATATCAGGCTTTAGGAGTAGCACAGGCCTTCTGTCCTCTGTCCACCCCCCCACCCCCCGGCACCCACACCCTCCACGCATATCACTCTACTCTCCCACCATCACCATCCATCGCTCCATCTCCCAGCATCAATACATTCATCTGTCCATCCTTGCTATCAATCCAAACATACTATCTGTCTCAAAGACCTTTGTCGTTCACCCATCTGCTCCACTTTTATTACTGCTATGTTTATAAATATGTCTCGATTTAATCATCTGTTCTCCCTGTGACTTCAAAATGTAATTTGTTCAATAAAAATCATGTTTGATGCTGACATTTTTAATAAAAGAATGAAAATAAGCAACGGTTACCTTGGGGTAATCAAAATACTGAATCAGTAAAACCATAAATTATCCTTTTACTAACCTTGGGTTGGTGACAATTCATGTTAGTAGCAAAATAATTACACGAAGCAGATTGAGAATTGTCAAAGCCAACAACAGTGCACCAAAACCCATTAAAACCTACTGAATCTGTGTCACATTGCCATTACACCCATGATAAAACTGTCAATTCACTGGGAAAAAAAATGACCAATCAATACACCCACCAATCACCAGACACTCACAAATCCATATATGTGTTCACCCGTCCTGACACTCAGTGCCTGCGTTTGCGCAAACCTTCAACACATTGATCTATCCATCTTTCCCTTTTCCCACCATGATAGATGCTCGTGCTGATTCAGTCCCCAAGGGAGACAGCGACATCACACAGAAGTAACCTAGGACTGACAGAAACATTGACTAGTGAGATTGAAGCATGAGAGGCCAGAACAAAAGGGACTGAAAGTCACATAAATGACAGACTAAACTCAGTTAAGACTAGATACAAACAGGAGAACTACAGGGGACCTGAGGAAAAAGAAAAAGTTCAGTCAAATGAAGAGACTGGATATAGAGAAGTATTAGCCTAACTCCCCCCCCCCCCTCAAAAAGAAAAAGAGGAAGAGGGTGGGACAAGTGAGGGACAAGCGGAGACAAAGACATGCAAGAAGTGCCAAACTGGGATCAGGCAGATCAGCAGTGCAAACTAGTGTTTCCTGTGCAAGTATTGAGATGCAGATCTCACTTTCTCAGCTCATAATGGGGGCTGTCAGGAGTGTGTGCGTATGTGTGTGTGCATATGTGTGTGTGCGTATGTGTGTGTGTGTGCGTGCGTTCGCTTGGGACAGATTCTCACACATCTGCTAACCTGCTTTTCTAATGGGGTGCAAATGGGCCTCCATTGTTCGGCCTTGCAGACCTGGTTGGAATGACCCGACACGCTCAATGACGACTTCAGCTTCGCATGCATACGGCCACACGCATCCCCACTGATGTTTACATACACATGTAGATTACCTAATGCTTATGGATAGAAATAACTCAAACAAAACAAAAAAAAAAAAAAAAAAAAAGGAGGACAAGGATCAGTTCATATTCCTAGAGAGTAATTGCATATATAGTGCACAATAATGTTTGTAGTAATGCAACATTATTTGTTTTAAACTAAACACATATGTGTGGTATGTATATCTATTTTAGGAAGAATATTACAGCATAAAAGGTTCACTAGAATATATAATGTATGAGTTTGTGGAGTTATTTGACACCAATGCAAAACTTTTACTCTCCACTATTTATATTTCATATCTAGCCTATATTTCTCCACTTTTAATAGGCTGGAATAATAGGGTGCATGATGGGTTGCTGAAGTAGAAGGAGGTTTGTGCTTCAGCCATCTCCCTCTTAAATCCAAACATTTCTAAAGCTGTGTTTTACTAAGCAGCCACAAGTCAGCTGAAATGATTTTTACTAGGCACTCTGCTGACTTGGAGTTGGGGGATGGGGTTTAACAGAAGTGGGAGGGGGGGGGCAATACGGGGTCACACAGGAGGAGAACTGGGAGGGAGGGGGTCGCTTGTTCTTTCTCTCCGAGCTCTAGGAAAGAAAGGAAGGAAGCAAGAGCAAGGCAGAGAAGCCCAAACCAACTGAGGAGAGATGGATGTGGTGGTGGGGGGAGGGACTGGAGCATGAGCGCTGCTTATTGGTAGGCTGTGGTGCTCTCTCTGGATGGATTGACTTAACACGGGTCGAATTACACCATTTGCCGTGCATTAGTTTGTTTTTCTCTCGGCCAGGAGAAGTTGATTCACTACGACGCGCACAACCATTTTTTGGGGGGATTACAGCAACACAAACGGATACAAAATAAGCAATTCAGATGAGGTGAGTTTCTTGCCGCTACGTGGATATACTTTGTTGCGCCGCATTACGCAGAGAAAGTCGAGGGGGAAACTAGAGAGGAGAAGTCTTTGCTGGGATACAAAATATTTCCTCTGACCACGTCGTTATGCTGCTCTGCAAGACTGATGGTTGCAGGACAAAAATAGTTCGGGTCCGGACTATTTTTACTTGCGCTTCAATCCAATTTACTATTAATTCATTCCTTTCACGACAGGTTTATCTGCCCTGCTCGGAAGCGTCTTTCCAGCGCCCATAAAGCGGTGTAACAAGAGGGTAAACCAAATGTAAAGTCACCTCTTTATTTGTGAGACAGTTTACCCTCCCATTGAAGCTGTCAGAAATGTTATTACATTAACTTCCATAGTCGCATGATTAATAAACCATGTGAATCTAAAGCTAAATGAGCAGTGAGCATGTTATAAGGATAAACAAGCACATCAAACAGTGTTTATCTAATTATTTGTTTTATTCCTGTGGATATGTGCAATATCATGCTCTGCGAGAGTCCACGCGCCCTCTATTATATTAAATCAACATTAAATCAATGATGGTACATGAAGTCACAGCGCGGCGTAGTAGGATAGCGCGTCGTTAATGTTTATGTCTTTTCCCTCTGGTTTCGAAAGTTAATAGTAGTGGAAGGGGGCTGGTGTATCGGTGTATGAGGGAGGGGGCTGTGTGGTCGTGGCAGAGCTTTGAAGATCAGTCATCAGAGCGCAGGGGCCCGGGGACGAAGACAGAGCAGGCAGTCACAATGCTCATATGTGGCGAGCGGAGCAGAAATCTGTGCGCAACTGGATAAAACAAAATTAAAAAAAAGAGAGAAAAGTGGGGTCCGGATGGAGCTTAAAATAACAGGAATATTACATGCTGGGTGTTTTCTCTTAAATGGATTACCAAAGGAATATGACATTCAGTCGGATTGCCCCATTCATGAGTGAATTCGGACACACAAGGTAGGTGTCCTCGGTGATTTTTTTAAATTATTGATATAGTGCATTATATTTTTAGGATACACTCTGTGGTGTATTATTATGGTGGATCTTTGATCTCATAAACGACACAGCACTACTGGCTTCAATGCTACCCGGAGAGCTACTTTGTGAACAGAATCTTTACAAGTGCTTAGATTGCAAAGTCAAATGTACCAATTTCGAAAACAGACAAGTACACACAGATAATGATTTACCGAGAGTAAAATCAGAGCCACGCCGGTGTTGGTCTTTAACGGATCTATCACGCAGATAAGTGTCCGCATTCACACTAGCTCATCTCTTCTGTTATTTATTATTCCGAATTGTGTTTTTTTTAAAAAAAAGGTTCAAGGAAACAGAAAAAAAAAGTGTTTTCTGACATTTTGACTTCACACAAAATCAAGTTGGAATAAAGGCAATCTGCACATGATTGGACGGACCATGCAGGCAAACACGGTAATAAACAAACAAAAGACGAGTGGTGCGGACAGTTTGTTGACTGCTCACTCGCCATAAGTCTATTTAATGTATTCCCAATTTCATTGTGGTATTCTTATATCTGATAATATACTGGAGAAGCGCTCGTAACATTTTTTTTTTTTTTGGAGGCAGAGCAGCATGAGAGCCCAGCCCTGTACATGCATTAAGTGCCGTGGAGGCAGTTAAAACGCAGCCCCATCACAGTCGTCACCGCTGTCCCCCGCGTCTTTGTTGTCTTTTGTACGACTCCTACATGTGGGCTAAAGGAGTCTGAAAAGATTTACCACGGGTACAACTTGAATGCCTTCACCCAGTCTGTGCACAATGCTTGCATTAGAGCCCGGGCTGCTGCGTGGATTGTGTGCGCGAAAAGAGGAGCGGAAGATCCCCACGCAAAACTTGAAAAATGACCAGCCGAATGACAGAAGAAGAACAAGAGACAGAGAGGGATAATTAAAAACGGTTCCTTTTGTTTCACGAGGAGGCATTTAACTGTGAGTAGGTTATAGTAGTTTAAGGTATTGTTCCGCTGTGTCTCTTTTAGGAAATTTGGCCAAACGAAGTGACTGAGCAAGACGAACCAAATGAGCAACCAAGGGTTTATTCTGAAGCTGTCACTATAGACTAATCTGGCGTGCTAAATTAAGTCGTACATTGTTTGTTTTTTTTGTTTTTTTTTTTAAAAGGAAAAGTGTACACTCATTTAATTTTAGTTTGTCTGTTTGCACTAATTGATTGGAGCTATTTTCTCAAATCAATCATCAAATAAAAACAGAGCAGATCTGTTTAAGACATCACCAGATGTGCACATTTCCCTGAAACTCTTGCACGTCAGAGGTCTGTCACAGAGAGAGGAGAACCCCAGCGGAGTTACTAAAACTACTAACTTGATTTTGGCAGGAGCACCACACTCCGGCCGGTTCAAACACCAGAACCGGCCATGGGTTCGGTTGACGAACACAGCTGGCTGCTGTGTCTCACTTCGCCTCACTGACCAAGGGGTCAGAACCCAGCGACCAGAACAATCACCGTTAACCTCCACTACAGCCGGCTGTAACCCCGGAACAACCGCTGTTGAACCATAGAGTGATCAGTGTTAACCCTTTACACCATATGCCTTATGGTTGTCCTAAACCGCTGCTTGTAAACCAGATTGTCCAATGCTGAATTGGTTGAGCGATAAAAGTTCAACCCTGTTTGCAGCATTTGGAGTCGATGTGTTTATATAGTTTGCTTTGTGTCCTCAGAACCCCCTTTTTAGTGGCCCCAGAACAGCTCCCCTGATCGTAGGTCCACTGACCGGGGGTGGGGCTCTATTGTGTTGACTTGCCCAAAGCCCCCTTTGTTTCCTGGTCACACCTGCAGCTCAGCCCCTTTTGTGCTCTACTATAGCAGAACTACTGCTGAGAACAGCCTTTCTCTTGTTTCACTCCTCCTCTCGCCAAGGTAGAGAAGAAAGGGAGGGAAGCACGGTTTAGGGTGGCACAGCCCTCTCCTTCTGCCAAATCTCTGAAGCAACAAGTCCAACCAAGCCCCTCAGAAGTGATCCTTAGGTAAATAGCACGCGATTAGGGGTAGTGGTGGTTATTACTGAAGTGGGAAAAGAAGTAGTAATCATTTCTGGGCCTGTGTGGTGGCTGCTCTAATCGTCTGGCTGACTCACTTTCTTGTGTGACTGCATCTTGATTACTCTCGCAGAGCTGCAACGATAAGTCGACTAATCGGTTAGTCAATCCGACAGAAATATAATTGCCAACTATTTTGATAATCAGGTTAATCGTTGATAGTAATTTTTTATGCAAAGGTGGCAGAAAATGCTGTTTCCAGACTCTCAAATATGAAGATTTTCTGATTTTCTCTGTTTTACATCATATAAAGTGAATATATTTTGGCTTTTGAACTGACAAAACAAGACCTTGGACATCCCCGTGGACTTTGAGAAACTGGGATGGTCATTTTTCAATATTTTCTGACATTTTCTAGACCAAATGATTAACATAAGGAAATAATCGGCAGATTAATCGATAATAAAAAATAAGCGCTGGTTGCAGCCGCAGTTGAGAGACAACCGTGTTTTCGGACATATGCCGCTTTGGACAATCCTGCATGCTTACGCACGCATTTATGCATGCATACACCAAGTGTGAAGAGTGAAATGCCTGAAACTAAACTCCTGGGCTATCTGATATCCTGTGCTGTTAGGTTTACAGATCAGTATGGTGCGAGATGACAAGCCAAGCAGCCTCGAGCAGCAGCCATTGTTCTGCTGGGATTACATCCACCCATCACACACACACGCAATTTACGAAACCTCACGCACCGCTGTTGTTTGTCTTCCTTTTATTAGCCCCAATTCCTCCCAATAGGACATCCCTACAAAAATACACCCATTCAGTGTTGCAGTGGGGGAGAGGTTACGGCCGACATTTGCCAGTGAAAGCACAGCTAAGAGGAGAATATGTGTTAATCTGTCATTTTAGGCTTGGAACACTAAATCTTCAGCTGTAACTACCAGAATTGGGCTACAGACCCCTACACCCACCATCAGTAGAAATAGCAATCCGTCAGACCCCCTCCCCCTCTCCCCTCCCTGTGTTTAACACCATGGGCCTGAGCCAACAACATCAGCAGGGAAAGTGCGTGGTTGTAGGACATTGAAAAGCCTGTAATAACAGAGGTAGAGTGAGGCAGGGCTGAATGGCACTGAGTTGCGTGACAAGCCCATCATCTCTAGGCTTGTTGAGGCCTATATGTGTATGCACACACATACACACACAGTCACACACTTGAGGGCAGGAACCAGAGAGCGCAAAGAAATAGTCAATAGAAAACATGCTGGGCTCACTAGAGATTGGGAAGTAATTTTAGATTGCTGACCTCTGGATGTCTTCTGTTTCTGCTTTACATTAAAGTTTCTGAGGAAAGCCTTCGCCTCCGCAGTGTGGCTATTACCATGCAAGGAATCATGGGGGATCTGAGCTGGGCTTTTGCCTCTTGTTGGAGTGTTTCTATCCTGAATTGTTTAGTGAGTGAGAATGGCAGGGGGAAAAAAAGTAGTGTGTGCTTACGAAGAGGGGATATAGAGCAGGGCTCTAAATTCTGTCAACCAAGGAAATGATTTACCTGTGAACACAGCCACGTTTGGCCTGGTAGCACAGCCTGCAGCCTGTATGATAGCGCCATAGAATTGAAATGTGGAGCTTGGTTTACTTCCCTCGTTGCTCCTCTTTTTTTTTTCCGACCGTTGTGCGTTTGGTATCTATTCCTGTCCTTGGCTTCTCCTAGAAACTCAGCAATTTATTGCTTGGGCATTAATACGGCATATTTCTTGGTGTGAGTGCGTCTAAACCAGGTAGTAAAAAAAATTGCTGCTATGCTTTTAAGGAACACCACTGTCCCTCTTTGCCGAGCAGTGTCATCATTTCTCGTTTAGATTAAGTTGCTGACACTTGTTCTTCTGTATGGATCTGGGAGCCTGCGTGCATAGATCTGTGGATGGTTTGTGTCCAGAGATTCATTCGTATCTAGATTAGAGTATAATGATTGCTCTAGCACCATTGCTGACGTTTGCAGTTATAGGGAGATATGGGCCCTCATTCAATCCTTCTATTTTGTCAAAACATCAAACCCGTAATTTAGTAATAAGTGTAACTAATTGAGATGAAGCGTTGTCCCAGCCAGGCCTTGCATTACTTAGTCATAATGACATTGCTCTTTTAAAAGCCTCAGTATCCCACAGAGTGCTGAATAGCCCTGATTACACATTGTTGATGACTGAAACAAGCTGTCAATACTCTATTTCCATCTCCTCCGTGTCAAATCCTTTTTAGTGACACACCGTACAGGAACTGTTCAGACCAAAATTGGATCATTAGTGCCTGGAAAACACACGGAGCACTTTATATTACCATAATACACAGAGCCAATTTGTGTACTATGCGCTCCACATATACTGACAAAAAGCTGACATGCTGATGTATGTGTTGTTTGTATTGTTGCCGTCAGGTAAACACCTCATGCCGCCTAATTTTCTACTCGACGACCGTGTGCATTACAGTTTATTTCGTGATTCGAACTAAGCATTTGGAAAGCTTTTAAAAAGTTCTTTAAAGATTTCCAGCCAATTACAAGATGAAAGCGGCCATATTGTGAGTTACAAAGTTCTCACATGGTTACAGTGATGTGGTTAAGTCCATAGATTGCCTCTGCTGGCTGCTGATCTGCCATGCTTCCTGTGTAGATCAATCAAAGCACTAATGGCTTGGCAGGCAAGGTCCACAGACAGCCCTGGAGCAGGTGTGCTTTGGGGCTAATTGAAAAATGAGTCAATACTGTGTGTGTGTGTGTGTGTGTGTGAGAGCGTGCACATGCATCAGTCTTTGCATTACACCATTTGAAAGAGTGATTATGTGTATGTGTGTGTGTGAGCGTGCGTGCGTGTGTGTGTGTCCCAGTGTGCTCCCAGCTAATCCATCCCTCTGCCCGTATGACGTCGCCCGGTAAATTGTTTATATCCGTTCAGGCTTTGCCTGCATGAATAATTTGTTTGCCTTATAAATATTTTAATGCACACCGATCATTAATAAGCACAGACACAGTCTGTCTCTGAAGGACTCCCCCCACACACTAACATACACACTAAACTCCTGCCACTCCCACAATGATTTATTGCCAATGTAGTTGCTGGTGTATCAATGTCTACAATCAGATGTGGTACAAACTATTATCCACAAAAAAGTTCTACTATGTCAAAAAAAAAACTGTACATGACTCGATCCTACTAAGACAAAGATGAGTTAATCATTGCACGGCAATAAAGCACACCCGCCCTAATGAGAGGCTGGAGCAATAACAGCCAACAGAGCGCTAATAGAAGTCAGCTGAGGTCAGAGCAGAGGGTATACTAGTGTTGCTGATGAAGTTGCATTCTACTGATTAGTGTCGAGCCTGGCCCAGGAAAAAACAATCTGAGCACAGATGTACAGACACAGCATGTCTGCCACGTTTCTAACAGAGTGGACTTCCGCTGCATCCAACACACACGGAGACACCCCACCGGTCACTTGGCTGACCTTCCCTTAGACAGCAGATGCAGGGAGAGATACAGGGGAGACGCCAAGTCCTGCCACTGAGAGCTCAGTCATCAACGAGCACGAGAGGGCATTATGTGCGCCTTATGTTTGTATTTCACCAACCTAGTGGGTACGGACAAGGAAACTAAAACTTCACAGCAGAAATTCTTTTTTTCATCCTTGAGTTTAACGAAGGGTAACCTCGCAAGACTACCGATTGCCGCGGAAGGTTAAATATAACATGAAATGTATTACATGTCAAGCAACTAAAGCATGCATTCCGTGTTTCCAGGTAACATCTCCACTAGAGTGAAACAGGAAGTGTCGTCTGTGAGCAGCCATGGGCCAGAGAGCTGCGCTTCTGCTCAGTGAGCTGCTGCTGCTGCTGCTGACAGCCTCACGCACTCTCCTCGCAGTCAGCTTCCCCGAGGACAACGTACCCCTCGATGTCGTTGACGCACACTGTGAGTACACGCCCGCAAATGAGCTCGGCAAAGACGGGGGTAGAGATTACAATTACTGCAACGTCACTGGAAAAAGTCAACAGCTATCCTTAATATACACCTTTTTACTAACTCCAGTCACACATGGAATAAAGACAAATACCGGCAGCCTCCTCCTTCTAGTCGCGTCAGCAGTTGAGACACAAGCATGCTATATTCATAGTCATAAAATCAATCTGCTGTATGGTCAGTTTGTAGCATTAAGTGGATTTCATTTTCATCTCTGTGATGTACTGGAAGAACAGAGCGATGTGCTGACATAGGCAGCCATTCTCCAATGCATACACACAACACAATGACGCACAGATATAATTATACAGAATATAGAGTATATATTTGTACTGTGCCATTACCTTAATTGCAGTAGGATTTAAAGCACGCACAGAGCATATTCATTTCTAATCGGTACAGTTAAATGTAGCAAGAGGCGAGTGCGGGTGTCTGCATCTACCCTGAGTTTCACATTAACAGTATGTGTGCATGCGTGATGTCTTTTACAGTTTCACGGAGGTACCCTGTGTTCAGAGGCAGGCCCTCTGGCAATGAGTCACAGCATCGCCTTGACTTTCAGCTGATGACCAAGATACAGGACACTCTGTTCATCGCTGGCAGGTAAACTCAACACACATACACATTATCTCTCTCTCTCTCTTTTTTTCTTTCACACATCCCCCACACCAATATACTCCTTGGCAGGTAAACAGTGGCGTAAGGGCGGGGGGGGGGGGGAAGCTCTTAGTGTTATTGGATCTGTGGCTTCTAGGCCTGCATTTGATGTATATGGCCAGCATTGATCCAGGAAAGGCATCTATCATGCCGGTCTGACGCTCCGTCAGGGATTTCTTGGCATCTTTACATGTCTTTTTTGTATTTATGGGCACTGGGATTAATCTGACTGAAAGCACTAATAACGTAGCAGGAAATCAGATTGACATCCACAGAATAAAACTCCCACCTCTGGATCCCCTGTAATCACTTCCACATGTATCACTGTTGTCAGGTGGATCCTCCTTTTGCAAGTTTGGGGTATTCACATTTCTTTTACTAAAAATGAAGGAAGATGTTGTTCTCTGCGGGTTGATAAAAATTTGATCCCTATTGGTTTATTACATTTTTTATAACTGACGTATAATCAAAACCATATGTGGTTGTCATGTAAAATCTTGAAGCAGAGGGGATATTTAGGTTTTCATATAGACGCCAGTTGCATAAAAAATTGAATTCACTATGCATCAACTGTTTGTTGTTAACGGAATACAGACATTTGAATGAACGTGTCATTATTTAAAAAAATTGGTTTAAACCCATTTTCTCAAATTTTATATTACTGCAAACCAAAATTATGTGCGTTTCCCGCCGCAAGATGAGGCTGAAAACATGGTTCACAGGAAATGCGATCCGCTAATGACAAGTACCATTCAGAAAAATACTCTCACAATGGAGAATATATGGAAGACTTGTGAAAACATTGCAAATGAGCTGCTGATAATTCAACAGAGTCCCTCTAAGAATGTGAAAAACAAGAAATGACTAAACGACATAGTACATGTGTTGAAAATGGTATTTTTAAATTGAGACCTGAATACATTTTTTAACAGAATTTGACCCATTTATTAATATTGAAAAAGCCCCAGATTTAAAAAAAAAAAAATCTAAATAATTTATGGAAAAATTGAAAATGAGTTGTATTCCCTGGCTGGTCCCTTAATCACTGAGCTGTGTTTTGTTGCTGTCTGCCCACAGAGATCAGGTGTACCTGGTCAGTCTGAGAGAATCCTACAGGAATGAGATCATTCCTTACCGGGTAAGATTCTGGCCACAAGCTGCTTTCTCAATCCACAAACACTAAAAGGGCTCCATAGAAAATACAGAGCCATTCATCACGAACTGGACAGGTTGTAAAATGAGAGAGTGGAAAAGGGAGGACTGTGTGTGCGTGTGCATGAGTCAGTGTGTGCGAGTGTATATGTGTATTTAGTGTGCCGTGCGTGTGTCTAATGCTCCATGTTGGGTTTTTTCACAGAAGCTAACATGGCGATCGGGCCAAGCTGACAGAGACATGTGTGCCGTCAAGGGAAAACACAGAGTACGTATACAAAAAAAAACTTTTGTGTTATATTCCACCTGTGAGAAGCTGGCTGCCTCTAAAAACGCTCTCCCATGTTCCGTGTCTGATTTTCAGGACGAGTGCCACAACTTCATTAAAGTGCTGGTTCCTAGAAACGATGACCTGGTGTTCATCTGTGGTACCAACGGCTTCAACCCCATGTGCAGATACTACAGGGTCAGTATCCAGTCTCAGGGCCTTGCATGCTCATCTGTGTGTACAAAGACGCACAAAATCTGGACGAGTATTGTGTCATTTGGGTAACACACCCTTCATTTTAATTTCTTGTAAAATAAATTTGACTAGACTTGTTTGGTTGCCTCGTGTGCGTGCTACCGTTTCTATGCGTGTTCGTTTTCACTGTGTCCCTTGATGAAACTTTTTTTAATGTGTGGGTGATTGCTGTGCTCCCTTCAGCTGGATAACCTCGAGTTTGATGGGGAAGAAATCAATGGATTGGCACGATGCCCATTTGACTCCAAGCAAACCAACGTTGCCCTTTTCGCTGGTAAGGGTCAAGCACACACCCGCCCACACACACACACACACATTTACTCTAGCTGAAGAACTAATGGGTTCCTACTTATGCTCTCATTATCACCTCTGTCTTTGCCACGATAAAACTGTGCCTGTAGCGATAACAACGCGGCCAATCAAGCCTTTTAAAAGAGGAGAAACAACATCGCATTGAAGAGCAGTGTATCTTAGTTTTTGGTCACCGTACTCCTTGTTGTGTTGTTTTTTTTAGAGGGGAAACTGTATTCGGCAACTGTAGCTGACTTCCAGGCCAGTGATTCTGTCATCTATCGCAGTATGGGTGATGGATCAGCCCTGAGGACCATCAAATATGACTCGAAATGGCTGAAAGGTAAGAGATTGCCTCTTCATCACTCTCAATCTTTATCTTTCCCTCCCCTTGCTTTCCTGGAGATACTCGTGTCTACCTGCCAGCTAGCTAAATGCCCAATGGTGCCCTTGCATGGTGTATGTATGTACGTGGCTGTCAGAGCAGCTTTTGGAGTGATCGAGAGCTTTCCTGCCATGCCAAGCTCCACGGGGATATGGCCTGTTCTCTCCCAGGAAATCTAGGTCACCCCCAGTCATATACAGCCTTGTACAAATCCCTGAAATATTCAACATGCTCAGTGGTGGTGACGGTGCAGAAATACGCTTCAACTCTCTGCTTCTGTCTGTCTTTCTCTTAGAACCTCATTTCCTGCACGCAGCAGAGTACGGGAATTACGTGTACTTTTTCTACCGAGAGATTGCAGTGGAGCACAGCAATCTGGGCAAGGTAAGACAGTGCACCTGCCGTTTATAATGCATTACATATTCCACACAGATACAGTATGCAGGCCTTTATCCAAAAAAAAAAGGCTTACACCTCCCTCAGCGCATGTGTTTCTGCCACAAATGGCCCCTGTGGTAATGGGGCCTATTCAGGCGATGACAGTACATCACATTACAATACATGAGAAATTTCAACAGCCAGTGTTTGCTGGGAATGTTCTACTAATGTAAAACCATTACACAGTGAGAGGATTTGTTTCCCGGAGATGTGGGCTCTGTGTCCGCCTCTACCGATGACACATGTAGAGGGCATTAGGATGTTCTATGTTTGAGGCCAACTTCAGATTTGACCATGTCTCATGCTGAGCGGGTCTGGCCGAGCAGCAGGAAGTCAGCATCCTCCATCAGTCACCAGCCAATAAATATTTAAACCCTACTAATGCTTGGGTGACACCTGGCCTCTGACGGAGGTTTGCGCTGGTAAATAATTAAAAATGTCAAAGCCAACTGTTTCACACACTTCATTTAAACTCGAAGGTTTGGTAATAAGTGCCATCAAACACACATTCGCATGGTGCTGCATCGAGGCCATCGGATGTGTTCTTTTTTTATACGTTTGCTCCAGTCAGGGTGAACTATCTCCACACACAAAGTTAAAGATGAGAGAGTGTGTTCGTTAAGTCATCTGTCCCGAGTTGCTACAGGATGGAGAGCTGCATTATTCAGCATGTTGAAGTGTTTTTAGTGACGTTCACTCAGCTGCCTTCCTCTTCAACCCCGCATCTCTAAAAACCCCTGCTCTTCGCAGGTTGTGTATTCTCGCGTGGCCCGGATCTGTAAGAATGACGTTGGTGGGTCACAGCGGGTGCTGGAGAAGCACTGGACATCTTTTGTGAAGGCGAGGCTGAATTGCTCAGTGCCAGGGGAGTCCTTCTTCTACTTCGATGTGCTTCAGTCCATCACTGACATCATCGACATCAACGGAGTTCCCTCGGTGGTGGGTGTGTTCACCACGCAGATGAACAGGTGAGCTGCTGTTTGTTTTTGAAGTAACCAATGCCCAGGACAGAAATAAGAAATTTAGGAGTCATACATGGATGTTACATTGATGTATTTATTCCTCCACAGTATCCCAGGGTCAGCAGTGTGTGCCTTCTCCATGGCCGACATAGAGAAAGTTTTCTGGGGCCGGTTCAAGGAGCAGAAGACTCCCGACTCTGTGTGGACTCCAATTCCAGAGGAGAAGCTGCCCAAACCTCGGTAAGAATTAAACTTTACAAATTCTAAACATGACAAACATGGTAAACGGCTGTTTACCACCCGACATTGGTTTGCCATTTTTTCAACCCTTCTTTGTCCAGGTTAAACCCAATGAAATCAAATCTTTTGCACTAGTCAGGGGCCAAGTTATTAGCTTTGACCCAGCGCACACATTCACCATCTGCTGATGATTAAATAATTAATTTGGCATAATTAGATGCGTTGCATATTTAACCTGTTTACAGTCAGCATGTATATTTGTAGCCCTGCCCTGTGTCCAAAACACAAAGTCCAAGAAGCACCTCATTACCCCGGTAAATCATTAATGGAGGATAACCATGCATATGTATATTTTATGTTTTCCAGCTGAGGCCTTTTTGTGATCCTAATAAGCACCTGCTCCTCTCCCCCACCCTCTCGTTGCACTTTTCATCCATTTCAATACACGCTATTATTACTCCCTGGTGTGTGATCATATAGGCTGATCTTTGACCTTTTGCCCTCTGTTCTTGTGCACCCTCCATCCTAGACCCGGGTGCTGTGCAGGTCATGGTCCAGCTGCGTCATTAAAGAGCTCCATCGAGTTCCCGGACGATACCCTGCTGTTCATCAAGTCCCACCCACTCATGGACACAGCTGTGCCTTCTATTGGGGACGAGCCTTGGTTCACCAAGACTCGCGTCAGGTAAACACAGAAGCACATTAGGCAATACCTCAGTTTCTGATACCTTTTTACCTAAGTTTTTTTAAATTAACTGAATTTTATGTTCAACCAAATATGCTAAAAGTCTTGCATTGCATCACTGTTTAATGCCGTCTTACCACAAGCCGCTCTTTGACAACTTTTCCTAAGTAAAATAGTGTGAAATGAACAAAGCTATATCAAAATCTGATCAAAAAATAAATAAACAAGAGTTAAAAATATCACCAAGCATTTGATGCACACTTTCAACACTCAATGCTACAGACACCTTCAGTTCAGTACTGAAAAAGTGTTGAGGTTCAATACCCAGTTAACAATTTGTCAAACATGGAGATATTAATATAGAAGTCTGAAGTTAATTTACTGCGTTACTGTGTAACCCAAGAGCCAAAGCGATCGGCCTTTCCTATTTTGTATGGGATAACCCCCACTGTGAGTAACACATGCTCCTCTGCTGTGTGTGAAGGTACAGACTGACAGCGCTGGCTGTGGACAATGAAGCAGGACCTCACAAAAACTACACCGTGGTGTTCATCGGGGCTGAGTCAGGGGTTGTCCTCAAGGTTTTGGCCAAGACCTCCTCTGTGTCTTTAAATGACAGCCTGCTTCTGGAGGAGATAGATGTCTTCAACAGGGCCAAGTAGGGATACATGCACTTTTCACCCTCTCTATTTCTGTCTCTCTTCTGTTTTTCCTTTTCCCCTTCTGGCCGAGGAATCAGCAACTCTTAAATTGAAGCATCCTGGCACAGATGGCAATGCCTCTCTGCTTTCTGTGCATGCACAGTAGGAGTCTGAATTTTGTTGTGCTTATTTGTGGACGCGAACACGCACCCTGCGGCGTGTTGGAGGTTAAAATCCTGTTAAACTGTGAGAGACAGCTTTATGTGACTTTTCCACCTAACAAGTGATTAAATCTACTGAGGCTGAAACAGTAGACTGACTTATCTGATAAACCTCTGATCAGGTTTCTCTCTTCCCTTCCCAGGTGCCTGTCTAACCATGAGGATGACAAGCGTGTCCTCTCGCTGCACGTGGACAAAGAAGCACACTGCCTGTATGTCGCCTTTTCAAGCTGTGTTATCCGTATTCCCCTGAGTCGCTGTGAAAGGCATTCTTCCTGCCACAAGTAAGTGACGTGCTAATGCCCATGTATTGGGTCAAAATGTGCTTTGTATTGTCAGTCATAGGTTTGTGACTTTACTGTTTTGTGTTTCAATAAATGCCATAAAAGGAATGATAACAGCTTCATCTGATGCCTTTTGGTTAATGTTTAGTCAGTCACAAATGATTTAAGTGCACTTCCCAGAATGATTAAACCGGGTGTTCTGATGGTGTGTTTGTATGGCTTCAGGTCCTGCATTGCATCAAGGGATCCCTACTGTGGCTGGAAGACTCATGGGGCGTGTGAGAGGATACTGCCTGGTGTTTTGTGAGTTCAAGCCTCAGCTGTGATATAAAGAGCAAATATTATAGATAAGAAAATTAGATATAGAGGATTTTTGCAACTCTTTGATGAATCTCTTCTTTCCAGGACTGGATATGAGCAGGACGTTGAATTTGGTAACACTGCCCACCTGGGAGACTGTCACGGTACGAACCTCATCTCCATGCCATGTCCTGACTGACACACACACACACACACACACACACACACACACACACACACACACA
>CALSCE010010649.1:3147993-3159042 GCA_943593645.1 Bovichtus variegatus
ACACACACACACACACACACACACACACACACACACACACACACACAAACTCATCTCCACACACACCATGAGCCTGTACACTCACACCAGTAACCACTCCAGTAACTTGCCCCTACATGAGTCTATGTGCAATATTAACACACACATCTGCATACAGTACATGGCCAATTGTAACTTATGCCACCAGTGAGGCAGAAACATGGACATGTACAATTAAGGATCATGTTTAGCCGGTGCAAATGGTAGAGGTCTGAAAATATCCGACGGCCAGAAAACGTGCCTTTGCTGATTTTACTGTAAAACGCCTGTCCCTTCATTTGTACCGACTAAACATGACCCCGGCTGAACCTCGGTATTGATCAGAACCAGAGGGCCTCCAGTGACTCCACTCCAGTGAGAAAAAGGACACAGGCTAGCGGGTGCTTTAGATCTTTATTATTAAACCAAATAAACTGCACTCTTAGGAATTTTGTTTTTTTTTTTACTTCTGATTCCCTTTATACTGATTTCTTGTCCTTTTTAATTCTTTTAGCGTTTTTGGGCACTACATCAGCGCCAGATTACAAATCATTTGGCGACCCTACCTCTGGTTAGTTTGATCTTTTACTCAAATGGTTTCTTTCCTTGAGTTCAGCATCTCCAACCCTGTCTTTCCTCCACTGCCACCATTCATCTTTTCTTACCAAACACCCCCTGAATGCTTATGTCACCTGCTTCATGTTCATCGTCACAAACAACAGATTCATTGGCCACATCGGTGCTCCACCTCTGCACAGATTCACTTCCTCCTTTTCACTCATCACTTCCTGTTACGATCCCTCCCTCTTGCATGACCTCCCACCATAACCTTGGCATCCTTACTGTTGTGTACCAACACCTCTTTGAACCTCAGTATCCTTTCCCTTTTCCCCTTTCAAATTGTCTAAACCAAAAACAAAAATGTACTTGGTCATTGGTCTGTGAACGTGAACTGTGATAAGGTTAATTCCCAATTTTGTCAGACACTAACCATAAAAATGACCCATTGCCCATGCCTACTAACCGGGATGTTAACAGTATGCTTTACCCACGTCTGCACAGTTTGTTAACAATTTGTTTGTCACCACAGACATGGAGTTTTCATCAGCGCCAGTCACTGTCCACCCCAGTGGGCCCATACTCCCCCCAGTACTCATACCCACTCAGAGCCCCAGCTCTGGGCCTGATCCAGAGCTCTACGGCTCAGGCTTTGTGCTGCAGGATGACCCAGCCACCTCCCATTCTTTAGACTCTATCCCAGGGGGCCAAGAGGGTAAGGCCCGCAGGGAGGCAGCCAACATGCTGCAATGAGCCTGATCTGTTAGCTGCCAACAACTCTCACTAAGCCACACAAATGTGAATCCACACATAGTCTCACATATGCAAAAGCACATATGCACACATTGGCAGCTAATTAGGATTTCCATTAGATAACATGGCAGGTTTAAATTTAGCCTTTGTTTAAACGCACATTTACATACATAATTTATGTTGCTCTACATATTATATTTTCATGTTACTATTGTTTTCTTGACTTAAAATTGTAATGTTCTTATGTTCTTTCTTTCTTTCTTTTAAAATATTTATTACTAGTTTTCTAATCATTAAACCTTACACTCACTGTTCTCATAAAAAGCTTTTGTTTGGAGTTAGCTTCTGCCAGTATAGATTTCTTAACTCTAGCTCTAGTAACAGTTTACCCTGGCTGGTAGATCATTGACTGGGCCTGCTCTGCCACATCACTTGTGGCCGCACGGTGGATGACTAACTCTTTCAATGTCTGTGGTTACTAACAAACTTCCAGTAAAGCAGCCGCTATCTCAACACCTTGGAGATGAGCACTGCTTCTCTTTCCACTGAACAACTTCCTGCTGGTTGATCTCTTGTGCCAAAAGATTGATTTGGCTCTCCATCTCAGATAACAGTGCACTATTAACCCTTTGGTACTGGTTAAATGCATGACAAAAAGCCTCTAGCGGAACGTGGATCAAGACACAACACTTTAAGTCTTCCCTTCTGAACTAACATAGCACTGCTTGTAAATGGCGAAATGGATGTGGGTACCTAACAGCTTCTGCCAATTTTCACCATATTTCTTCATCTGCGTTTAGATGAGTAGGAATGTGTCAATATTTATGCACTTTGGTTGTGGTTGACTTGTTACCTTGAATTGGGGGGGGGGGGCGTTTCACCAAAAACGTCCAATCTTTTCACCTAACCAGTGCTTCAATGTTTTGTAGGTGTGTGGGATATCCAAGCAGGTGAGACCAACCAGATGGTCCACATGAACATCCTCATCACCTGCGTGTTTGCCGCTTTTCTCATGGGTGCTCTCCTGGCTGGTCTGATTGTTTTCTGCTACCGAGACTCATTCCTCCGTAAGCCAAGACATGTCCACAAGGATGCAGAGTCTGCACCGTCCTGCTCCGACTCCAATGGAAGCTTTGTCAAGCTCAACGGCCTCTTTGACAGCCCTGTAAAGGTACAGCTATAAAACAACTCCAATGCTCCATCAAGATGAGTCGAGATGAGCGATTGAACAAGTTGTGAAACTGTGTCTAATCATCCTCTTTTGATTTGTATCTTCACATTCTTAGGAGTACCAGACCAACATTGATTCTCCCAAGCTGTACACCAATCTGCTGAGCAAAGACCTGAATTCACCCAACGGAGACACCAAGACCATGATCCTGCGGGACGGCTGTCAGCCACCTGAGCTTGCTGCCCTGCCTACACCTGAGTCTACCCCTGTGCTTCAGCAGAAAAGCCTGCAGCCCATCGCAAACCAGTGGGAAAGGGCTCATGGAAAGGCCAGTGGACCTCGTAAGGAGTCCAACTCATCAGCCAAGAGTCCTCAGTTCCTTCTTTCTTCTCCTGCTCCTCCCAACTCCAACTCCAACCACCCTCACCTCGCCTTGGGACACTCCCACATCCCTAGTGCAGTTGTCCTACCCAATGCCACACATGACAACTCCAACCATGACAATGGAGAGGATACATTGCCACATTCATCTGAAAGAAGGCTGAAGAACCCAGATTCTAAAGGAAGTAGGAAAGACCAGAAAAAGTCTGTGGATGCCAGAAATACCCTAAATGACCTTTTAAAACACCTAAATGACTCAGTGGCCAACCCCAAGGCCATTCTTCAAGAGGCATCAGGGCCTCGCCCAAGGCAACAGCTCACTCTCGAGCCCATGGAGGAACTGACTGAATTACCCCCTAAGGTGCCCAGCCGTGAGGCTTCCCTGTACTCTCCCTCCTCCTCCCTACCAAGGCACAGCCCCACCAAGAGGGTTGATGTGCCGATGCTCGCCACTCCCACTACACCAACGGGCAGCCTGAGCATGGGGGGCACCCTGGAGAGGCAAAGAGGGGGGTATCAACTCCACCGGAGTGCCTCTCACAGGCACTCCTTATCCACCTCACCAAATGGGGTAACCATGGGGGTGTCTGTGTCTCGCCAACACAGTATGAACAGAGGGGGCTACATGCCCCCAACACCCCCCTCCAGACTTGACTCCCAAGGTGGAGTGATGGGTGCGGGAATGCATTCACCCCACCCCTCCTCTGTACCCCGACAGAGCAGCTACAGTGGTTATGGCTCACTCCCTCGCACAGGGCTTAAACGGACCCCATCGCTAAAGCCAGATGTGCCCCCTAAACCCAATGGGTTTTCACCACAGACTCCACAGATGCGAGTGGTCAATAAGTACAGTTATTAAAAGAGTAGGACACTTCTTAGTGAGCTCTTGGCCTTGACTTTGAGCCCTGAGGGCTTTGGGGGGCTACGGATGGGGTAGGCCCAAGTGTGTGTTTGTGTATCAACTTGAGGTGTGTTCCCCCTTTAAATCATATGCACATTCACTCACACTAAAAAGGGAAAATCACACATGTGGCCAAAGATACTCCATGGGGCTTTTTCGCTCCCTACATCCATCTCCCTCCCTTGTCACGGTCGCCACAGGATATGAACAGTGGACAGTGGTGAATCTGCTGCTCCCCACTGTATCTGGGTTGGGGTGTAGTCCGCTCCCATATTAGGTACAAGGTTTAGGACACCAGCTGGGGCCGCTATGGCGTCTGTGCGTGTGGTGCCAGGTTAAAAACAGTGGAATACTTGAAGAATGGGTCTCATTTGTCACTGCCCTTGAGCACTGTCTTCCCACTAATGTGAACTGAACAAAGAGGAGAGGTAGGCCATGCCTTTGTAGTAAGATGGCTGGGGGCAGAGGAGAAAAAACAAAAAAAATCATAGTTAGGTCGCAAATAGCTGAAGCAAGCGAACAGAGAAAGGGAGTGCAAATGAATGCACGCGTGTGTGTGTTGTTTGATTGGAAAGCAGATTGGTGTAAAGGCAGAACACTTGTTAGGCCGTCACAGATCAAGAGTGCTGCCACATGCCAGAGGATCCACCTTAAGACCAGTCTAAAACCTAAATCACCGTCTCTCATTTCAATAATATTATCTCTTCTTTGGTCTTGTTTGAACCCATCTCAACCGAGCCAAAACATATTTTTGTGTCACTCTGTAGTGTTTTTGGTAATAAGGTTAGGGTGAGGTGAAGTTGGCCATGCCGGGTGTATCCTCGGACAAGTGACTCTGTAACTCATTGGGGAATTTGGGAAGTACATGTGCTGCTATTGGTTACAGACATAGACGTTTTTTTTCTCAATCAGACTGGGATAGCCCTTTTTATGGGTGTGCACATCTGCTTGTGTGTGAGTATGTGTGGGTTGTATTGCAGATAGGGGCCAAGAAGTACAGTTTACAGCAACCAAACGCACTGTTTAAACTGATACAAGGGGAAAAAATGCTTGTCTCCAGGACTGAAACCTCCCAGAACCTCCACTGCCCCCCTTGGAATAATGCTGGTGGTTCAAGAGACTTCTTTCTTTATGTAGCAATGGTATTAAGAACAAAACATCCATTTCTCATCTCATTCTATAAATGAATTTTGAACAAAATGATTTGCCTTTATGTTTTACTGTGTTATTTAAAGAATTTACCATATGAAACTAAAGCAACACCAATGGTTTAGCCCATGTTTATGAATTCAACATTTCAGTGCACTTCTGTTCCGTTAAACAAGTGTGTCTAATAGAAGAACACTAGAATTTTCCTTCTACATTAACCCTATTAAAGGTATATTAAACTGACCCTAGAACAATACATGGATGTAACACCTCTGTCATCGGCCATGCTAGTTCTGCAGCCCGTGTTCCCTGTGCAGCTTCCCTGCGAGTGGCCAGTGTACAATCAACACAACAATTTACCAATGTGTCCAAATGAGTCATGCTGGGAATGACAAGATCCTGTATATACTTAAATACTATAAATAAGGAGTATAAATATTTTTAGGCAAGTGAACCTGAATCTGTGCATTGTGTGCCTTATTCACAAAACTACTACAGTATATAATATTGGCAATGTCAATTGGTCTTCTGTATGTTATTGTCATATACTATGTAAACAATTTTTATACAAGCAATTTGAAAATCAGCAGGATGTGTTGGAAAATCCCAACCAAATCCAAACCGAAGTGATGTTGAAAATAAATTGACTGACATTCCACTTGTAAATGCTAGTCGTACAAAAAGGACATTCAAAAAACAATTATTTGGGGTATGAACCGATTTTCTCCTTTACTGCCGGTGTTGAAAAGAACGGTGTTAATTCACCATATAGAGGTGCCATGCAGTGAATGTATTTTCTTGACAGTGGGATGTAGGGTGGTTAGACCTTGCACTGTGGAGCAGTAGGCTCAACGCAGCACATCCTGCCCACAGCCAATGTATTAACACAGTGTTCACATGAAAGCCGTCTGTTGGCATGGGCAGTGGTCATACAGAATCTGTAATTCCCCAGGATTGCAGTGACAGGAATTGTTTCCATTGGCCAGTGGTGACGACTGAGGGATCATTTCTCTTAGGTACATTATTTGGGAGACATCTGCTATCCTATCAGAGTGTCAGTTGCCTGTTTAGCCCAAAGCCACATTTTGTTTACAAGTGATGATTGTATGTAAAGACTTTCTGCCCGTCATCTAACCAGTGTTTGGGCTCTCTTTTCTACTCGACACATGCACACTGACATCACAAACATACACTCAGCATACACTGCTCAACTGCCTTGTACATTGCAATATGAACTGGGTCTTTCTGTTGCAATCTAAATTGAAGCCTTTATATTTCAGTCTGAGCTCTGTGTATGTGCAGATGAACCAGATTTTGTCATGTCATTTTGATTTAAATACAGTACAACATGGCGATGCCAGGCCAGCTGTATATATGATCTCCAGAGTATTTCAGCGTGTAGATATGTTGTAAAGTCGTACTGTGAATGTGTAAATAATAATGATCGTCTTTGTTTCATGATATTTTTTGTTGATTTTTTTAACACGGCATGTATAGTTGAAATAAAACATTATGGCACAGAAAGAGTGGTCCTGGGATTTTCTTCACATCAAGGTCATAGAATTCAAGATGGTTGGGTTTCATAAGTTGGCACCTTATGTTATGTCATGTGTTTCTGTTGCAAAAGAGCATGACGCACAGTTGCAGAGAGATAACAATCAGATGTTTCGTGCCTTGTGAACTCAGCCAAAGAGCCACGAGATGCATTCTGTACTTACAGCATGACTTAGCTGGTAATAATGTATGTGTCCTTGCTGAGCTCTTTGATCTGACTATCAGAGGCATGAAGAGTCTGCAGAATGATTAAGAGCTTCAGGCTATTTTTAGAGCTGGTGTTGTTTTGAAGTTTGGGGCCAACCACGCCACATAGCATGTGGGAAAGTTTCCAAAGTAGTATGTTCCTTTAGACACCAAACATCTGGACTAACTACTGCACAAGGCATAAGATCTAAGCCACCAATGTTGGATAGCTGTGGAAGAATGCACACACACTAGCACATGCATACATTTAGATGCATACAGCATAAACATCCATTGAATGAAGTTACGCACAGATAGGCTTGTGATAAGATTAGCTGTCAACAACAAAGAATAAAGGACTGATGGTTGGATAAAGGAGTCCCTTTTCATGTGTTTCCGATTTGCAGAAAGGAAAATAATTCAATTGCCTTTGAGGAATGACCACTCACTCCACCATCAAAAAAAGAAATAAACGTGGACAAGTTGTAGCATTGATCTTCTGATAGGCATTTGTGTTAAGGTAACACAAATACAGAAACATGCAGAAAAATACATCATAAAAACAGGATTTAGTGTCAAAACATGACAAAGGGAATGCAGATACGTCAGTCCAAATTGTTCCAAATCACAAACACAGGAAGTCAAGGTGGCTTAGCGGTTTTAAAAACGCATATCACATAACAGCAACATCCCCGCTTTGAATCCGGCCACTGACCTATGTTGCATGTCATCCCCCCTGCTCTCTCCTCCCCACATTTCCTTTACGTCTCTTCCCTGTTTACTATCAACTGAAGCACAAATGGCCAAAACTTTATCTTAAAAAAACATTCACTTTTGACCATTGTTTATTTTTCCTCAAAAGCTAAAATTCCTGCATCAGCTCAAGTCAACAACCGCGGAAACATTTGCAGTCCAATATCGTGATTGAAAGAAAAAAAGGGTTTCCCTCTCACTGATCTGCACATATAGAAGAAGTTCAGGAGGGCTCTGAGAGCGCGTCTTTTCTGCAGGGAGGTTATGCAGCCCTTTGGCTGTTTGGCCGGTAGGCTTTGTGGCTCATCGCTGCTGTCAGAATGTTGACACAAGTGCTCCTTCATTTGCTTTCAGCAGGACCTCCTGAAAACTTGCACCTCCTAGCAACCCAGCTCTCACACACACACACACACACACACACACACACACACACACATACATACACACACCCACATACACAAGGGAAACATTCTCCCCTCTGGGTGTTCCAACAGGAGTTGGGGTGTGATTTGGTTGGGAATGGGGAACAACAAAGAGGCGCCTCTTGCTATTCTGATGTACATCCCATCCTCTCAATTTATCAGATGGTCTCTTTGAATTAGTGGAGGCAAATCAAACACAGCCAGTGATTCTGTAGCCGTTTCATTCACTTGTCCATCCGCCTTGCCACACTTAGTCTCATTACTAGCCCCGACTGTTCCCGGACAAAAAAGCATGCGTTTGTTGTCATACAGACGTGTCGGTGTGCGTCCGTGCACATGCGTGTGTTTATTTCACAACACAAGGGACAGAGGAAGCAGATGCTAAAAAAAAAAAAAAAACAGCTCTTAGTTAGCGTAAGTGGGACACAGCAAGGTCACACATCTAGATGCAGGAAGATGAAAGTAAATCACATTAAGTTCAAAGTACATATTAATATGTGCTTTGAAACGGCAACACTCCCAAGCAGAAAAGACACGCAAACTAGTAGTACATACTAACACAAACATGGAGAGAGAGATTTGGTCCATTTCTTGGCTTTCTGGCTTGCTCTGCAGCATCTTTTTTAGAAATTTAAGGATGGCGATTAGACTGAAAATCATCCATCGCCACTCTTTCCTGTACGCTTTTCTTAAAAGCCCAGAGGTGAAACCAACAATTACATTTACAAGCCTCAGTCATGGAAAGGTACTTAGAGCATATGTACTTACTAAAGCCCACAAAAGACATTCTCTCAGATGCATTAAAAACTGACTGAGTGTCCGGGTAATGCTTCATTTGAAAGCGGAATTAAATGACAACATTTCTCCGAGTTGGACTGAAAAAACGTTTTGCAGTACAGCCGCTACAGTCAGGCAAAGCCATCAAAGTCTAATCCATGTGCCAAGCACCCTTACATTGACAGTTGGTTAATGGCACACATTGCTTTGAAAAGTGACTTAAAAGGCAGCCAACCAAAAGCAAGGGAGAGAAAGGGGTTGTTGAAATATGAGGAATGGAAGTGCAGGCAGGAAAGGACTTGTAGCCTTTACGAGCAGATACAGACATTTGGATTGTGGATAAATGATAAACAAAACAGCTTAATGAGAGAAAAAAAGCACATACAGTATAGTACAGGGACTTTTCCCAGCTTTCCCTTGCTGAGTTCGAGCCAAGCTCTACAAATCAACTGCTTTGACACCACAGAGAGAGACAGTGAGAGAGATGGCAGGAGGAAGAGAACTAGGCTGCAGAGATTTTAATTCATTGGTATATTATATAATGGCTGCTAAGATTTCTCTGAAGGGAATGGCTGCTGTGTTCCGAGATAACCTCTGGAAAATGACATAATAACCTCTTTTTATGCCTGAATTTGCACTGCCACCTGTGTTTTATAATGAAACAATATTGTTAAGGAGGAATATGGAATGGGAAACACATGGAATAATTATGCGGAGTGCACAAAGGCAATGCATTATATTATGCAATGAAGTCCAGAAACAGAACACTGAGTGGACAGGAAAAAAAACATTCAGAAACAGAACAGTCTGGTATGGTCTTTAAAATGGTCAGTAGCCATACATGCCATTGTAGTATACTAAACATGCGAAAAGTGTAACTTCATCAATATGAAATCGTCCTTCTGCAAGATCGATATAAAGAATTAGATGTGACAAGATGGGGTGTCAAGTTACTTTGTGAAGGTCGACATGTTGGATTTGTAAGCTCATCTGTTCCACAACAGAAAATAATAATTAGGAGACAAAAGCTATCACTGTTTATGAAGATATCCTGGTGAAATGACATCGCAGGGTAAGATGTGCCAGCAGTGAAGTGTTGACATGTTAGCAAGCAGGCTAATTTGGCAATGATATATATCACCGAAGTAAGAAAGCTAAAGTACATAAGAGCTTTGTGTTACGTAAGGCCAACATATCCATTAAGAATATTTCCACAGTGTCATTCAACAAAGCGTCCTTCTAAAACACTGTGCAAATTCATACCCATTAACCACCTTGTTAGTCTGTGATTCAGTCACTTAGCATTGCCTATGCCAACCTTAGGGGAGACAAATGTAAAAGCTCATTTAACTTTTAATTTAAGTACATTTTTCATTACTTTCGGCAGACGTACAACATGTAATGTCTATGTACAATAAGAAGAAGAGCATCGAACGGAGTTAATCTAGCATCAGTGGTTAGGTTTGTAGTTATTTAATGTTACAAAAAAACGTGGCTTAAACTTTATCCCAGGCAAACATTTAATCATTCCTGGCAGCCTGCACACATCATATGATATTACGGATACCTTCGAAGATACCACCCACTGCAGAAAAACATATGGCGGAAAAATAAACCTCCGAAGCTTTCCCCCCTAGACTTGGTATAGGCAGTGAAATTAAAGTGACACGGTATTGAATCTAGGTTCATGTCATTCAGTATTATTACCATGCATAGCGTCAACCCGCTGGTACAGGCCTGACTGAGAAATAGAGTCAAGAGACACAGATAGAGAACAGTGTTAAGAGCAGGCGGAAAGAGTGAGATGAATATCTGTCCACTGTGGTTCTTTAAGATGCACAGACCTCGCTCCGGCACCTGCAAGTAAAGGTGCTTATCTGTCAGCTTTCATCTGCTCACAAGACCGTGTGTGTGTGTGTGTGTGTGTGTGTGTGTAAAAAGTATGTTTTGGAGAAGGGGTGGGTGAGTGGGGCAAGTTGCAGCAAGCCTATCAAGCGCATATTCACTTACTGAGACTGTAAACACCTGACAGAGTTGAACTCCTGTTGAGAGGGTATCACATGTGTAGGTTAAGGATTATCACAACAAAGTGAGTATGCTAGTTACACAGCCCTCTACTTGCTTTGTCTAGGAGGGAATAAGCAACCTTATTTCTACCTAGACAGCTTCTTTTTCTTTCTTTGTTTCTTTCCACTCTCCTCATCCACCCCCCTGCTGAAGCCTGACTCAGGCCATTTACAGTGTGGGTGTTCTGTCAGCTTTGTTGGTAAACCAGTGGATTATCCCGATTGCTTTATGACTAAAGCCTAACCTGCTATTACAGTGCTTTGTCATAAGGAAATCACATCTTCCCAGACACTCACCCTGAGACACACCCCGACACACACACACACACACACACACACACACACACACACACACACACA
>CALSCE010010649.1:3168761-3211534 GCA_943593645.1 Bovichtus variegatus
GAGAGAGAGAGAGAGTTTCCTGTTACATAAGATAACGAAAAGCAACAAATCTTCACATTTAAAAAGCTAAAGCCAGTGAATGTTTGATATTGTTCCTTAAAAATGCACTCCAACTAACCAACTATATCAGTTTCGCTTTAAATTTAGGAGAAATTATAAGCCACTTGCATAATGACTCAAATCAAGCCATCAAACGTGTCCAGAATATCATTAATGAAGAAGTTTTCCTTGATTTCTCACCTCGTCAACATAATGCTGTATTAATATTCATCCAGTAGATGGCAGACTTCTAATCATTGCAGCCCATTTGGCAGTTACACCCAACCACTTGAACAGGTCCAGTTTCTTCACCTATAGTACAGTCTGTTGAACCATTGTGTGGGACGCACATAACCATGTTACATCACTTCCTTCCTCTGCTCTCGAGTCAGAGCGGAAAATTGGTTTCTTCTTAGGACATCCTCTCTTTTTGTTTAACCTCACATGTCGTCCCCCCTGACCCCTTTGCTCTCCGTCAGCAGGAAAAACAGAGCAGCAGGGGGTGAGCGGGCCAACATGTTAAAAGGACAGGACAGTGCAGGGCAGTAACGATAATGACACAGGATGAGAGTTGTTTTGTCCAGTACACTCAGCACTATCTGATCTGCCAGAGGGACAACAAGAGGAAGGAAGGGATGGGAACATCAAGCAGGAGCTAAGACTCTCACCGGGACAAACCTGAAACACTGCTGCTGTGGTGGTGATGTTATGCAGAAAATGTGAAGTAGACTTCTCCCGATTAGAATAAGCTGGCAGTATAAACTGATTGGCCAAAAGGACATAAACCCTGCTGGGAAGAAAAATGAGTTGTGACGAGGATACCCAATATTTGCACCTCATCAGCGAGCCAATGAAACTTTAAAGGATGTGGATTGTGCGGGGGGGGATTATATTTATCTACCAGAGCATTTGATCCAATAGTCTGTGTAAGCAGTAAGAGGGGAAAGAAATGTTTTGTGTTACATGTAATGGATTCAGTTGTTTCTTACTACACTTTTGTAATCAAGTTTCCCTCCTTCACCAAGGTAATTACTCAGACAGTCTGGGACAACAGAGCCTGAGACGAGACTGTGCTGTAATCTAATTACAAAGGCTTTCTGTCGCTCTGCTGGAGCGGCAACGCAGAGGGAGAGACCACGCAGACTAGCAGACAGACAGGTAGATATATACGTATAGATAGATAGACCTCTTGAACAGGGCCATTAACGCATACAGTCGGTAAAGTACTCCATTTCATTATGCTTGGGTTTATTACTCTGTACTTTCCACTCAAGCAAGAAATTGCCCCGGCACCTGATGACCAAAAATGAAAGGATCATGGGACCGGCTTGTGACCACTTTTACCCTCGCTTGCTGGCACCGAATTTAAATTCATTGCGAACAGGGATTTCCTCCACCAGGTGGTGTTCCAGGGCTATCATAAAACATTCACAGGGACAGACTGAGACACAGCAAGGAGCATGGGCCTACAGCCTGAACATAAAGCATAAAGTCTGCGGTTTATTTATCCACAAACATAGCTCTACTTCTTATATTCTTTATTCAGTCCCAAGCCGCCAGGTTTATTCGTCACCATAGAAAACATGAGATATTTACTGTGATTAGACGGTGCAGGAGCAGATAAGCTTCCAGGCCACTACAGTAGTTAATTCCACTGTTTGATGCCTATCTGGAACTGAAGGTCAAGTGTGGTATTAGAGTACGGCCACATACTAGTGTGCCATTAAATGAAAACCATCTGACTCAATTTTCTCTTTAACAACTGCAATAAATCAGGAGCGCCACCACTGAGCCGAGCGTGCCTCTAACCCAGGGCTTGCCAGTTGTTCCCAACCTGGCCAGTTAGTTCAGTATTGATTCTCTGTCTCGCTGTGATACCACTATAACCATCTGACCTATGAATGCTGAGCTCAGAGCACTGGCCTGAAATCCAGCGCACACTGTCCTCGGGGAGGAGAGAGGAACACCCAGAAATCAGCCCACGCTCTGGACCCGAGATCAGTGGTTCTCGACCAGGGGTCCGTGGACCCACGGGGGTCCCTGAGGGAGTTCTAGGGGGGAAGGGAGAAAAGTTTATTTCACTATTTAATTCACTATAGAAGTGAGCCCAATGTGAGTAAGAGTCACAAGAGTGACTATTCTGATGGATTCAGACAAGACGTCTACAGTTAAGGAGATATCCTTAACTGTAGACGTCTTGTCTGAATCATATTTAACAACCAACATCTTTTCATGTCCCTGAAGTGAAATCTTTCCAATCCAAGTGGTCCGTGACCTAATGTGCATCAATTTAGGGATCCTTAACATGAAAAAGGTTGAGAACCACTAGTATAGTCTGTGCAGTTTTTAATCAATGTATGTTACATCTCAATGTAAGGGTTCACCAGGTTTTTCTGAGCTTTCATCTGCTTCACAAAGTCTCCGTCCTCAGGTATTTATCTTGAAGTAACAAATTACATTTAGACTTGTTATTTTAACAAAGTAATTTTTTGTGTAGCCTACTAGTAGGTCCTACTTTTTTGAGTAATTTATAAATGGGTCATTTTACTTAGGCTAAGTAAAAGATAACTACTACTTACCAACTTCACTACATTTCAAGCGGCATCCATAGTGCTTTACCTTATAACATCTGCCTTCAAAGCATTCCCTGTTTAAAATTATTATTAAAATAACAAACATTGAAGGCCCATCAGAGCAAGAATGGATTACCAAGCATGCCAATGATGCCAGTGCCTATGAGCCTCTGACCATAGGGGCCTCCGACCTACATAATCTAAAAGGTAAGGTATCTTGGCACAAGAGTTCATATTAAAAATCTAAAAATATCGCAGTTGATTCTGAGTAAATAGAACGTGTTAAATAAGGTAGGCTCAGCGCTCCTGAGCAGCGGCTCCCATCCTGCGGGTCAGAACCTCTCAAGGGATCCCAAGGGGAAAAAAAGTTAAGAATTCACCAGATACTTCTGTTACATAAAATGAAGCCATGTCTTTTTCTGATTTTGAATTTCTCTTGTAACATATTGGATGCTTACAGCTCTTCAGGCCTCTAATAATCCTTGAAGTTAAACAATCCGAGAGGAAAAAGCACTCTTTGCTTAACTCATGTCCCCACTATAGACATAAACTGTGCTGAAGGGTCACATGTGGACATTACTGCAAGAGATCACAATCAGCTGTTTATAATCACACAAGCCCAAAGTCCAGACCCAAAATGTGCCCAGCCTCACAAAAATTCTAAAGTAGTCTCGCAATTTCATGACAGACTTTACTGTGGGTGCACTTCTAAAGACACAATGGAAGGATAATAAAAAATAATATTTCCATTCCATTGCCATACAGCTGCATATCTCTGCATGCCCGGTCAGGCCCCTCTACTTATGTGATATGATGATTACTCAGCTCAAGCTCAAGGTGTGTGCGGATCGGCTCCCACCTGTGCAGAAGTAATTACAGTTTCACTTGTCTCCCACAGTCATAGGGAACAAGACCATAACTCTTAAAGTGAGACACTACTTAACCACACATAGACCTGCCTAGAGTCACACTCATGCACATTCACACTCCCGCACACTTATATATTCCCCCTCCACACACACATGCAGAAACACCATTCTTACAAGCACATATTCTCATAAAGTGGGCCTCATTTTGAGGGATTTATTGCATTCTAATAAGCATCAATGTGATTTAATACAGCAAGTAATATTAATTTCTACAGAACAATTTAAGACTCCTGGAATCTGTAAAACAGTGGTAATAATGATTCAATATAGAAAAATATATCAAGTGCCATAATCAGCATATCCCCACCAGCAAACAAAGAAATATACAATTCTTTAGGTTTATCATTTACCGAGGGGCACACATCATCGTGGAATTGCGAGAATCTGAAAACATGTTCCATAATTTACACATGTGAGAGGTCAGAGGTAGACTACAGGGATTTAATAAACACCATTCCAAATAATTAAAAAGAAAAACCTGGAAGACCTGTTCAAGAACAACAATGTGTGCTTGCACATGAAAATCAGCCGTTTTAAGAAGAAAAATGACGATACGTAAATGATGTATTCCATGTATACTGACAGATAGAACTTGACATGATTGATGAATAAATCTCAATATACATCATTTTAAAATCCATTACACATAAAGATCATTTCTCCTATCCAACAGTGAAGATATAATTGTTTTGGAGGCATATCATCCAAAAAATTTGAAGACATTTACTGCATTGCCACATTCTCAAAAGTAGCAAGAGGCCAACAAATTATAAAAAAGGACTTGAAAATTCTTATTTCATACGTGGCAAACATGTTTCTACGGACCATATTTCTTAAGAGTCATAGCCCCTCAGGTGATGTTATTCACTCATCGCATGCAATGTGTGTCATGCTGCATTTCCTGTTATGGGTGTGTTCATAAGGGTGTGTTTGTAAATCAAGCCTGACAACCTGAAAATGGAAAAGAACACATACTGCAACTTGAAAAAAAAAGAGCAGAAAAAAAGTCTAATTATTCAAATGAATTGAATCAATAGAAATAAATTCAGCTCGGAATTTAAAAGACAATGGTCAATTGTGAGGGAGTGTAAGCAATGCGAGCCAACAAGCTTTTTGTTGGAGAAAGTTTGGCCCTGAGTTCAATAAGATACTTAAATCCTCATCTGGCCAGTGTCGAGCTGGTGTGTTTACTATGCAAAGCAGTAATTTGACAGTGGCATCACTCCATGACTACTCAGTTTTTAAGATCTATTCTAACCATCTTCACTTTGTGAACACACCTAATAATTACACACTTGCATCAAGACAGACCCAAAGAAAAAGCAGTGCCATTCAAGCTAACTACACAATTTCCCTTTCCATTTTAAATCCTTGGAATTTCTTTTGAAAATATATTTTAGCATGCCTGCATTACAAGATGAACATTGTTTCTGCTGTTGGAACATTACAGTTTGAATCCATTGTGCTGGTTCAGTGTATCCCAGAAAAAATATCTATTTCAAAACAGGGAATTTGACTGTGTCCTGGTTTGTTGCGGTTCTGTTTTCGTTGCCGTTGTTCATCTTCTTCCAGCCTCCGAGTCTCCCTCGAAGGCCCTGTTGTCATAGCGATGCTGAAGTCTCTCTGGGTCAGGGCTCGCTGGGTCAGTCAGTGGGACTTCGTACATGGGTTCTCCTCCTGTCACTGTGATCACAGTGACCTCTGGTGGTGACTCAGCAGAAAGGCTCTCTTTTGTTTCCTCCTCAACCCCCAGGGCCTTCAGGATGTCGCACTTACACATGGGACAGGTCCTCCTCTCCAGCAGCCAGGGCTCGATGCAAGCTTTGTGGAAGATGTGATCACATGTTAGCACTGTCACCAATTCCCCTGCCTTGTAGGATTCAAGGCACACGGCACACATATCGGAGTCGGAGTTAGTTTCCTCATCCCCTGTCTTGAGTTTGCGTACTTGTAGACGCCCGATCGCCTTCGTAGCCTCAGATTTCAGCTTCCTCTCAGTGCGTCGATGCACATTCAGACTGTAGAGACGGCTTGCAGAGACAAACACAAAGTAGGAGATGGACGCTGCTGTCACAATGAAGAAGGCGATAGACAGGAAATAAAGCCAGTATGTGTCCATCCAGGGTCCGTGAGGGCTGCCTACTGTAATAAACAACTCCACAACCGTCCCATTCTTCACCAAATTGACAACCTCAATGCCCTGAAAGTTGCCAATCATGATAACCGGAATTTCAGTTGCGTCCGAGTGTGCCATGTGAGTGGTGCTGTTGCCACTGCCATCCACATTATACACCACCACACCAGCTGCTCCTTGACGATAAGCAGCATTGATCTTCTCACTGAAGGTGCAGTTGCCCCTTTTAACCAGGGCTATCCAAGTCGGGGAGCTTGAATTGCGATTGTAGACAGGATCTGAGCCACAGCCTTTGGGGTCTCCCATGGGAAGTGTAACAATGCCTGAGGCTTGCTCTAGGGGAGAGTTACGACCATACACTCCACACTCGCAGTATTTGTCCACAGTCACATTGCTGCTGTTAACATATCTTATTTTCACCATGGATGTCCAAAACACCAAGGCAGCTGAATAGTGAACAAGCCCTGACAAACACAGCAAAAGCAGCAGACAGTGTTGTGTCTTCTTACCCATGGTAACGCTCTTCTTAAAACAACAGGAAGCCCTCTGTTAGCTTCTTTAGCTTCTTTTAAACTCCTTTGTTAGTCCCAGTTCCTGGTTTGTTCGAGCGACAGTGGTCTGAATGCAGCTACGGTTTCACCCGAGCTGCTGTCTACTGTAATCTGATATGAGCCTTTGGTAACACAACACGAGCTATACGTCAGCCACTCACCTATCGTTATCTTCCTGAACCTTGAACACTGAGCACTCGCAGAGGGCAGGGTGCTGGTATTCAACAAGTTGAATTATACAAAACACACAGACCTGTGCTGTTTCCAAGAGCCAAGGAACAGAAGGCGAAGGCAAGGTGCGATAAGCAAATGATAAGGATAATTTCATGGACATAGGTCAATAACAGAGCAACCCTGTGAAACTAATAAAAAAAGCTGCTAACTTTCCTTGTGTAATGATGAGCAAAGCAACTCAACCAGTTTTTCTAGCTTGCCTCGTTTCCTTCCCCTTCTGTGGCCGTGTTGTGAAGAGCAAACGGACAAGTATTACTGCTTTTGGTATTTATTCTGAAAGACAGTCTGCTTCTACTACACCTTTCAACAAATGCACACGGACACATAAATGTGACTTCTTAATCCCTTTAAATTTGCGTACATCATATAAAAGATGTCCCCTGTGTTTAGATACCTGGAGGCACTTAA
Organism: Bovichtus variegatus; assembly: GCA_943593645.1. Classification (NCBI taxonomy): domain Eukaryota; kingdom Metazoa; phylum Chordata; class Actinopteri; order Perciformes; family Bovichtidae; genus Bovichtus; species Bovichtus variegatus. Next base: position 3,175,630 of record CALSCE010010649.1, read on the forward strand.
AGCTTCATTCTACACAGCTAGCATACCAGTGACAACTGAGATGGAACAAGGCATTGTCAAGTTTCCATTGTATCTTCTTACACACAAGTGAAAGCACACACACACACACACACACACACTGAGAGCGGCGTCCAATGACAAATGAGATGGAGAGGTTTTTTTTTGTTTTTTTGCCAAGCTGCTCTTTTACCTGAGTTCTCCAACGCTCGCACACACACACGCACACACACACACGCACACGCACAAGTCTTTCTAGAATGTGCTTTTAAATCATTTATCTCAGTGGGACAAAATTCTGTAAATACATTTTTTTTTAAAAAGAACCTGGTATTTATTCTTAGTACGGCTGCACAGCAAACACGCAGTTCTTGAAACAGGAACAATGCTGCTTCTATGACCCTTAAAATTCCTGAAACTGAAATAATTACCCTGACACAGCAGTAAGTAAAGCACAATGTGAACCCCATTAATACCATATTAACATATTAAAATGACCATTTAATTAAAAAATGTTTTGTTGTTCTGCATAAAAATTTTTTTAAAAACATTCTACCATATTGGTGTGAATTTAGAAATCACATTTTCAAGATATCCTCTATTAAGATATCCTCTATTAAGATATCCTCTAAGAATTTCTGCTTCAATACCGGCATCTACTGGTTGGATGAGGGTCAAAGACAATAACAGGCTACACTGCCAGAAATCCAGGCCTAAAAACTGGGAATAATGACAGCTGAAATGATATGTGATATAAGTGTATGTCATGAATACAGATGATTTAATCCAAAAAAATGTACTCCATAGTGTAGGCCAGTCTAGTGATGAAATGACGACCAGATAAAAGAAAAATACCATAAAAAAAAATGTAATTAGAAAAAAATGGGCCTTAAAAATGTCATGAAGGAAAACTGAAGTCCAATCCCATGCACACTCAACATGTTCACTACTATAAAGGCATTATTAAATAAGTCATATTATGAATAAGTGCAGACGAATGTATGCGAGAGCCACACAATTGTAAAATAATCTCATACATTTTTAAACTCAGCTCAAAAATGATGCCCTCCACTCTGTAGCTAATAAAAAGTGACAGTATGAAATACAATTGTAATTGGGTGGGAAATTGTGTTGTTAAATAAATTATAGACTTTAGAATTTTTTTTTTTATTAAAAACTGCTGGAATGAAATACAAATGACCTGCAATAAACTCTATTATTGTGAAAAGAAGCAGGATGAAATAGAGTTTCAGGCGTTTGAGCTGAGTTTTTTTAAATGTATGGAATTATTTCACAATTTTTATAGTTATGTTACATATTTGTGTCTGAATTTGTAATATCATTATTTAATCCATAATGGTTTTATCTTTTTATTTAATATAAACACATAAGACCTCCATGACATCCAGGATGGTCACACTCAGCTACACATTTCCTTAATGTCAAAAAGTAGTCAAGAGGACTCACAAGTCACAAAGCCACAAAACTAATCTAATTAAACCACATAGGGGCGCCATTTACTCACTGGTGTCTATTATTTGAAAGTAAACACTGTTTTTACTCAATAATTGCCATTGCCAATGTCCCCCATAACAACAATGTCGCATGTGAAACCTAATGTGGCTGATGTGCTGGTGTAATGCAACCAAAATGACAAGTAGACTTTTAAGGAAATTAATCATTTTAAATCTTCAAGAAACCATGCTTTGCATTCATAAAACATATTACTTTCAGCAAATGCAATCTTCACAATTTGATCCAGGGCCATTGACAATAAAAAAATAAAATAAGCAAAACAACATACCACTTGTTCTGCAGGGAAGACAGTGTCCATCTGTAGAATGTCCCCTGAGCACACGTTCCCTGGTCAGTGGATTTAGGGAAAACTTGGGGCATGTCCAAACAAGCCACTCACACACACACACACACACAAACACACACACACACACACACACACAGAGACAGACAGACAGACAGACAGATATATACACACACACACACACACACACACACACACTTCCCTTTTTCTGTCACAAAAGGCATCTTGTAAGGTGTATAATAAGAGTTGTAATATAAGTAGTTTGTAGCCTATAGTTTGAATAGGCTATCCCCACATTGCAACTGTAAAGTTACTGTCACATCTACACTGTAATTTGTTATAGATTGTCATATCAATATATACAAAGAAGGGTTGAAAGAGAATATTATCCTCCAGTAAAAGTATCGTTAAGAATTTGTACTCTAAAAGAAGAAGCCTAAAATGACTAACAATGTAGCCTAGAGTATGTCAGTTAAAATGTACTTTAAGTAAACGTTACTAACATTAAAAAAAAAAGAGATAGGATGGTGAAGGGAGGGTAAAGAAAAACATTTATATGATAATGATGTTATACGATAGACCTATTAAAGTAGGCTAAAAAAAACTGTTCGGCTACAATACAATGTATTAAAATGTCAACATTTTGTACCCGCAATTGATGCCTGCAAAATATGGCCAATGGGAAAGGGAACCCAATATATATTTTCAGGTGAAAATATTATTATATTTTTCTTATCTTTAATATACACAGTAAAAGGTGAGCTATGCGTCTGGTAAAACAGGTAACATGTAACAATAACGTAATTATTCATACTGTCATTTAATTTAAATGGGATTTTTTTCATTTATTTTTTGTGATCCAATTGATCAAAGGAAAAGCAAAGGAAAAGATTCACTCCTATAACAGCTTTCTGCCTTGATGTTGAATCTAATGGAAATTGTTCTAACCCTGGAGGTTTTCTTTGTTTGTTGGTTTTGCTTGCTGGTTTGTTTCCTGTAAGCACTTGATTTTGTTGTGGTGTATAATTGTCAAAACAGGCGCGAAGTAAGTAGTATGTGTAATTGTCTTCAGTAAAACCTCTGGCTGACAATAAAAAATAATTAATAATAATAAAAAAAATTAAAAAAACATATGCACACCACATATAATAATAATAATAACAAGAAGACAACAACTCCGGACGCAACAAACAATATAGAATAAAACACATTTTTTTGTGAAATCCACAGCGGCTGCAGCCACACACACACAAGGCAAAAAGAGTGTTTTGCACACACACACACACACAAGGCTCCTTTGCCTAGCGACGTTGACGTCCTCCTCTGGAGTAGCACCATGAATGGGTGTGTCGTTTACTCACCTGTCTGAATGCGAGTGCACAGCGAAATCCTCCTCAATCTGCTCCAAATTCAACTTCTCTGCTCATACATTCTCAGAGCATAATACAACCAGCCCACTTCGCCTCCCTTGTTCCCAAACAGCAGAAAGTCCTCACACACCTCACTGAAGGTAGAAGTTCCTTGAGTGAATGTCGAGCTCCCCGCCGAGCATCCACCGTATTAGCCACCATTAGCATGTAGCATGTAGCAGTCAGACTCAGCATGCACCTGTATGTACGCCCGAGGTGTGTTTGATTTGGGTCACTTGCGTATTGACGGGGTGTTGCATTAAATAACTTTAATTAAGGTATGCACACTCTTTACAAACTGCTGGGCAGCGCCCGGATGCGACTTGCAATCTTTATTACATCCGCTAAGAAGTTTTATGTTTTCGGTTCGGTTTTGTTTGTCTGTCAACAGGATTACGAAAAAACTACAGGCCCGATTTTAATGAAATTTGGTGGAACGGTGCAGCACGTGACGGGCCAGGGAAGAACCATCGACTGTATAATAAGGAAGAACCAATTACATTTTGGAGCTGATCCGAATCACAACGCGGATACATTTGTCCTGCATTCATGTGGTGTCGGGAATAATCTGACTGGAAATGAACGGAAACAGCTATCAACATGTTGTTTAAACGCTCTGAGCAATACAACACAACACATCTCATATGATCATGAACACACCGTAGTGACTACAGTGTAGTCGGAAAAACGACATCTCAACTCGGGAAATTGGACTATTTCCGAGGATCACCTGAATGCAGCATTGGCCTTGGCGGAGGTCTGCGCTGTCGCGTGCCATTGGTTTTACATTTGCTGTCACTGTAGACCAAATGTTTTAAATGAATCCAAAAAGTAGGCATACAAGTAGGCCACACAAAATGACTTTGTTAAAGTAACGAGGTAAATGTAGGCTAATGTGTTAGCCTTCCACCCCTGAAATCAAAATAGTCCATATCAATCTAGCTATAGTGACATAACTAGATCTGTGTGATGAGGATGAGATCTCCGAAGCTAGTAAGTGAACCGTTACATTACGGTATTACACGGCAATATGTTGTGTCAAATTATTGATTTATTTAGTAAGCAGGCGTGTAATAAGCGCCGGGGTCATGCTCACCCTGTCGGGTCTCATACATAGATTGTTGTATTGGTATATTTCTTCGTTCGTTTAATAGGCCTGTGGCAAAAAAACAAAAACAAATTACGCAAAAATATTTCAGTAGGCTATACCAACACTGCAACAAAACAAAACTTTCCTCCTAGTTAACCAACTCCTGCCACTTCATTTCTCGCCACTGATGCACATGGAGGTGCATTATGAGTTATCTCTCTCTTATCAAGCATCACAGCATTGTTGTAAGCTTTCCAACCTGCAGATCTGCGGGCCTTTAATTGCCCTATTTAAAAATATTTACAGGCAAGTACATTTGTGTAAAATTGGCTGTTACCAGAAAAGAAAAATCAACATTTAATAATGTGTGTGTTAAGGTGGGTTCATGTAGAATTAGGCTACACCCCTGATGCGCCTCAGGCTGGAGTGTGTGCAAGTCGACTGGAATGACTAGCAACTCGTGATCCCCCATTCTTAGCAGCACCAGGCCTTAAAAGATGCTCCCCCCCCCCAATAATCTCTCTCTCTCTCTCCCTCCCTCCCTCTCTTTCTCTCTGCAGCTTGTAGTGGTAGTGTAGTGTTAGCTGCAGCTTCAGCCCACATTTAATCTTTTGCAAACTTGTTTGAGAAAAGAAACATATGACTCCTTGGAATAATTGCTAATTTCCCTTTATTGACTCAAATGACCATGAATAAGATTGCAGCTCTGCAGAAAAAGAAGAGAAAAGATTTTATACCTTACTTTCTAGGATTTGTAATATTTTTATATTGCACGGTCCATCTTGTGTCATTTACAGCACAAGCGGCTCAGGAAACCCACTCTACCAGGGTGCGTCGGGCTCTTGGTAAGAACATCATATTTGTTTATTTTTTTTGCTTTACGTCACGGCTCATTTTCATCTTTTAATAAGTATGAGTAATCAATTGTGTGCGCCCAGCATCTGTGACAGTGTTTGTTCCTACTAATCCTCATGTCTTGTTGGCATGAATTACCGTGTAACTGCCATTAAGAGTTCACACAATGTCGGTGCTGTACTCCAGCAACAGGCTGGTTGTTTCGGGTGACAGATTTAGTTAGTGATATGTGTGTCTCCTGCTGTTTCAGAGAATGAGACAGAATGCATCTCACCGCAGTCCTCCGAGTTTCCTGCCGGCTTCTTCACGGTGCAGGAGAGGAAGGATGGAGGGCTCGTCATTTATTTCATGATTATTTTCTACATGCTTCTGGCTGTCGCAATAATCTGCGACGATTACTTTCTGCCCTCCTTAGAAGTGATCAGTGAACGTAAGTGACGTGAAATATCATTGCATCATTACATGAACTGTAATACTGTAATACACTGTAGTTATGGGAACAATGAGGGTTTATAAGATTACTACTAGGCAAACTTCAAAGGATTAGGGTGCATAGATATTGTAGGACTCTTAAGAATACTTAAATATGTGGACAGGTTGTGTAATAGTCCAGTCATATAATATACTATGCATGTTTAAATGGACAGTGTTTCAGTTGGATTTTTAATGAATCGTAATAACTGTGTGGTTGTGGTATTTCAACTGTGTTTCCACTTTTGCTTTAGTTGAAGATGTCTGTCCCTCCATCATCAGTTATACTAACATTTTTTCATCATCGATTAATCTGTTTATAATCTTTTCAAAGAATCAGTTAATCATTTAGCCCATGAAAAGTCTCTCAAAATAGTGACAAATGCCCAAAACAAGTTCTGAGAGCCCAAGGTGACGTCTTACAATGGGTTGTTTTGTCTGACCAACAGACCAAAGCCCAAATATATTCAGTTCAAAATGATATAAAATTGAGAAAATCAGCAATTGCTTACTTTTTTTAGAATCGGGGACCAGCAAATATTCAGCTTTTTTTTTTTTTGCTTCATTAAATAGTAAAACAATCAAATTTGTTTCTTTTACATTTTTCCATGTGAGTAATCGATTAATTAAAAAAATATTAATTAGCTACAAACTTAACAAATACATTTGCAGGGGGTGGTCAAATAACATGCCTATAATGCGATACCATACTTTTGACACAGCCCTACAATAAATGTACGAAGCTTCAGTTATTGACAGCTGGTAATTTTTTGAGGTTGTACTTTGTGCGATTGTTGAATTGGATTGCGTATAATCAGGTTTTTCTATTATTTTGTACATACCATGTAAATTGTCGAGTATTCTTGGTGTTTCTTGTGTCTCTCAGGTCTGGGACTGTCTCAGGATGTAGCAGGAGCCACATTTATGGCAGCTGGGAGTTCTGCACCTGAACTGGTCACAGCTTTTCTGGGTAATCATGCATTAATATAACCATCATAACATGTTGACATCATCATCACTGTCACCGTGTCCCTTCTCAACCCGATGAACTGTGACTCCACCACCATATGGGAACACAAAGGGGCCATGGCCTTTTTTTTTTTTCTTCCCTCAACTCTTTATTTGCTTTCCAGACATTTCCTGTTCTTTTGAATCAATGCCTCCTCATTGTCCCCGTCCTAAAAGCTAAAGCGTGCGTATGTGTGTTAGGTGTGTTTGTGACAAAGGGAGACATCGGGGTCAGCACCATCGTGGGATCAGCAGTCTACAACCTGCTGGGAATCTGCGCGGCATGTGGACTCTTGGTCTCTATGGTACATTCTTACACAAACACATGCTCGCAATATTCAAACAAAGATTACCGCACCTATTGCTACTTGTACATAAGAGCGGCACCTTTTTACTGGGTCGAAGCGGAAGAATCATTGTGAACATTTGTGTTGTACCTATTTATTTGTGTTTCCTTCATCAGGCCGGGCGCCTCACCTGCTGGCCACTGTTCAGGGACTGCCTGGCCTATGCCATCAGTGTCTCTGCTGTTATTGCCATCATTTCTGATAACAAGGTGTACTGGTGAGTGTGCTTCAGGATCTGGTTACATGATTTTCATACCTTGCACCACCTACATGTAAGGTGGTTGTGAAAGACGAAGTTAGATACAGCTGTTTATTGTGTCTTGTGAAACTGAGAACAACGAATGAAAACAGATTGCAAAACAAGTACAGTACTGTGAATCACTGACAGTACAGAGCAATAAATGATCCTTAAATAAGACATCACGTCATAAACACAGCAATTGCAGTAGCACTATCGTTTATGAAAGTTTTCCACGTGTAATGGAATTACTTCATTTTGGTGATAGCACCATGAGACAGTTTTAGCTTACAGAGAGCACAGCTTTGTTATGATCAAGATATCTCATAAAAAACTGAAGCACAATTTTTGTTGTAAAATAAGAAAGATAAAAAAAAAAAAGAAAAACTATTATAAGAAGTAACCAAAAACATGGCTTAAAAAAAGTTGTTTGTATGGAAAAAGAGACCTCAAAAGTAGAAACAATAACAAGACATTCATTAACAACTCCCAAAAGAATCCTTAATCTATTGATTTTTGTTATTTAAAATATATTTAAAAAATCACCTGATTCATTAGATATTACTGGAGCTTTAAACCGTCCTCTTTAGATGATGGAACTCGCTCAGATGTTAAAGTCACATGACCAAGTTCCATTCTCTGGCGTAGGTCATGGGATCTTATTTACCCCTTATAGCTGTGCCCACGGTCAAGAATGATTGTCAATGCTCAGTGTATGTTTTGTTTACAGGTATGACGCTGCCTGTCTGCTGCTGGTCTATGGCGTCTACATCGTGGTTCTGTGCTTTGACCTTCGCATCAGTGAGTTTGTCCTGAGGAAGCTGAGCCCTTGCTGCACCTGTCTGGGCAACGGATCTGGTGAGAAGACTGAGACACAGACTCTGATGGGCTGGGGCAAAGAAACCAGTCTGCGAGTCCACAGTCGCTCCAGAACAGACAGTGGGATCTTCCAGGACGACTCGGGATACTCTCACCTGTCCCTCAGCCTGCATGGCCTCAATGAGATTCCTGAAGGTAAAATAACAATGTTCCAGTATTTTCAGTCATCCACTTGCTTGTTGGACCTGCACGACGCCGGACAATGTGATACAAATCCACTCATAACATGTTTGTCTGCTTGTGTCCCAGCAGAGCATAAAAGTGTGTTTGCCGTGCCGGAGAGCGACCTGAAACGCATCCTCTGGGTTCTGTCGCTGCCCATTATCACTCTGCTTTTCCTGACCATCCCTGACTGCAGGAGGAGGTTCTGGAAGCGATGGTTCATGATAACCTTCTTCATGTCGGCTGTCTGGATCTCAGGTTTCACATACATTCTGGTGTGGATGGTCACTATTGTCGGTGAGATCATTGTTTTCAACTTTTGCATTCTGAGATGAGCGTGTGTAAAATCTGTACATTCCCTCTGCGTTTTCATTTTAGTTGCAGGTGTAAATCAGCCCGTCACGCACCAGGTTACAGAGCCTTTATGTGTGTTTGAAACTTGTGAGAAAAAATGTCTGATTTGCAGAGTAGAATCACATGTTGGTCTGCTGGCTAATTCCTGAGATGCCATTGTCCTGGAAAGTTAAGAGGGGGGTTATTGTAGCTCCAGTGAGCCATGTGCGTAAACCAGGATTACTGCCTGCTTCACCCTTAAGGAAACAGTCATGTGAGCTCTGGGTGTATATACAGAAGTACTCACAGGGTCCAACAACATATAACTGAGCTAGGATCATGCTGAAAGGACAGCTTCATCATGTGACGGTGGTAGGTCTACTGAAGTATAATGAGATTATTATCCCGTAGTTGTCAGATAGACTCACATGAAAGGAGAGTTTAGTCTTGTGAAAAAGACGTGGGGCCGAGCAAGTACAACTCAAACATACAGTATGTTATTGATAATGTTGGAAACATTTCCATGTCTGTGGCACAACAATACGTGGTTAATATTTAGGTACCACTGGAGTCTGTTTGTATTATGGCCTCCAATCAGTCACAGCTGCCATTGGAGATAAAACATTATTCTAATTTTTTTTAACACTCAACACAAGTTAAGTTAGTGGCTTATTGAAATGTTCTTAGGTGGCCGGGGTTATGCTGGGGGAGTCTGGTCTCATAACATCAGTATTTCTAAAATCCTGCTACGACACTGGCTCCAGTGATTATTGATTAACCCTATAGCAGAAGTTAGGATCAGCTGATGTTCTCGCCCTAGCTTGACGTTGTTGGAGGGGGGCTCTCTCTCATTCTGGGTTTGTACTATGTTTACACAGGAGAGACCCTTGGCATCCCTGATACAGTTATGGGACTCACTCTGCTTGCTGCTGGAACCAGTATACCTGACACCATAGCCAGTGTGATGGTGGCCAGAGAAGGTAAACATCAGTGTCACCATTTATCACCTGCAACTCACAACAGTCGTGGATCTAGTTTGAGGCCAGGCATAACAAAACGTTTGTTTTAATTAAGTGTAAGAGTAATTTGCTTCCTTCTTCATAAGCAACGTCACTGATTAACTTCTTGAATAATACCCAAATGTATATCCATGTAAGTGGAAACTATGGTTTTGTCATTCACTTTCCAAATCAGCCATTTCAGAAATGACAAGATGATTTACTAAAATACTGGAACTGTGTGTGAATAGAGACTTATGTTAATGGTACATTCTTACACAAACACACGCTCGCAATATTCAGACAAAGATTACCGCACCTATTACTACTTGTACAGAAGAGCGGCACCTTTACTGGGTCGAAGTGGAAGAATCATTGTGAACATTTGTGTTGTACCTATTTATTTGTGTTCACGTTTTCTGTTTATCAGGGAAAGCGGACATGGCCATGTCCAACATTGTGGGCTCTAATGTTTTCGACATGTTGTGCCTGGGCCTGCCTTGGTTCATCAAGACTGCCTTTGTGGACACCAACAACCCTGTAGAGGTCAACAGCACCGGACTGGTCTTCATTTCCGCAACGCTCCTCCTTTCGATCGTCTTCCTTTTTGTAGCCGTTCACATTAATGGATGGAAGCTGGACTGGAAGTTGGGACTTGTTTCTCTCTTCTGCTACATCCTGTTCGCCACTCTGTCCATCCTGTACGAGCTGGGGATTATTGGGAATAATCCCATAAGACTGTGCAGAGACTGAGATCAGATCTCCCCGGGACTGAAGCCATATTTTCAAACAGACTCAAACAGCAGTCCAAAAACAGAAAAGAAATTTAAGCAAAGGAAGCATGGCCACATACAAAGATATTGTGCCATGGAAGACGTGTGCTGGTCACATCTCATGAAGAGGATGATCTCCAGTAATAATATAATGTATATTTCACTAAAGGTGGACGTGTGCCAAAGATCATTCTCTTGTGTGAGCCCGTCAGATGCAGACCTGCCTCATCATACGAGGACCTGTTTATCAAGTTCTGAGATGTCTTCCGTCTTTCTCAAGGCCCATCAAGAGAAAATGGGTCAACGCAGAAGTGACTGCCGAGTTCAAATAAATATAGAACTGACAAGACGAGTCATCAAATAAAAGGTGTAATCCAAACTCATTTGGCCTCGTCTTTTTTTTTTAAAGTTGTGAGTTAAGACAAAAAAAAGAGGCAATATCTATGCAACTCTAAGCTTTCATGAGCAAGTCTTTTATTATTACCAAACTTTCCACTTGTCTTCTATTACCTAAAAAGAACGAGAATTACTTACGTTTTTATCAGCTGTGTTTACAGTTAACCTACAAAGTCCACATGGACTTCAGACACTGATCTATACTTTGTAACAATGGCAATATAATCAAAAGTGACGATCCTATTCTACTGAAAGACAAACTACCACCAACTATGGAGATCTGGGAATTGAAATAGCTTTCTGCGATTAGTGTTGGATTTCACGCCTGATAAAATCCATGTCCATTCTGTTCCCACTTTATTCCATTCACTGCCTTTGTGATTATTTTCAAGAGGCCACTGCATGGCAGTGTTGAGCAATAATGCAAGAAAGAGCAAATGAACACCTCAGGTTCAGTTTACACGCTGTGAAGAACAACTTTTGAGACTTTGATTTTGTGAGATTTTACAACCACCAGATTTAAAAATTAAAAAGTTTATTTGTTCAAATAACTGCCTGACAAAATTAAAAAGGGTTTACAAAACAAAGATACGAGCTATGTAGTATATATATAAACAAAACAAAACAGTGGACACATGGAGATATGAAGTAATAGTGTTTTTAAAACAAAACAAAAGATCACTGGCGAGAGGGCTGAATGTGGAAGTGTGTTAGCGTGACTTCTACAAAAGCTTTAGGCGTTCCGATCGATGCGGACGTCCACCTCTCGGCCGTTGATCTTGGTTCCATTCATCATCCTGCAGGCCTTCTCAGCACTCTCTGGAGAGTCGAATCTCACCGTTCCACAGCCCTTTGACTTTCCGTTCTCCATCTTGATCTCAGCGAACATTACCTGGCCTGCAGTAGACAAGAATGAGTCACGAATGCATTCTGAAAACACGGTTTCACAAAGTTGATAAACGTTAAACCTTTCATTTTAAACGCATTCATGAGGAAATGGCGAGAGAAGTCTTTTGACTGTCTTTCAAATTAAGCAACAAAGGTTGAATTTAAGTAAAACACATACCACAGTGACTGAACTTCTCTTTCAGCTTTTGCCATGTCAGATCATAGGACAGCTGCAACACACAAACATATACTTCAGTCAATACATTTGTCAACATTAACATAGTTTAGGCTATGTGAAACTATAGAGTCAATAAAGCATATAGTACAAATACATCATGAAAAGAGTCAGTGGGAAAACATGCCATCATTCAAACCCTTCCTATGAAGTACAGCACCAGTTGATTAATCTACACACACCAATCATGAACAACTAATTTACAGCATCTTTACCATTTATATTAATGCACGGCAAGCATGGGCTGTTTCCCAATAAAACCTTAATCATTACTGGGGCATCAACGCATATAGAAAATGTATTTATCAATGAAAGTCATCAAATAAGTGGGGAGGTCTTTGATAAGGCTCTGTAACTCCAATCCCATTTAACAGACTTCTAATTATATATACTAGCAAAGTTCTCGCAATATCTAACCCACACTTACATTTCGCGCAAAGATCTGACAGCCTCCTTTAGACCCAGAGACCCTGTCAGACATGCCTCCACCCATGTGGCCCGGTCCCCCACCTCCATAGCCACCAAAGCCACGGCTCATGTCCATTCCTGACATGCCTATACGGTCAAAGCTGGAGCCCATCCGGTCCATCGACATGTTTCCCATTCCACCACCTGCAATTACACAGATCACACAGACATATACTCAGAAAAATTGAGAGCAACTTAAAATGATGTACCGCATACTTTAATAGCTGCATATCTAAACTGCCATACACTAATCATCAAAATGACGCCCTTTATTAATTTAGTCCAATGACATGTCACTGGAGTGTGTATAAACACTGTGAAACTGTATTGGTATTCAATCACTTTTAAACATTAGCTGTCACAGAGAGTCCAATGTCAAAGTGACTTTGTTTGTACTGGAAAGTCAGACTTTGGACCTGTACTTATTCATGGTCACCAACCAACTCCACAAGGAATGTCAATAGAAATTATGTAAATTATTAAGAGGATACAACATTTCTCTACGACTCCATTTTGTATAAAACTCCATGGGCCCGATTTTAATCATGCAACGACAAATGCAAAGGTGGAGTTTTGAGCACACAAACTGTGGCCGTCTCCCAGCGCTCCTGTTATTTTGGTCCATGTATGTGTAGCAGTGCAAAGTGCAAAAGGGCTGCCTGAAGTTGAATTGAGATCCGAAGGTGTGGTGATTCATTAATACTCTCAGCCAATCACATCACTGTTCTCATTGCTCTGAAACAGGTGTGCCAATCGCAGAAAAACAAAACATGAAATTCCCCTTTTGCTAAAAAAAGTTTGATTGATAAATCTCTATAATGTGTATACCATCTTAAAATGGACCAGTGTGCTGTCTGTAGAATGCCAAAAGGATTTTTCAGGTTTCCTCATTCTAGAAGCACACAACATGCACATGAATTATTTCTCTGTCTGGCTGCCCACCAGCATGAATGACACAAAAATAAAATGTTATGGCTTTTGGTGCTTATGTATACATTATGTAATGTAGATCACCATTGATCATACTTCAGTATGCAAAGATATTACAGATTTAGAAAAGCTGTGGATGGAATATCTCATGTACCTAATCCAGTCCCCATGTGACCCATGCCGCCACTGCCCATGCCTCCTCCAAAACCTCCACCTAAGGAAGAGAATGCAAATCGGTGCAGATTAGAGTAGACCATAACACAACAGAAACAGTAAAACCTATTTAAAAAACAACAATTCACAAAAAACTATTCCTAAACCCCATCATAACTCAGCACCATACTACACAGAGGAACTTGCATAACCGGTCTGCAGTTTAAGTATAAAGTATGTATTGCTTACCCATTCCGCCAAAAGAATCACCAAATCCTCGATTCATTGGCATGTCACTGTGGCCAAAGTCACGATCCATTCCACCCATTCCTGACCGGTACATATCTCAACACAGAAAAAAAATGTAACCTTAGACTTAAGTTAGCAATAACACAAAAAGTTCATCTCAATGTGCAGTATACAATCCAAGCTAAACTTCATCTCTGCTCAAAAGATGTGAATATGCTGGTTTACCTCCCATTCTGCCACCTGGCGCCATGTCTCTCCCTCCAAAGCCACCCGTGTTGCCCATGCTATCCATGCCCCCAAAGCCCCCGCCACCACTCATTCCTGTCAAAAAGCAGCACAAAGTTTAAACATTGCCCTCTCCTTCACTTCACAAAAAGATAATAATGTATTAATGGTCTGTCACAGGAAAAACTCGTAAGTAGCATAAACCTTACCTCCTCCAAGTCTGTTCATTCCACCATAACCTTGAGCATCCATACCTATGACAAAAGATGATATCAGTCAGGCCATGCCAAAGCACATACTGTATCCATTCATATCCAATGGGAATATATGCCAGCATACTGTGTACTCCGATTTTAACACTGACGTGCCAAAAAGTGCCTTTATACAGTCACATACTAACACCTAGTAGTGTTAAAGTCGTGGTAGGAGCTCTGCTAGTCTTATCGCTTTAACCCACATTGAGGTTGCTGCAGAGTCAAAAGATGAGCCATGAAAATGTCAGCCAAGACTTGAAAGATGAATGGTTTACTCATTTGTGTATGTTGGTTTGATGGCATATTATTTATGACAGAATAATGTTCAAAGCTGTTAGATAATGCTGCCTTGTGGGGCTTATGTGTTGACTAGCTAGTAGAGATGCATCAGATTTCTATGATGAGAATCATCTAAAAAGAGACAGACTGGTTTCCAACACAGTATGTGCTGTTTGTAAAATGTTTGAGCATTTGTGCCGAAACATAACTACAAATATTTGAGGAGGCGACTGACCTCCAGGCCCCATGGAGCCCATGCCGCCGCCGCCACCGCCTCCTCCTCCTCCACCTCCACCGCTTGGACGGTTGGCATTTATAGGCTGCCCTCCTGGCCCCAGTCCCATGCCAACACCGCCTAGACCACCTACACACAAAATACACAAGAAAAAAAAAGAGGAAAGATTGAACTATGTAATTTACTAACACGAATAGTGGATTACTTAAGGAACATAAGAATGTATACAAAGCTAAATTAATGATGCAAGTGACAATGGACATTGAAAATTGTGTGCACCTAATACAAAGTTGTTTAGTAAAAAGGGAAACATCTTAGACAGACAGATAGATGATCCTTTACTGCATCAGCAATGCACCAACTCTCAAGAATGGAAGATGTACAGCGTAGAGCATATTTAATATAAAAAAAAGGTACACAGACATTGCTGTTGGGTAGAATAGATGTTATTTATTCACCCATGTCAAGTCAAGTCAATGTTATTTATATAGCCCAATATCACAAATTAGCCTCAGGGTGCTTTATAATCTGCGCAGCATCCAACACAGTCTGTCCTTTTCGACCGTCTCTTTTAACAAGGGACACAAATAGAAGAAACCTCAGGAAGAGCAACAGAGGACAGATGAGCAATATGAGCTGTGTACAGAATACACATTGTACACAAAATAACACATTTATACTGCATGCACAAGACTACATGTTTTTTTCTGCATGGGATTAGCATAGGATAGCATGGGATTTTACATGCCTGTAAAGGGGAGACTTGTGGGTATCCATAGAACGCATTTTCATTCAGATATCTTGAAGTGAGAAGATTCATTAGGTTTTCTAGGTGCTGATTTTCCATCCATAAAAACTGCTCAATTACTGTATGCGTGATACACCACTTTATATAATAAAAACCTTGCCCTTTAAATAAATGCGGAAAAATTGCTACTAGTCTTGCCTTTACGTGTGAAACAGCATGCAGATAACATCAAGAGGCCAACAGCTATCATACCTTCATTAGCATAGTTCTACGCCGACATACCCGGGCCTTTATAACGTCACTGTACAATATCTAAGCAATTTTGCTGAAGTGTCATTTGATCGCAGTGGGTATTATATCTCTTACACTGACAATGTAGGTGCTATATACTATTCACTGAGCATATTACTATGGATATGAGTTTTATATCAACAACCGACCGGGAGATAACGGTGTACTCACGTGGTAACTGAGGGGTTTTTTCTACTTGGTGAAAATCATCAGGAGGAACAGATTTCTCATCCTGTAAAACCACACAACACATGGTAAAATGCATTTCCTCATCCTCTGTACAACTTAAAATACATAACTAAAATGTCATACCATTTTAACATGCATCTGTCTGTCAAACAGCATCTGTCCATTGAACATGGCTGAGTCCAGAGTCAAGGAGAAGGTCACGGTAACAATTGTAAACATTACTTTTTGTCCTTTTTCTATTTTTCTGTGCAATTCTGAAAGATACATATGGCCTGCACAGCCTCCAGCGACTGCTCAAAAGTCACTGTTCCCATCCCGCGACTCTTGCCATCTTTATCCTCCTTTACATCTGCTCGTTTCACCATGCCTGCCATGCCAAACACCTCCTTCAACTTCTTCCAGCCCACCTTGAAATCCAGCTGGAAAACAAGAGACAATGTTTTTTTTTTTTTTTTTTTTTAAATCAACATGAATAATTAACACTAGCTAGATTTGGCAATTGTTTATTACTATGTTTGTTTCTTACATTGGCCACAAACACTGTGGTGCCCAGTCGTCCAGCCTGCAGTGCATGGATGACCTCAGGTGGGATGTTAGGGTTGTTGGCAATAGAGTGTGGGATGTTCATCCCACCAGGTCCCATGTCCTGCCCACGACCTCCCTGTTGACCTCCTCCTATGCGCTGCAGCACACGACGAGCATGTTCCCCATCAGGGTCCTTATGAGAAAATACATTACAATTTACTTCTGATCTCAGATACTACAGCAAATTCTAAATCAAGATGATGAGAAGAAGAATCAGTCAATAAGGGTTGTACAACAAAAAAAGACAATTGTAAGGTGCAATTACACACTTGTTATCAGGTGATATTTCAGCGTATATAGTTCCCCTAAAAATGTTATCTCGTTTTAAAAGTGCTACAATGATTTTGTGTCTACTTACAAATATTTCAAACCTTGTATTACAATACAATCTACAAAACTGCCAAGAGCAAAGTGAAAGAAATAATTCAACTCAATGTTAAAGACAAAGCCTAAATGTACAATCATCTGTCACTGGGAAGTATTTCAGTTTACAGTAACATGATGACATATGTTTGTTAGGATTATTTACTTTTTGAAATCTGAACTATAATAAAAGCAAGACAGTAACATTAAAAAAAAACACTTTATACTTGCCACTACTCTGGAAAATGCAATTAATATAGTGAAAAACATGGTTATTTACTTCTTGAAGCCAAAACAAGTATTTGTTAAAGACAACAATATAATCAAAGTTTTCAGTTTTGCTGTAATCATTTAACAATAATTTGCTCTCACCTCCTTGATGTTGAGTGGCCTTCCACTCAGGTCATGCTTATTCATAGTATCTATCGCCTTCTTCACAAACTCCTCATCTTTGAACTCCACCACACTGTTGAATCAGGGACAGGGGCATCAGATGACTCCATGCAAGTGAGAGACTAGAAAAAAGTTCTACATTTGAAAAAGCAAGTTAGTGTCTTACCCACAACCCTAACCAGGGGGCATCATAGGAGTCCAGGGAGCACAAATATCCAAAGTCGAGGGAGTGAACAAAATACAGTTAAAATCAAGACAAAGCAGTGAAACATTATAAATCTAATGTAACAACATGCTTCTAGTATTTTCTAAAAGTCCACATTGGACATATTTTGCCCACAAGCTTGAGCCAGCAGGGTTTTGGTTGTGTTTAAGTCTATTGCAAATATTAAAAGGCTAATAAGAGCATACTCTGTCATTATCTGAAGCACTGTTGACAATTAATACTTTTAAGAAAATAAAACAATAATGGTTTATGTTTTTTTCAAGTTTTGGTAAAAACATTTAGAACTAATGCATTGTAATTTACCTGAAACATTTAATATTTTGAATTGGACACAAATACGAAGGTAGAAAATAGTTTTACCACTGCAATATAGAAAACTAGTGTGATCCACCATTACATCTATAGTATGCATTTTTGCCATTTGATATAGAAAACATAACAATAAAACACTACAGGATCTTTCAAGACTGTTTTGTTCCTTTCAAGAGAGATCTGTACCATGTAACAGAATTGTAAAATAAGATTTTGAGACATGAGGGTCAATAAATAAGACAAATAACACAACCCACATTTCCCTTTGGAAAATTGCCAAACAAACAAACTTTTACACCAATTGAAATAACAACAACAAAAGCAAAAGTGCACTCTTAGATGAGTTCATTAGGCTACTTTTCCAAAATCAACAGGACATCTCCCTTTCAAATGAATATCAATCATAAGCCATCTATCAGGCTATAAACACAACCCACAGTATCTCCAGTTCAGTAACTTATTAAGACCCAAAGGATCAGAACCTAAAAGAGCACTTGATTAATGAAAGCCTGCTGAGGGCATTTAAAACCTCGTGCAGCAAGTTGGCCACATCACTTACCCTTGACTTTCCTTCTGCATCCTTAAAGAGCTCCACGTATGTAACCTCACCAACTACATGAGACATACAAAGGAAAAATACCAAAAGAACAAAGGAATTTAAGTCACCAAGTCTTCAAGTCGCCGTTGGCCTTGGCAATGCCGCTACAGATGGAGATGTCCCATTAATGATCAACAGTCAGCCCAGACCAACATCCCACCAGACAACACCATGCCTTTCTGAGCAGTGACTGAGACACCCAAAGGCCAAGGCCAGAGAGAAACACAGCTACATTAAACCTGGGAAATTCAAAAGACTTCAACATGATCAGTTTGTCAAAAGATTCCATTCATGGCAGTTGAGTTTTAAGCTATCCTTTGACCTTTCAAAAGGCTTCTTGGGGCCTCATAATTCAGAAAGTAAAACATTACAATATTTGTATTGATATAATCAAGATTCACCTTGCAACAGATGCAACAAAATCATTCAACAATCAATTCTACTACTGGTTTGAGGTTACATTTAGGAGCTGACAATGCCATAAAACAAGTGACAATGTAACTAAGTTCATCTTCCTTTTCTCAAAGACATATCAGCCCAAACTTAATTGGTGTCCATCCAAAAAATGTATTAAAGCTCCAATAGCCTAATATCACACTGTGTTGGTTCCCTACTGTCTGCGCTAAGTACATCCAGAGAAAGCTACAAACTAATTGACTACTGCTAGAAGCAGGATGCAACATCTGGTAATAAAGGGAAAAAAGGGGTCAAAAGCTTCTGATCAGCTGAAGAGAGAGAGAAGAGGAGACACCATCCCCATCACTGGGAACATTACCTTTCTCACGCATTAGATCTTTAATTGCCTGCCACTTCATATCATAAGGGATATTGCTGATGAACACCCGGTTCCTATGAGCACCCTTCTTTTCTCCACCATGTTTGTCTTTGTAGGGATGGAAGCGATTTCCTCTTCTGCTCCCGGAGGACTTCTCTTTACCGTCATGCTTTTCTTTGGAGAGCTTAGTTTCTTCAGCATCCCTACAAAATGCATAAAGCTACAAGTCAGAAAACAAACCACATTCGGAGATTACACACTGTAGTCTGTATATTTAAAAGACCTGTCAACACAATTATTAGTAATACCAGGTTCCCATTGTGTGTTTTGCATTTTTGTGACAAAGTGTTTTTCTTCACATTGAAATAATAAATTTCCCCCCGTTCAGGGTGAATAAAACTGCCCTGTAAATGTGACACTGCTTACCTTGGGGACAAATGGTCCAAAAAGGGTTTTAGGTAGCATAATAAAATGTTATTTTAAAATCATATTTTTTTTTATACAGAACCATGTGTGGAAAAGTACTAAAGGCCAGGGGATTATTCTGAGTGTAAAGGGGAGAATGTTTATCAGAGAAGTCCCCTTTTCTCAAAAAGTAAGTGTAGTAGTTGAGTAACATTACATGAAATTCAACACTCATTTGCCTGACATAACTTCTGATTTTACATGTATTGTATTGTAACAAAAGTAAACATAAATCCTACATATTATTTATGGTGAAAATACGCCTTTTTTAATGACCTCGTACTATTAACTTAAATTCAGACATGCACCTGCTGTGTATACATTTTTTAATTGAATTGAATTGAATTAAAAACATTTAATCTTCTGAGGTTTGAGTGGCAGATAAAATACTACGGTTACGTTAGCTAGCTAGCGTAGTTCATCTGCACCACAGACTTGCACTAGCTTGCACGGCAGCATTGATCACGGAGCGGCTAACGCTTTTGTTAGCTTGGCACAATGAAACGTGTACAACTGAGGAGAGACCAACAGGGATGCTAACGCCACCTGTTAATGTTCTTTGAAAAAAACACTGTAGGCTATTTAATTTATCCAACTAGTTGAAGGTTTAAACTAAGTTGACAATTAACAAAGAGTTACCTTTCATAATTATGTTAGTGTTAGCACACAGTAACGTTAAAGGATGGCCCAATGCACCATGATTAACGTTATGGCAACAGCGTAACATTTTGACTCTAGTTGTAAATCATGTAGCATGCTTTTGGCGTCATGCTAGCTACAAACCCAACATATATCACACATGCACATAACGGTTATACTTGACAACAGAGGTTCAAAGAGGCTTATTGGCTAACAATAGCTAGTTAGCATCACAGGACTCCATTTTAGCTAATCTAGCTAACGGCTGCCAAGACGGGACAGACTGAACATTACATAATTTTCACTCACGTTTTAACGCCATTGGGCGTTTCTTCAGATGTCTCCTCGGATTCGGATTTGACGGATGCAGTAGACTCCTCTTGCTTTGGCTCCTCATCAAGAATTTCAACATCTGCCATGTTGAGGTTTGCTTTCCCCGCACAACGCAAGATGCCCTGCTGTCGCTACGCAGTTCAAAATGTGGTGTGAGATTTGTGCCTCCAACGCGAGAATTGGGAGATGTTGCTAGGCAGCCTGTGTGAATGGAATAAGACAGGTAATTGGAGTCAATGGGATTTGGCACAAATAAAATTGGAATATTTGAAAAGATTGTGCACATGATTGTTCTGGGTTTAGTTGACAGTCTCAGGACTAATGTAGGATCCTATGTTCCCCAGCTCAATGTCCTTCTAATATGACACATTAGGGAGACCTTTTAAAGGTCTTATGTTCTTTTTCCCCTAGGTCAAATGTTCAATATATCTTTCCCCGGGTCAATATGCTGAAATCACCCACCTACAGTTTGTAGCCTACTTGTTACTCCTTGAAACCCACGTCAAATTTGACTTTAGACATTGATGTCTCCACAGTGGCTGAAGGGACTTTTACCATTCGAACTTCACTTGAAATGTCTGTCACCCTTTGTTCTTTTGCAATTTGAACGTTGAAGATTTAACAATCTCTTACAATGAGGACCCTGGTAATATAGGGATGACCCCGTTTCAGAAGTGAATGAGTGAGTGAGTAACTCAATAAATGTGAGCGTAAAGTGGCCCCTCCTAATGGATGCATTGTATGTTATCATGAACAGTACCCAGAAAGCCATATCAAGACCTGTGCAATCCACCGAAGCAGTTTGATCCATGCACAAGACAAGGCCTGGACATTTGAAGTGTACTAAGATCCAGTAAGTCCCTGAATACTCTGCAAATGTTGTTATGCTAATGGTGTAATGCTGAATCAGACAAGCCATTTTAGGGGGAAAGACTGTCTCACCTCTTTGACTTCCCCTCCGGTCTGTTTCAAACTTGTGGGGTTTTCTTTATTTATTTGAATCTTCTCATATATTCTGAGGAAATCATTAACAGACAAGCCATTTTAAAGTTCCTTTTGGGGATACTGTGCCATTTAAAACCAATCAGACTTCATCTGCATAGTTCAAATAGTGATTTTATGTGCGTCAGAATCTTCAGTACATCTGCAGGTGAGCTTCTCTGACCCATATGTTTGTATGTTATGTGGAAGTGCCTTTTTCCTATACTGATATTTAGATTTTTCTGCTAAGGTTGCTGCATGCTATAGCCACAAAACAAACTCAACAATTGGTGCAACCTCACTCTGTAAAATAACTAAATGTTTGCTTGATTCACTGATAATGTGGTCAGAGATAAGCTTGAGGTCTTCAGTAAGCTTGCAATAACCATATTAGACATATGCAAGTTAGAGCCAAGTTTATATTGTGCTATTTTATGGTGTTCAACCGACAAATAAACAATTTAATGTTGCAAGTAGTTGTAGTTCCAGATCAAATATGAATCAATATTATGTTACTGTATTGCCTATATCTTGCCTCAAATGTTTTCAGAAACATAAATTAGTATACTTTTTAGCTGTAGAATGAGACAGTTTGTGACCCAGCTGCCATGTTGAAAACAGTCGAGACAAAACCAAGCACCGTCCAACGGCCAGAGCAAACTCTCATTCTACAGATAAACGGTACTCTAAACTATGTTTCCGACAAGAAATAGTCAATGCAGTAACAGAATCTTGATTCATATGTGATCAGCGCTGCCTAGTTTGACAGTTTGATCACAGCTCACAAGCAGTGATTGACACTGCACGAGACTCCTCGGCTCTAAATGATTGTTTTCCTTTGCGGTGGAATCTTGCACATGCCATTAGAGCACTGGGGGGAGAGAGAGGAACATGATCTTCTTTTCACAGATTACATTTCTCAAACACTACTGTCAGGATATAGTGATAGTTTTACCAAATATGACAACATGTTTTTTGTAAAAGTTAGCAACTACAGCTGTAAATGTTAAAGGGAAGCTTCAAGATCCAACCGTGAAAGCAACTAGCAGTCAAGGAAATGGATTATCAGTTCATTGACCATTTACATTTACAGAGTAATACATGTACTGAACTGTATGTTAAAGATTAACTTTCCTGCTATGCTACGGTTCAACCTGATCCATGGTTGTAATTGACAGTTTGCAATCCTTATTTTTTTTTTTTGCACCTGACTTAAAGGACCAGTGTGTAAGATTTAGGGGCATTTTTTGGCAGAAATTGAATATAATATTCATTACTATGTTTTCACCTGAAACTAAGTATTATTGTGTTTTCGTTAGCTTAGATGAGCATTCATATCTACATAGGGCGGGGGTCCTCTTCCACGGAGTCCGCCATGTTGCACTGCCATGTTTCTAGAGTAGCCCCAAACTCTGGCTCTAGAGAGGGCCTTTCGCGTTTTTACGTTACCTGAAGTCCATTGTATTTCTCTGACACGCCTCACCACTGGATCCTACACACTTGTCCTTTAGAAAACATTTTAGGAACATTTTTTAATAAATTCATTGGTAACTACAGCCGTATATCCCTTGTCCTGAACACTAAGATGTGTACAATCACTTTGGCAAAATGTCTTTAATGAAAATATTGCAGATTGTTATATTTATTCTAAAAAGGCAGACTTCTATGTACATTTAATGAAGTTGCGGGCCCCGGGAATTAATAATTGCAGTAGTCAGGCTAATGGGGAGGCCCAATTTAAAGTCTTTGCAACTTCACTGCACCTGTCTTTGTACTTGCCTGTACAGATTGCATTATCACACTAGGGTGGGGTGTAGAGTTCATTAACATTAAAGGGGATACTGATAGAGCAGTTCACATAATCATAAATTTACAGTTCTCAATATCAGTTTGCTCCTGACCTGTTGTCTGGGTTAGATAAAAGAGTAACAATCTTTATCCGTTTGTCCTATGGACGCTGAAGTATTTTAATATGCTTTATGCAACAGGTTAGGTTTCACCTCACACCTTGACATACATATAAAAACACATTTGAGTGTTGGCAGATATTTTAAAGGCAATTCAGAAGCAAATGTTATTGTTAGTCATTGAACTTATGTACATCTTCTCTGGAATGGACTCATGCAATCCTCTCTGACGGCAAATGAATTGTGATGGATTTCTAAAAATGACGTACACATTCCCACTGTCTGTAACTTGACCACCTCATCACTGATGACCACACGTTATTGCGCTTCGAGTTTTCCATTTTGACCTTGTCTTTTAATTTGATGAGGGCAAAGAGGTAAAATGTCTAACGATGTCTTTGTCTGTACAGTGTGACATCTCCTCGTATCATTTGCAAGAACTGTCCTTGAAATAAATGGGAGGTAAAATTGAGTCCGTCGATAAATCGCAGTGCTGCCACACTACCTATTTCTGGCCAAATACAGCCAAGTCTTAACCGTACAGCAGGACTATAAGTTACTACTGACCCAAAAACAATAAAACTTTAAAAGTAAATGCGAGGGAGATTATTCACCTCTGTGTTTATTCTCTCTCAGGCAATTTTTCTGCTGTTTACAACCAAAAAATGAAAAATCAAGCTATTTGTACCACTTTTAAGCCATGGTGAATTATTCCACATCACACAGCAGTGATGACCATCTCCCCCATGGCATGCGTTATCCTTGGATCCGAGTCACTGCACCACTGTGAAAAAAACCACATTGCTGATATGAATTTGCATAACAACGAAAAAGATGGCTAGACGCTTCGCTGCTGCATTCTGTTACTGTGGGCAATCAGATGACCTGCTGTCTGCTTTCCCATACAATACTGCTTTTCATTCACTACAGTTAGTCTCTTACACCTTACCATGTCAAGGGAGCTTGCATTCGTAAGCCTTTAAGCAGAGGGGCTAATTCAATTTGACCACAGCAATGTGCAGCTATTAAAAACACATCATCACACCAGGCTTGGAGGATAATGCTGTGTTGTACCTACACTACCTTTGCAGCAGCATTTACTGGCCCGGAGCAGTGAGAGGCAGCATTTCTCCTGTTGGCTGAGCCCTGATATTCTTGTCACATTTTGGTGGAGTCATTTTTAGAAAAGCTAAAAAAGCCAGGGGAGGGGAGAATGAAGAGAGAAGAAAAAGAAGAGGCGGATTACTTGTTTATGCTGCTGCATCTGTCTGGTGTTGCTTAGGAGGGGAATGTTGTGAATGACTGAGGCAGCAGAGCAGCGGAGTGAGACTAACAAGTGGTTGCCATGCAGCAGGAGCAAGCGTGCGTGCTTCTGGAGAGAGACATAGAGAAACAGAATGATAATGAGTAGGAGGCAGCAAGTAAGGGAGCATGAGGAGAGGAGCTATATCTCTGAGAAGACACACATATCATAGCTTGATCCAGCCTCTCCCTCGCTTCTCCGTTTCTCTCTTCATCTCTAGATTTTGTTTGGATTTGAGGTTAGCCTAAAACATCCAGTGTGTCAACGATGGATGGATTAACGGATATGTGTCTGAGGGCTCCAAGAAAGAGGAGGTGTTCGCAAGAAACAGCAGCAACAGGTCTGTGAGGATGGAACGATAATGACGGTGAGATGGCTGCTTTTTCTTCCCCAGACATCCTCACTAGAGAATCTGTCAATGCAGTCTCTGTCTTCCACCCTACCTCATTCCCTCCCTCTCTCCTACCTCCCTCTCTCACCATGCATACTTGTGCAGTGTCCCCCTCATCATTCTACTGCCTTCTCCCTCGCCTGTCTTTCCCAATTCTCTCTGTATGTACCCTCTCTCTCTCATCTAACCCCCCCCCCCCCTCCCTTCCTCTCACTCGAGCCACCTGCTGCTTGTGTTCATATGAAAGATTAAGGAGGAAAAGAATCACAGAAGCAGACTTTCACTTGTGTGACCACTTCAATTGTGGTATTATGTTTGATCCATCACCGTCGCTCTCTTGTCTAATGGAATTACACTGTCTGCCAGGCATCTGCTCGCACGCAACAGGTAGAGAGCCCTCTCTTCTAAACCAAACATACATCCCATCTTCATGAGATGTGACGTTTTCATCGATACCTCACCGCTTTGCCTATGTTTAACAGCTGGCTATGCACTGCGACAAACTGTAATTCTAACGTGACTTAAAGGAATGTAGCCATGGCATCGGCTCGTATTACTGAACCCCTTTTCCTGCAGTCTGCCTCACTCTTCTGTTCATGTTTTGCTTTTTGTAATTTCCTGCAAAATTCCAAGAGGAACAGAGTGAGAGAGGGATCGAAGTCTCCGGGCAGGAAGCAGTTTGATACCACATTCAAAAGAAGCTATTTATAGATACCAGTAACCCTTCACGTTTCATGGTCAGCTCATTTCACAACATTTCAATTGTGGAATTTCTGTATTTTCTCTTTCCCATATCTGTTATTTCTCCCAGCCTACACAGTGTATGCATTAAGCGTGATAATGCATGATTTATTGTATCCTCTCTGCCCAAGAGAGAAGACAGCACTAATCTGAAGCCATCATGTAATCTCTGTCCAGGTAACATGCAGGCTTCTAAACGCCTGACCCTATCAGAGGCAAGATGAGGCACCTAGATGTTGGTTTACCATGTGTAGCGTCCACTACAACCACTCCCTTGCTGCCATGAGCGGAAACGACATGATGGCGCATTCTCTGACTCTGGAGCAGAAGACAGCATTTGCCTTCGTGGGGATGCTACTGGTGTTCCTGGGGCTGCTGATAGTAAGGTGTTTCAGGATCCTGCTGGACCCCTACAGCAGTATGCCTTCCTCCAACTGGGCTGATGGCATCGAGGGGCTGGAGAAAGGGACATTTGAGTACGCCCTTACTTAACACAGGGACACGTATTCGTAGATGTATTCATAAACAGAAATGCCTATAAACACACCTATACATACACACAGACATGGATACACTTGCAAAACACGCAAACACACACAAGCTACAGCCCTGCACAACCATTGCACCTGACACACATCTCCCTGTGATGGACCGAACTAAGAGACTGAAGCTGTGTATGTTGTTCAATGTGTGTGCACTTTTAGTTCAGAGCCAGTGTGGAGCCTCTCTACTCTATGTGACTACATGTCTGTTGCTGTGCGTGTCTGAGCGAGTGTGATGCGAATGCTGTGTCATATTCTTTGCCCTTCTGCCAGGGGGTGTGCATTTCAGCTCATCGATTTACACAGAAATGGCTGAAGCTCCCTTTAACCCATACCTACAAGTTGAATGTCTGTAGATGATAAGAGATGGATGCTCGTGGGACAGGGTGGGGAATTAGGGTGCAGTGGGATTATTCAGATGTATTTTGAAGACTCAGGGACACGAATCCTTACGTGAACTCAGAACTGGAAACAGAGTGGTTGCAACTCTGCACAGGAATGTATATGGTTGGATACAGGGTATTATGTCAAGCTAGTGCTTTGTGGACTAATCAAATCCAATCTGTTGGTGATCCAAAGGAATGCTGCTGCTGCTGCCGCTGCCGCTGCTGCCGCTGCCGCTGCTGTGTACAGATTGGTCCTTTACGTGGCATCATGCAATGAAAGGCAACTGAGCAAACTGTGATTTACATTGTGGTGTTACTGTTCTAAATGATGCAAAAACAACTCTCAGAGTTTGGACGGCTGTTGTATTTGAGTGATGGTATACAAGTATGTTGCCACAGTTACATGTCTGAGTGAAAGAAACTGGTTACTTTTGACAGTATGTCTGTGACATGTGACAATGTTGATTTATGGACTGTCGATTGTTCCGTCTGTCAAGCGTTCTGTCCAAATGTTGGCTAAAGCCAAAGAACTTTTAAGAGAAATGAGGATCGGAAACTAAAAGGACTCTCTCGCTCAGCGCTGCTAGTTTTCTAATGACAAGGATAAACTCTCACTAACTGTCTGCAGAGGAAAAGGTCACATGGAAAACAAGGGTGGGATGTCTGTCAGCACTGGACGTGAACATCTTTTTCCTCCTTTTCTCAGCCATCCTCACCCTTTCTCACCTGCTCTCTTCCTGCCAGACAGTGGAAGACAGGACACTCCTAAACAGAGATCCTGAAATACGGCAGACTGGTCAAAGTCTTGAGTGTTCCTTCGCTAATTTCTACGGTCTACGGTTTCTCCTTAGTGCTGTGAATCTGCCTTACTGTGACCTTCAATGGGTTTATGTGCCTTCATCTAGAAACATTTGTGTATGTGTGTGTGTGGGGGTTTGTGAGCGTGTGTATGGCATATCATGATGACAGATAGTGCATCTCCTGACCTGTTGCTTGCACAGCTGGTGGTAGAGATTTCTCCTTAATATAGATTTGATTCAATGATGTAAAATAAAGAGAATTTCTTCACTTTAAAATATTGTTGGTGAAATCTTTGCTTTTTGGCTCTCCTATTGAAATCTGTGGAGCATGTTGAGTAAAAACATGATGGTAGCATGATACCTTATGTTACGCGATATAGCAGAGGCTCGCAATTCCTCTTGATAAAAATGTCAAGCCTTTTTCTCTTCTCTGCTTCTAAACTCTGGCACTGGTTGTCCAACATCGCTGCGGCAAAAGACAGAGAGGGAGCGAGAGGGTGCATTAGAGCAATACTGGAAGAAAAAGGCAATCCAAAATTTTAATAACCCTGGTAGGAGTACATTCCCACACAGGAACTTATGATATGTGTGTGTTTGTACGTGCATGGTGCAGAAATAGAAAGCTGCTAATATGGCAGCAGAAAGTGACTCACACAGGCATCCATTGACAGTGTTGGTGTGGTAAGGCAGCAGGTCTCGATCTGTCGACTCCTGTGGACAGTTCATCCTCAGAGGTCAGGCCACCACACACACCTCCCTCAACACACGTCATTCGTCAAGAATGCAATGATTATTGCACCATTGTCTCTTCCACCTATATGACACACTTATCTGAAATCTATTTTTAGTGGAAAAAAACACTGCCCTTTTCCTCCTTTGCCTACAAGCTCACTAACCTTAGAAAAAGAACTTACCATCCAGTAAAAAGTTATAAAGGTTATAAAGGTTACAAATCTATCAAATATTAACAGATGTATTTGCTTTCCTTTGTATTTTCATATCTCTGTGTGCAGTACATTTGTCTGAAATTCATTTAAAATGTCATGAATCACTTTCCCGTTACACAATGCATTGTTTAAGTGATCTTCTTACATTCTTCTGCGTGCAACAGCAAGTAGGTATCGCGAACAATCAAAATTATTCAAAATATTTATCTGTTGTTAATTTCCTTTTTTTTTTAGAGACACAGAAGTATTAGGACATTAATGCAACACAGACTCCTTGTTACATGTCCATTGAGTCAACTGGATAGTGAACCTTAGCTTTTGCTGATTATCATTCATCAGTTTTATTACTTGTGGTCTTCGGACCTCACAAGCTATGTCCTTGATTTGTTGTGATAAGACCAGGAGATATAATAGCCTTTCTATTACCGAAGGTATCCAAACAGCTCTGTAATCTACAATTAATGCCTCTTTTAGTACTGTGATTTACACAAATAGCTCGAGGCAATCAGGTCAGTGAAGGGGTGAATATTGTAGCCAATTGTTTTGTTTTTTTTAATCATTATTGTTATTATTAATTAAAAAAAAGGCTATATTTTATGCTTTAGCTTTATGTAACTTAATATTTCTACACAAATATACTACATACTTTATCACCGGATACAGTGGAAAATTCTGCTGCTGCTGCAGATGTTGGCCAAGGTGACAGGAACCTTTTGCCCCTCCTCAAACACATGCCCTGGTTTCTTGGCCTTCTGAAATGACCCGGAGGCAAATCTTAGGTCAGAGCCCTCATGTCCAATCGGAGGACCGAGCTAAGGCTGTGTTGGATTTTAGACATTGTTGAACACATTTAAAAACATATATGGGTGGATAGATCAATGATTAGCTGAAATACCATTACTGTTTCATATCATTTATTAATGTGATTAATAAGCTATTATGTTTAATAATTTACTTTTAAGTGATTGCAAAACACTTAAACTGCTTAATGTACTGTATATGCTCAGTTATTGGATATCTTTTTGTTGGTTATTTGCAGGTTTACAGGAGAGTCTTTACATTTTTTTTTTTTTTTAATTCATAATTATAGAAAGAATTCAATAAAACGTGTTAAACTTTATAGGAAAACAATTGTATTCACTTACATAAAAAAAAGCTGTTTTAGATCCTGAATTTAAATAGCAGAATTTTTCCGAAAAGTGCCTCTGACAAGGCGGACCATAGTCAAGAAGTATCACTTTAGCAGCAGAGCCTGAGGATCTGTTTAATATATCTGTAAGTATTACTGTATGGGTTGGTTAGTTAGTTAGTTAGTTAGTTAGATCTATCTATCACCATGAAGATTTCACTTTAACAATTATATCTCATATGTTTAATACGTTTCTCCATAACAAAGCATACATAATAAATCATGTTTGATTGGAGATATTTAATCTTATTTGTGATTGACAGATATAATTAGCAGGCGTATGCCGACTGGAGTATATATAGCTGAGATGAGCAATACCCATCCAGCCTTTTAATGTAGTATCAGGAATCCTGTGTGCTGATATCTGCACTTTTGCGCTTAATCACTTTTTTCATATTGCAGTGAGCAGAGCGAGGTTTGATAATTCCTTTAAAGGGTTTTTTTTTCTGCCTCTTTTGAGCCCTTTGGACTTTGTGCAGCCTACAGCATTTGCCAAATTGGAGTGTATGCACTTGCTGCCACAGATTCACCATATAGGCTCAACAGATCTCAGAGGAGCACTGCACTCTGAATTCACTCAAGCACGACAAAGGTCTAGCAGCCCTGATAATAAAAAAGGAATCACCTTAATCTCAAATCCAGACTGAGGAGAGTCAGCAGGGCCTGAGGGTCTCTAGCTGCACTAAAACAACTGCGGTGTAGCATGAGACAAGACTTTGCTCGGGTTTTAAACTTAAAATAAACTCCAAATCAGTCTATGCTCCAAATTGTGCATTTACTCAAGCACTTGAGCATTTACATTTTCGTTTATACTTTATACTTCTACTGCACTACAATTCAGAGGAAAATATTTTTTTTACCCCACTACATTTAACTTTAGTTACTTTTCAGATTCATATAAATATGACTAAATCTAATCAACAACTAAATGTTGATGTATTATAGATTAAGATAAAACTTCCTTTTTCACACAAGCTGCACAGCAGATAAAGTATATAATGCTATTCAAATAACCCCCACCTTTACCAACTGCAACATAAAGTTATGTCCACATTAATGCATCACTGATTATAATCTGATAACATAATATAGGCCTACATTATTTCCGAAATGTGTCATTCTGCATAATGCTTATACTTTTGTACTTTAAGTATATTTTGATGCCAATACTTTTGTTCTTTGACATTTTAATGTATGACTTTTACTGGTAACAGTATTTACACTGTGGTATTGCCTCTTTTACTTAAGATCTAAGTACTTCTTGCACCTCCGTGGACATGCAACACAACGCTGAGGGTTATTATCATCATTACCAGTTAAAATTACCTGTTGCAGTCTGATTAAGACAGAGTAGTGCGACAAAGGCAGAGGGGACAAGGAGAGCTGTACAATCCATTCCATGTGGAACATTTTCTTTCTTCAGCATGACTCAGTCAGTATAATTTCTTGTAGAAAATCATAACAACGTTGAATTACTGAGTTACGAATCTGATAAGCATTGTGAAATGTATCGCCTCCTTTTAATTTGCACATAAAAACACGTGCAGGGTTATTTTCCTCAGCCTGCAACCAGCAACCAAGGTCAGTTTTCAAGTCATTAGCCTGCATTCACCGTGTGCATAAATCACCGTGGTGTATCAGTAATAAGGAAGTTTACCTGTCAAAAGTCATTTTAAAGGCAATTTAGAAGTCATGTGGCAACAAAGAAGTGCCTCCGGCATGTTCCTGTAATTCATGGTCTAATATTAACTTCCATTTTCCTCATGAATACGGCCATTTCTTCTGCGTTACCGACCCACCAACATTCCCTGTTAACACGTTGTGCCAAAGAGACTCATTAGAGATCACATATATTTTATCAATTATATAACTGTTATGGGCCTAACGTCTTATAAGGTTGATTTCCCTCTTGTTATCACACAAGTTTTATTGATTATATCCTATCGCTTATAAACTGAGTTGCCAGTTTATTAGGTACAGCTTGGCAGACCTGGTGCAGGCTTACACAAGAGTCCTGTAATAAATCCTCCCTCCATGAAGGTTGTAATGTTCAGCTCTTGTTGAATAAGTTTTAAAGTGGTGTTGATTCAACTTTATGTTAATTTCGTGAGGCTGCATTTTTTTGGTGCTGTTAAACTTTATTGCGTTATACAGCTTCTAATGTTTTATCCACCAAGTTATATCAGGGAGGTAAAACTAAAGATTAGAAACACTTCTCAATATGACGCAGCATAAGTCAAGAGATACAGTCTCGAAAATAAGTGAATTGAATAAAAATGTATCTACACTTTCAAACACAAACCGAACATTCTAACATTATAAGCCTTGTGAAGGTAGGATTTATCGCAGGACTGCTGTAACAGACTGCAGCAGTTTTAGCTATGTATCTAATAAACTGGCAACTGAGAGTATATCTGTTATTAATGTAACATTTTCCTTTCATTCCATATTAGCGTTCTTATTCCCAAAATAGCTTTATCTCTTCCTGCCACAGTAATACACAACAGGAAGGGTCTGTAACCTTGAAACTTTTCCTACATAGTTATATTCTTCTAGTGGGAACTTCCATATGGATGTGCCCGGATGATTCATCCAAAGGGCCCACAGGTCTGAGGAAATACTATCCATTGCCCCATAAACGGCATACACAGGACAACATGTGCTGTTGCCGTGCACTTCAGACAATAATATTAGTAATCAATTCTCCAGAACTCAGGCAATGAGCGCCTTTATCTCTCGTTTGCCGTTTATGACTTGGTTAATCGTTAAGCAATGCCTTTGTGTCCCCTGGGATGGAGCAAGGACATATCTGACACCCCTCGTTCAGTTTTCTGAGGGTTGATCCAGAGAGTTAACCAATAGCTGTCTGCCAGTGTATGACCCTGGGATGAAATGTATAAAGGTAGGCCATCTGAGACGAACCAAGCTTACG
Organism: Bovichtus variegatus; assembly: GCA_943593645.1. NCBI lineage: Eukaryota > Metazoa > Chordata > Actinopteri > Perciformes > Bovichtidae > Bovichtus > Bovichtus variegatus. The sequence continues at coordinate 3,208,357 of CALSCE010010649.1, forward strand.
CACCACAATCTCAGAGTAGCACAAGAGATCTCTATAATCCTAACCTAGTCTATCAATACACGAGGACGACCACACCAGTTGATGCAGGGCTCTGCTCTTTAAAACACTGTTGGATGACTGAAGATTAAAGACCCTCGCTGCTGTTTTACCCTTGACTGTTTAAATCTGAGATCATCTGTCAGTATTCCTGATGGAGAGGCTCAACGGAGGGGAGCATGTTAACTCTGCTTATGATTCCACACTGGATGAGCCTCCCGTGTATGACGAGGCCAACTTCTCCAACGGGGAGCACCGGACGGTCCGGCCCTCGGTGGTCAGTGCCTTTGGTCATGACACTTTGGACCGAGTGCCCAACATTGACTTCTATCGCAATGCAGGCAGTGTGAGTGGCCACCGGGCTGTGCGACCGTCCCTGCAGGAGCTCCACAATGTGTTTCAGAAGGTGGGTGCATGAATGTCTGGGAAGTTGGTAAACATGAATGATTCAGATCCTCTTCATTTATGTTATTTTTTTGCCTTTCTGTTTTCCCTGAAATGCATGGTTTGTCCTCAACCTCACCTTCTGCAGAAATTATTTTACACCTATTTTCTTCCCTGAGTCCTAAATTCAAGTCACTGACTCTTTTACTGCAGCCTTTTGTTCTGCTCCTGACCTACGCAGTCCATTCACTCAGATCAAAGACTCGAAACAGTAAAATGAGATATTTTACAGTTGATTTATCATGTCTACTGTTCAGTCATTGAATATTGGCCCAAAGACTTGTGAAACTAAAAAGGACACCGAAAGTTATTTCTGGAGCTCAACAGCAACTGACACACTTAAGAGTTTTTAGTGCTTTTTTTTTTTATTAGGTCATTATACTGCTTTGTGTTTCAAAGGAGTTAGGGATTATAGGTCATTGGTGTTTTATTGATTGAACTAGATTAGCATTTATAATGGACAGAAAACAGAAAGATCTTTTAGCAAACTTCCTCTGCAGAAAATTAAATTATGGGTCATTCTAGTTGAAGACTGAAAATGTCATTTATCTTGACAAAAATATCTGAAAATGTTTTATTCATCTGAGAAGACTGAACACAGCGTGCACATAGTTGTGTTACCAAATAATACAATTAATCTCATTCATTAATTAATCTAAAAATATTGATTTAGTATTTACACTTTAAATAAATTAATGACCCTGACATCATGAAGGTTTCAAGGAGGCTACTCTAATATTTGACTTTTCAGCAATCCGACACTACACTGCAACCCAAACGCTCTCTTTCTTTCAGTAAATGAAACATATCTGTGCGGTCTCACTTAATCAGATGTCAGTATTCATCTTCATAGAGAGTTAAAATTAGGTTTGTCTTGTTTTCTCCATTTTTCTCTTCAGTTTACAGTACCGGACACACACAGCAGTGTAATGTCTCTGCAAATGCTTCATCAATCTTCATCCACATCAAACCACCATGTTTTTCTCTCCCTCTCTAAGTTCTCTCCTGTGGATCACAGAGAAGGCAGGAGAAATACATTGCTACATGAAAAGACTGTCTCCTAATGAGAGGATAAAAAAAAAAAAAAAAACACACCCGCAACTTCTTAATAATGACTCTCTCTTTCTTACAATTGAAAGATGTACATTATCAACACCAAACCTGCTAAAAGCACAATCATCCTGAATATATCCCAGTTTGTCTATTAAGACACATTCACATGTTTCCTTTCCCTTGCATTTTCCCGACAGAATGGAGCGATCTCTGTGCCAGACACTGTGGAGGACGATGGAGAGGGGAGTGATGGGACCCCCTCTGATGATCTGGAGTCTGCCGTTCCCACTGAAAAAGGAGCAGTAAAGTTTGGCTGGATAAGGGGCGTCCTGGTGAGTTATGTTGGGTCATGACGGGCTTTATAGACGTAGGTTCGCTTTACATAACTGTGACCTGGCAAGAGGAGGCTTGATGTGTCTCGATAACACAGCAGGGCCAAATGGGGCTTTCAAGACTGAGCCTGGGAGTGAATTTACGTTTCCTCAAGCTGCTCGTTGATCCCAACCAAAAGACCCCAAAAATATTTTTTGTGCCAAGTATGCATCTCATTAACATCACTGTGTTTCTATTTGTCCTTCTGTTTCACAGATAAGATGCATGCTGAACATCTGGGGCGTCATGTTGTTCATCCGTCTGTCCTGGATTTTTGGTCAGGCAGGCTGGGGTGAGTGAGACAAGGATGCTTGTTGGTCAGATGGGACACACGTTCATTTTGTTGTAATTGCTCATTTCTACCTATGGCTTAGGGTTAGGGTTAGTTATTTACATGTGCTCAAGTTTTGCTCAAAAACACAAGAACTCAAAACTTGACTTGCCTTTCTTGCAGGCATTTCACTCATAATAGATACTCAGATGTTACCTGTAATTCTAGGAAGTATAGACAATTATTAAGTATGATATAGTCCTCCGCTCATTAACAGGACGTGATTGAATTAGGACAAATTCAACTGAACAAACCTGTCTTAATGATCTAAACTTGCGGAAGGTCTACTTTAAAAGCCAAACCTCTATGACCAGTGTGTGTGAACGCGAGAGGCAGGGTGGGAGAATGGGGTAATTGGGTGAGTGGCTTCATGACTGTGTTCGATGTTTAAGAACTTAACGATCGACAGCAGCTTTTGTTCAGGCTGCGTAACTAAAAGGTTGTGAGAAGCAGAAAAAGCTGCAGGCAGTAGGCAGAGCAGGTACAGCAGACGGCTGTAGCTTATAGCCTCCAGGTTCCTCTGGGATTTTGACTTTCTCTGTTTGAAGGCGACTGTGAGGAGGAGGGCTTCATTTTACCATCAGAAGACTGACAACTGGCAACTTAAATATGGTGCCTGAGAAAGTTGTTGTTGAAAGAAAATGATTTTGAACTGTTACATGTTTGCATTTCAGGTCTGGGAATTGTGGTTATTCTTCTCAGCTGCGTGGTCACCACCATCACTGGCCTTTCCATGTCTGCCATTTGTACCAATGGTGTAGTCAGAGGAGGTAAGACAATGCAACGTCAGGACGTTTTCACAAAGCTTCACTCCAAACAGATACTTATACAACAGAGCCACTGCAGCGGACTGTTTAAACATTATTTATAAATGTATAAAGCGCGAGATAACACACGCACACACACACACACACACACACACACACACACACACACACACAC
>CALSCE010010649.1:3211544-3237384 GCA_943593645.1 Bovichtus variegatus
CACACACACACACACACACACACACACACACACACACACACACACTCATCCTGACATAAAATCTTTTACTGAGAGACTGAAATGACCAGGAGGACAGTTTGTAGATAAAGACACAAGGATCAAAACTTTACCTGAATGTCACCTCTTGATGCCCTTTCTCTGTTTTACAGCCTTCTATACTTGCCCAGACATTAAATCAATGAATCAGTGATGTTGTGATTAATCATCCACCAGTGTTATGTGTAACGTGTGTGCTTCATTTTGTCATTTCAGGAGGAGCCTACTACTTGATATCTCGCAGTTTGGGACCAGAGTTCGGCGGGTCGATTGGTCTAATTTTCGCCTTTGCCAATGCGGTGGCTGTAGCCATGTATGTGGTGGGATTTGCAGAGACCGTGGTCGAGTTGCTCAAAGTGTGTGATGTTATAATGAAGGACTTGTGGAAATGTCTCACTCCAAGATATTTGACTGTACACTTAACCGTGCCTCTTCTGTCCCCACTCAGGATAACGCCGCCATCATGGTGGATGAAATAAATGACATCAGAATCGTTGGATGCATTACGGTGGTGTTGCTGTTGGCCATATCAGTTGCTGGAATGGAATGGGAGGCCAAGGTGAGAGACGAACATCATGCTGGTTGCTCGACATCGATCTTTGTGCTTGTTGTGGTAAAACGTCAAACCATAACTTTAATCAGTTTCATTCTTTTGTCCACATAGGCACAGATTGTTCTCCTTGTTATCCTGCTGGTGGCCATAGTGAACGTATTTGTAGGAACATTCATTCCTGCAACCCCTCAAAAGAAATCCATAGGCATCTTCAATTATGATTGTAAGACACCCTCTCCAAAACAATGCATTTATTCATTACAAAAGATTTGACTCATTCACAGAGCACTGTTCACCAAATGTTCGTTCTCCCTCTCCATCTCTCTTCCCTCTCTCACAGCGAAAATCTTTTTAGAGAATTTTCCTCCAGATTTTAGAGAGGGGGAGAGCTTTTTTTCAGTGTTTGCCATCTTTTTCCCTGCTGCAACGGGAATCCTGGCTGGAGCCAATATCTCTGGCGACTTGCGGGTAACTTTTTCATACAGAGGTCATTGCATAAGAGCCTTGCATAGGAGTAGCTGCTCTGGATTATGTTTCTAAACAAAAACATTTTTAAATCACTGCATTTTGTACTTTTTATTCTCTGAATCGTGGGTTAGTATTGGAAGCTGTTTTATTTTTTTTATTTATTTAAGACTTTACATTTTTTAATACATCTTTTTTTCAGAAACAGTTCATAGTCACCGTTATGCCTAGATCACGACACTTTCTAACACAGATGTTGTTTTACAGGATCCCCAGGCAGCCATACCTAAAGGTACCTTGCTGGCCATCCTGATAACGGGCATCACCTACCTCGGTGTGGCCATCTGTGTCTGTAAGTACAGTAATCCATGAAATACAACTCCAATGAGAAACTTTCCTAACTTGTGTTTTCGTTGTTATACATGTACAAACATTAGACTAACATATGTAGTATAACTGTGAGGTTTGTTTTTAGACTTTTGGTTTAAAAATTCCTAAGCAATGCATCTTTTCTTCTCTCTAATTGGTCAGCTGCCACTGTTGTCCGTGAGGCCACAGGAAACATCGCTGACTTCATTAATGGTTCAATATCATGCAACGGTACAGCAGTCGCTGCTTGTGAGCTCGGCTATGATTTCTCTTCCTGCGCAGTAGAAAAATGTGAATTTGGCTCGTTGAACACCAATCAGGTACACAGCCTTTTAAACTCTAATCCGCACAGAAGAAGAAGCTCTTTTTTCATCTCTAATGCTTTCCTCTCCTCACCTCTGGTTCAGGTGATGACCATGGTGTCTGGGTACGGACCGCTCATCATTGCTGGAACGTTCTCCGCCACCCTTTCATCAGCCCTGGCTTCCCTTGTCAGTGCTCCCAAAGTCTTCCAGGTCAGTAACTCACCACATTTTACCCAAATGCACTGCAACTGCAATGCAAAGTTTTAGACTCTCCAATGAGATACAACTAGGGTATTGCTATTAATTCCTGAAAAAAATAAAACTTAAGCTCTGTCTCTCGTCAGGCACTGTGTAAAGACAACATCTACAAGATCCTGCACTTCTTCGCCAAAGGATATGGCAAGAACAACGAGCCAATCCGTGGCTATATCCTCACATTCATTATTTCTGTGGCCTTCATTCTCATTGGTCAGTTCAATTGTCTGTCATGTCTGTCAACTAAAATCTTTTACTTTATCTTATATATCTTATACAGATAACTTTTCAACTTTTCCCCGCCAAGCGTTTCCAAATATTAGCATTGTTGGTGTCGCTGCTGCAAAGACCGTTTTCTACCGACAACGTTGACATTTCTCTTATCTGCCCGTTGATTTTCATATGAACAAGCAGATCTATCTGATGTATCGTTAGCAACATGGCTACTGCTAACAGCCTGGCTAACGCTACTGTCCAAAGCTAGAAAAAAAACTTAAGAATCCCAAAGAACTAGAAACCCTGATCTCACTGCTATGATAAAGGCAGTGTAAAACAGCCAGTTGCATTAATAAGTAGCCAGGTTTTGTTACTAACTGATCTAGCTTAGTAAAAAATAAATATTTTTATCACTCATCCTCTTTCCTTTCTTTGCATCCTCCGTCGACGGGGCTCTTTTGCTGCATAGAGTTTCCACAGTTAACATTATTCCTGTTGTTCCGCTACATGGGGAAAGCTACTGTAATCTATTTTGTTGAGTTGTAAGCTATTTTGTTGATGCAGTGTATATTTCTAAGGTTTTTATTGTGAAAGGGAGATTGCTACCCAATGGGAAACATAATTGCTTCCTTAAAGCCAGGTTTGTAGGAAACCAATCTAAACGCAGATGGTGTCATTATTCCCCAGCCATTACATTGTGCAATCAACATTTACTTCGTAAGGATGAGTTGAATAAAAATGTTATCCACTGCCTCTTTAAAATAGATTTTAGGCTTCAAATAAACAAATATGACAATTGCTTTTAGGCATTGTGACAGAATCTAAACTGAATTTCAATTTTTCTGAATTTTTTTGTTTTGTTTTTTGTCTCTGAAGGTAATCTCAACACCATTGCTCCTATCATCTCAAACTTTTTCCTGGCATCTTATGCTCTCATCAATTTCTCCTGCTTCCATGCATCCTACGCCAAGTCTCCAGGTGGGTCGCTACAGACAAAGTAGCCTATAACATTTTTTGTCAGCAGGCCAAAGTAATTGTACTTGTTTCCATCCATTGATACCTCAGGTTTCTTTTCCAGGAATTATGTATAAGTGACCGTGGAAGTTATTTCCTGGGACAAACTGAGTTGAATTAGATAATAACATATTGATTTGTTTTAAATTCAAAGTAAGATTTCAAGACTTAACTGTGAATGTCTGTACAGCCTTTTCCCCATTATTTGTCCAACAGTCTGCAGTTACTAAATGCAGTCTTTCTTCTGTCATGCTTTTCACAGGTTGGAGACCAGGATATAAATACTACAACATGTGGCTATCTCTGTTGGGCGCATTGCTCTGCTGTGTTGTCATGTTTGTTATTAACTGGTGGGCTGCTCTTCTCACATACGCCATTGAAATCCTACTCTACATTTATGTCACAGTCAAGAAGCCAGGTGAGCTGCATGTACATGTTTGCATGTTTAGAAGTACATTCATGATGCTTGCATGGTAGACCTAACCTGTTAGGACTCTTATGTTCTCTCCAGATGTGAACTGGGGTTCGTCCACGCAGGCTGTGACATTTGTGAGTGCGGTCAGCAACGCTCTGTCTCTGTCTGGTGTAGAGGATCATGTCAAGAACTTCAGGTAAAAGTCTAAATTGCAAAACTGGGTGCAAATATACACTCAGTGGCTACTTTTTTAGGTACATCTGCACAATCTAATGCAGTTCAATTCAACAGCTAAATTCTACCATGACAAAGTTTATAATATTCAGTTTTTATTGACATTGTCGGGAAAGTGTAAGTGTGTTCTTGTCCCTGTTTATAGACAATATACAATTTGAATTAACACCTCTGTGACAGTGTGAAAAAAAGGAAATTATAGGGATCATAAAGGTTCAACTTTATGGCAGAACAGTTCTATTGCATTATACGTAGATTGTATCTAATAAAGTGGCCACAGAGTGTATATTACAAAACAACACAATATAACTTGAATTGTCCTTATCAGTATGACATATAAGTAGCTGAAGCATTACATTCAAAGGACATTTTTTCCGAGTGACATCCTTGTTTCTTTCTCAGGCCTCAGATCTTAGCACTGACAGGTTCAGCGCGGGCCAGACCAGCTCTCCTGGACCTGGCTCACTCCTTCTCTAAGAACTATGGACTCTGTCTCACCTGTGAAGTGTTTGTGGTGAGGTTACATAGTTTTCTCATTATTTGCTAATGCGAAACGATGGATATTACCAAGGAAGCATATCTCATCTTTCCCAAATGTTCATTTAAATATCAACCTTTTATTCAAATCAAGATTTGCACATCAAGCAAATTTAAATTTCGCTGAGTGCAGACTTCACATGCATTGGATATTCAATCGAATATCAAGCAGGGATGAGGGAAATGCCAAATGTCTGGACTAAAGTTTAGGGTCAGTTGTGTCTTCTGAATATGAAAAGGCTGTATTTCTCTGTCTTTCTCTCTCAAACACACTCAGACAAACACTTCCACTCACACGAGCTGTATGTTGTGATCCTTTCAGGGTCCGAGATCAGAGGCCCTCGAAGAGATGAACGCTGGCATGGAGAAGAACCAGCTGTGGCTTAGAAAGACCAAACGCAAGGCATTTTATGCTGCTGTGGCCTGTGACAGCTTCAGGGAAGGGACTCAGAGCCTGCTGCAGGTCAGTGTGGTCATGGTTTAAAACATATTTCTATAACTGAAAAGGGAAAACAAACATGAGTGCTAACCCATAAAAATCCATTTGATTAATGTGTAACCTGTGAGACTTGAGTGATAAGAGGGAGACGGACGCAGATTTAAACTTTGAAGAAACAGGTTTTATTGACACATTTCATCCTCACAACAGGGAGTATCTATTGCTGTGTTATGACTCTGGCCTGGAATTGTCCTAAGGATCCTGTCAGGACATTAGTGCAGGAGGTAGAGGAGAATACAGTTAATGAGGAGCAGGAAAACAGTCTTATGACTCTGGCTATCTCACTTCGGAGATAAGGCCTTGGTTCATTGTCAGGATTGCTTACTTCAAACAGCACGCCAGATTAAAAGCTATAATTTATTAACACTACATTGGATGAGTCCCTGCAGACAAAGTGAGATCTACTGAGTGATCTGGTCATAATTTCTGCCGGTAAAACAGGTTCACAGTCTTCTCGTGCAGAACATGTTTTTTTCACCAGTTAATGAAGACTTCAGGGTTTACAACCGGAGTTATCTGTGTTGCTTCAGTTAACTGAGTTGGGGTTTTATCTTTACGCTATGAGTGTCATGCTTTTCCTTCCAGGCTTCTGGTCTCGGCCGTATGAAGCCAAACACATTAATGTTAGGCTTCCAGAGAAACTGGAGGACTGCGGGCACAGAGTCAGTGCAGAGTTATGTGGGAATACTTCAGTAAGTCACAAATAAATAAAAGTACACTTGAGAAAAATGTCCACAATAGCCTATATGAGATATTGATACTGGTGTCCTCATTGTCTTTTCTTTTTGACAGTGATGCGTTTGACTTTGAGTACGGGACAGTGATGCTGAGGATGAACCAAGGACTTGATGTGTCGCACATTGTCGAAGCTGAAGGTCAGTATGAAAACGTCGTTAAGCTATGTGCTTGTATCTACAGGAATTCCTGCATCAGTAGGACAATTATGTTTATAAAATACTTTTCAAGCAAAAAAATGCACAAGTGTGGGTTAGGCTGAAACACAATAACAGGAAATAAATAAGTGGCCTCGAAACAGCAGCACGAAATAAATAAATAAATAATGCAGCAAACATTGGTACAACATAGCAGAAAAGTTTAACAAGAAATGTTCATTTGTATATATGTTTTAGATAATACGATACAGAGAGAGTAGTAGTCAACCTGAACTGACTCTGAATCGATTCGACTGTTTTAAACTACCAAAAGAATACAAAGAAGAAAAGAAAAACCTGCACAGCTGCTGAACTTTTATTCTCCCAACAACCCACAGTAACCGACTAAGATAAAATAATACTGATAAGGCAGGAAACTTTGTTCTGTAGATTACAAAGTATTTGTAAAGGTCAGGTAGTTAAAAGATAAGATGCTAAAATAACTACAGGTTTACAACTGTGCCTCTGTAACAATTTACAATTTGCTTTACAATAGCAAAGATAATCCTAAGTAATGTAACACATATTCACAATGATTACATATTAATCATAAACGATGATTCTCTCTTTCAGAGGAGATGCTAAAGGCAGCAAAGGAGCAACAGGCACTTGACAATGAGATGATGTCTAACGGAGGGAAAGCAAGGGGACTGTTCAGGAAGTCCAGGAAATCATCTCAGCAAGTGCTCACGACCAGAGGTATCTCTCTCCAGAGGTTGCTTCTCTGCGTTCAAATCTTACCCGACATTTCAGAAAGGCTTCAATCTAAGCTATGTGAAGCAAAGTGTGCATCATGATGCATATGCTCTTGGAAACGGAGGTATCTACCTCCCTCTCCTCGTCGTATTCCCACTGAGATAACACGCATTTAACAAATGAAACCAATGGCACACATCTTTTTTTGGAAACTTTCCCACACTCCCATTGAGATATAATTGAATCAAGCGCTCCCCCTAAAGATGTCTCTGAGAGTGTAATCCAATAACATGGTCCCTTTTGTTCCAGTTTGAAGAGCATCCCTTAAGAGTGGCCCTTCAACCCAGACAGCAGAGCTTCTCCCTCGATCTGTCTCTGTCTCTACGTCTCTGACACACACACACACACACACACACAAACACACACACACACACACACACACGTATAAACCACTGAGCTGCATCCTGGCAAGGCTGTGATGGTCGTTAGTATGCAATCTGGACCCCACTCATTGGAACATTAAACCTGAGAGACGGCTGTTCCCACTGATGTAGAGTCAGCTCTTAATGTTGATTTGTGCTAGTTTTCCCACCCAACTTAACTCTCCACGCTTCGCCAATAAATTAGATTCCCCTCCTACTGTTCCTCTCCCTCATCCACTTCTCATTTCTCGTATCTCTTTTTCTCTCGCTCTCAGTGTCAGTGTGCGGCCCTCCGCCCCCGCAGGTTGCCAAGATGAATGAGAAGCTGTTAGAGGCCAGCTCTCAGTTCTTGAAGAAACAGCCTAAAGGCACCATAGATGTGTGGTGGCTGTTTGACGATGGAGGTAAGTGTTGATTCCCCTCAGCAGCCTTCTCTTATGTATCTCACCATAAATATTGTAACAGAGACACATCACGTGTCCTTGATACTGATGCAGACAACGAGTACAATGAATAACACTGAAGCACTATTGTAGAACCAAAAATGTAAAAAAAAAAAAAGTAAACTACAAGTCAAAAATGCCGGAACAAAAAGCGTTTCCCCCTCTCTCAGGTCTCGCCCTGCTGCTCCCCTACATCCTCACTACCAGGAAGAAGTGGAAAGACAGTACATTAAGGATCTTCATCGCAGGGCAGCCTGGACGCATTGAGCAGGATAAACAAGAGTGAGTAAAAAATAATTATAATAATAACAATGGAGATGTTATTTAGCATTAGCTGAAAAATAATTACCAACGTTATTATGAAAGTGAATAATATATATATATATTAATATATATATTATAATCTGTCTTGCAGGATGAAGTCTCTGTTGCAAAAATTCAGAATTAACTGCACTGACATCAATGTCATTGATGACATCCATGTCCAACCCAGCTCTAACAGGTAATTGTATTTTTGGAATTATAATAGTGACAGCAGACCAGATGGTGCTAGAGTAATAGTAAAATTTAATCACCTCATAGCATCTGCATATTTTACGATTAAAACCATGAATATTTTCCGCAGTCAGCTCATGTTCTTATCTGCTTTCCTCCAGCTTGAAGAAGTTAGAGGACATGATTGAACCTTTCTGTCTGCATGAGGGGTCTAAAGACACTGCCCAGGCTGAAGCCATGCGAAAAGAGCAGCCTTGGAAAATCACTGACGAAGAGCTGAGCACCTTTGAGGAGAAGGTAAACCCCTAACAACAACTTAAGACTTTATAAATACAGCATAGACATAATTAGGTATTAGTTCGGTTTGGAGGTGGGAGCCTTAACCAGCAAAATGAGGTTGAAAATCATTGTTTAAAAGTAATGGCTGCTGTTTTACAGACTAACCTCCAGGTACGGCTGAATGAGTTGCTTCAGGAAAACTCCAAATCAGCCAATCTGATTATTGTGTAAGTATAACAAACTGTTCCCTGCATAACATTGAAGTGCCAAGCTTGGAAGAAGCAGTGTCTAACGTCCTCTCTGTGCCCTCACGCTCTGCAGGAGCATGCCCATTGCTCGTAAGGAATCTGTCTCTGATTACCTCTACATGGCCTGGCTGGACATTCTGACAAAGGACCTTCCACCCACCCTGCTCATTCGAGGCAATCACAAGAGCGTGCTTACTTTCTACTCCTGAGCACATTGCAGACTATAGGTAGCTATAAAGGAAATAAATGGTAGTACCATAATGATGGACCATTTTCATAAAGCGTACCAGAACCTTGGATGGTGTTATTGAGTCCTCTAGGCAAAAATCACAATTTAACACAAACATTTTTAAGCATTGAAGTCCTGATGAAGTCCTTCATACTCACAAGTGCTGAGACAAAAGAAATGTAAGAAATACCTAAAAAGAAAAAACAGAAATTGTCAGCAGGCGTATTTGGCAAAGGTAATATTAAAACTTATTTTCAGTTACAGCTAAACCTTGTTAATATTTTACCATTAACCAGTTTTATCACTTTGTCTGGTATATGCTGTTTCATGATAGCTCGTGGCAAGTTGTGATCTCGAAAACAATTACTTGCACTGTGAGAAGTTTCAGCCAGCTTGCCAGCAAAGGAGCCATCCATTGTACTACGCTGTATGGCTGCCAGTGTAAACTTTTAATGCTGTGATGCACTCAGAGTAATGCATGAATGCTGTCAGTGAGGAATAAGAATAGTCTCAATAGAGATCGAATTTGGAAATGTCAGACAGTCTGAATGTGAATATTGGAGCAGAGGCAACGTTTTAAGCTCTTTGCAACAATGGACAAGTAAGGACATAATGGTACATTACGCAGATATTATTATATGCATCGAACAAAAGTTCATATTTTAAGGTTAGAACAAAGTCGAATCACACGTCCTTCTTGCTCGGTCAGATCAGTCCGATGAACAAAGGCAGAGACAGAGGCCGAGATATAAGGCTGGGTTCAATGGTTAAACTGAGTGACTTTGTTACCTGCTGCAGTGATTGTAAAATAAATGTACATAGTAGATATCTCAATTCACTAGTGGATATTTCTGAGCAAAAAACCCTTCCTTTCATAAATGATTATTAGCATCCGTTCTTTTAAACTGTGGTAGTAATGGTTTGATTCTTCTTAAACATTCCTTGATATTCACTGAGTGTAAAATACAGCTGTTTACCTGTTCCACATTATGTTACTATCAAAGCACACTTTTTGTCTGAGGAAAATTTAGAGAAATAAAAGATTTTAAAGGGAAGTCTTCTGTATATTTTAACCTTTTGTCTGTCTTCCTATTTGAATATGTAATTGTGATAACCTGAAATAAAGATTTAATACAAATTTAAAACGGATCTTATTTTTGTCTCTGTCAAGTAATAGGTGATTAGATGAGACAACGTCAGATATTGTTTGTCCAGAAGAAGTGTGTCAGTGGAAGGGGAACCTGTGAGGCACACAAGCTGAAGGGTTTTTACGTTTTGCTTTTTTAAGTACACAAACATTACTTAATTTCTACTGTGAATTATATATATTTTTCTAGTTATACATTATTGTATTATGTTTTTTGTTAGAATATGTAAGTACATAAAGAGCCATGTGAATTGTTTTTGAGTGAGTTCTGGTCATTGATTTTGTTTGTATTATAAGATAACGGATGTAAAGTAAATCACATAATTTATGAGGAAATAAAAGTATGATCTCAGCCAAAAGGTACAGTGTGTTTGAGCTAAACCTACACACATCCTTTACACAACTATTAACACAAAACTACAAAACAGAATGTGTTGCAAGTCGTAGAATCGTAGTATATATAAACTATTTTTTAACTACATATCCGTATTTATATCCAAATAAATGCTTTTGTCGAACATTCACCTGTTGAACCGTGAGGAGCTGCATGACAGGGGGAGGAGCAGGAAGTGCAGCGCAATCAGCTGAGAGGACGTTAGCGCAGTTAGCTGTTAGCTTGCAGACGACGTTAGCAAACAGTATGACACGAACGTTGCTCAGGCTAAGGGATCTTCATCTGCAATGCTCTGCAATTGTTGATGCTGCTCCACGTTTCGTTGAAAGGGCATTTCATATTCAGACGTCCGCTCTATACAAAGGCAAGCTGGATATTAGGATAAATAACGTTACATTTAGCAACATGTCAAGTGCTACCTTAAGTTAGCTTTGCTAGCCTGCCTAGCATTTTGTAACTGAAACCGCTTTGGTTTTTACTATGTTGCATTATATATCTGTCGTGTACTGAACGCGTAAACACCACCAACACTGCGTCTTCTTTATTCTGGTGCAATGCGTAAATGAAGTGAGGCTTAATATCATACACATTTGCGCTTATGTTTTTGTTACATATTATTCATTTCTGACGGAGGAGAGTTAATTACTCTCGCGAGAGCATGTTTGTTGTCGAACTGGAACAACGTGATGACGAAAGAGTTGCCATAGCTACAGACAATACTTACTTTCTTGCTGATTTTGTCTATTTAAAGGTTTTCCCCCCAATGCATGTAATGGCAGCTGTAGGACGTTTTATACGATATTGGAGTTACTATTGTTACGTTTTGCAGTATATAATAAAGTATCTGTTTTAAAGTTAAGTGTTTTTGAGGAGGGGCTAATTTGACGCAACTTCCAGCGCGGGAAATTCATTCAAATAGGAGCGCAAAGACACTGCTGCAGAAGCTTGAGGGATTTTAGTCGGCTGTAGTTATCTCGCTTGGTTAGTAAATAGTTACTCTTCTATTCCGTATAAAAAAAGTGTACCATCGGTTTTAAACTGAAAACTTTGCCACCATGCCCGCCCTAGAAGTCAAAGATGCATCCGCAATTTCTCCGTCAAAGAGGGCAAGAACCGAGACAAAGCCTGCAGAGGAAAGACATGTCCTCAAGTTTGCAAAACTTTCTGTGCATGCCACCCCACCTACCAGAGGCTCAGCTAAAGCAGCGGGATATGATCTCTACAGGTTGGTTATACACTTGTATACTTGGGTTCACGAATAATTGAATGTGAGTAGCGTAACTAAGGTTGTAATACTGTCCACATATTCCTTAACACGTCTCACCGACTCAACGTGTGTGTTTGTACAATCCAAATGTAAATGTCACTCTAAATGTGTTTTGAACTTTAAGCTTGTGCCCCTACAGAGGTTGAATATGTTTGCTAAACCCTGCCCTGTATACAAGCCTCTGTTATATGAATATACTGCCGTGTAAACCAGCTGACCTAATTCTCTGAATTTAAACAGTGCTTATGATTACACCATTGGCCCTATGGATAAAGCCATTGTGAAGACAGACATCCAGATCGCAGTTCCACATGGCTGCTATGGGAGAGTGGGTGAGTGATTGACATTACTGATGCAACCCTGCAACTCTGGCATTACCTGTATTTCCTGCTGTGTGTCTACAGACTGTTTTTCTAAGTGCGTGTGAATTCAAGCTAGGATTATGTTACAACCGGTCTTAACTGTCTCTTGCCGTTTTGTCCGTCTCAGCACCGAGGTCTGGACTGGCAGCAAAACACTTCATTGATGTTGGTGGTGAGTCTTTTTTTTTGGCTACTTCTGATGAGTATGTGTTTGTTTTATCTCTTGTTATGTCTGTCATTTTAATATGTCTCTGTCTGTTCTCCTCAGCTGGTGTTGTAGATGAAGACTATAGAGGAAATGTGGGCGTTGTGCTCTTCAACTTCAGCAAGGACATATTTGATGGTGAGTTGTGGCATCAGTGAAATATATCATCACTTCCCCCCCCCCAGCAATACTTCACCTAAAGATGGCATTAGTGGGGTCAGAGCCATAATGTTCGTGTTTCTTTTTGAGCTTTTTCTGGAGGAGCGTCACAATGTAAGGCTTCAGTGAAAATTGTCATTCTAGTTTACCAACAGTAAACCTAACGTGTTGAGTTTAAATCTGCCCCTGTGGGTTGTTTTCACATTCATCTGCACAAACATCTGTTATATGTACAAACAGAATTAATGAGGTCATTGTACTGTATCTCTGATAATAAAACTACATACTGGAAACTATTAAACTATTCTCGCAATTTTTAAGAGAACGTAAAGCTGGCTAAAATGAATCTCAAAAACATTTTTGTTTGAATGTAATGTTCTAATTTAATGACCGTTCGAATATTTTGCTATTCACATTAGTGTGGATCTTATTGCCTCCTGTGTATATATGTCACAAAATGGTTGTTTTTTCTGGATCAGACTGTCTATAAAATCTAAAGATATGAGGATCTTTAGAAAGTCTATGGTACAGATTTTCAATTTCCAAATCATTCTCATTTCCTTCTGTTCCTCTTCGCAGTAAAAAAGGGCGACAGAGTTGCTCAGCTGGTCTGTGAGAGGATCTGCTACCCAGATCTGGAGGAGCTAGAGGTAAACTGCACGTTGAGAAACGCAATTAAAATGCATCCATGCACTCGGTTGCCAGTTTCTTATGTACACCTAGCTAAAACTATTGCAAAGTCCTGCAATAAATCTGAGCTTCATGAAAGTTATAATGTTCAGTTTTTGTTGAAACTGTTTTGTATAGGTGTTGTCAAAGAGCATTTGAAATAGTTTGCGGTGCTGTTGAATTGTATTGTTATACTGACAGGTGTTTTTTATTATTTTGCCCACCCCATTTATATCAACGAGGATGGCCTAAATAACCCGAGACACCTCCTGTCTAACACAATACAGTTCACCAGCACCACATACTCCAATGATCAGTCTCAACACAAACCTCACTGTTGTACTGGACTGCATTAGTTTTTAGCGAGTGTATCTACAACTGGCCATTCATTGGATGTGTGGCTTTATTGCAGTAGGTTTAATTTCATGTCTTTGTCCAATAATTAAATCAAAAACCGCATGGCTCTATTCTTTCAGACGCTTGATGTGACGGAGCGTGGTGCTGGAGGTTTTGGATCAACTGGAAGAAACTGAAAGCTCCAAATAAAATATGAACATGTACCTGTTGAAAATATATTAAGTGGGTTCTAATAAAGTTTTGTTTTTGTACTTCGGAGAGTCTGGTGTCTTTACTGGGACTGTCGCAGTTTTGAGTTCTGTCTGATGAACTTCTTGTCTGACCCTCCTGCAAAATAAAACAATAAATCTTCCAAATATCCACACGGGGGCAGTGCAGGACAAAGATTGCAGCTCAGCCTAGCGAGTACCTAAACAAGTTGAGCTCAACTCATTACTGGTTTCCATTAGGGTAATGTGAGTTTCACCACCTTTTTTTTAAACATTTAGAGATCATCAGAGTTCATGTTACACACAACGGAAGAATTAAGGATTTCACACATGAAGCTATTAGCTGTCTGTCGAACTTTGCAATATTAATAAGTATATCTGGATAAAAGGGGAAAGCACAGCAGTGAATACATATACACCAAAAAATATGTTTTTATTGTGAATTTACAACTAAACCCTCACTGATGTGAACAGAGAACACAGACTGGTGTCAGGCTGGTCCGTGGCAATGCAGCACTGATTGTATTTGTGAGAGAATGTGTGGCCACGAAAGACCTCAGTGCATAATCATGAAGGCCCAGGTTTGGCATCATCAATGTGTGTTGTGTGTATGTGTGTGTGTGTGTGTGTGTGTGTGCGCAGGTGTGTGTATGTATACACAGTTTACAAAGGAAGTAGTTGGTCATTATAAGCACCATTACAAACCCCTCTATTCCAGGGGCTTCCTCTAGTTTACAAATGCTTCATAGATTAAAAGTGGCATCGATTATTACAGTATAAACACAATTTACATGTAGTATAGAGAGCGGACAGGCTATGAAGCTAGCTGTTACTGTTGCAAAGAAATCTTCAGAATGACCAATGGGATTGCATAATTGTTGTTGACTACTGAGTTTTGTATAGTAGTACAGTGCATTCAGATGTCTATGTGGTTGTGTTGCTAGCACCAGTAAATATGAATTATTCTAGTCAGTAGGAAAGATGGAAAAGCATAGTTTAAATATGCAGTAGGAGTCATTCAAGCTCAGACATGGCTACATCTCAATAGTCCATAGTGGGTTCCTTTCCTCTCCTAAACATTCTCATCATCCTGTTTTCATCTTCACTCCATTAAATTAATATCTGGGGAAGGAGAAATGTGTTTACTTTCATGTATCCAGGTTTGTTCAGTCATTTACCCGAGGGGAGGAAATGAATTTATTGCAGACTATTGGGACTCACTCTTTTCTTCCACCTAAGCTGAGTTCTAAAAAGTTGAGTTCTTTCTGCAGTCCTCATGCCCTTCAAAGTGGCACCTGATTCCACATATCATCATACAACATTAAACCCTACAATTAAAAACCATTCACACTCAATAGTGCTTCACACACAGCTGAAATTGTGTGTCAGGGCAATATGTTCTTCATTAGACTGAAATCTTTCATACCGCCTCATTCAGCTGGCATTTTCCACAGAAATTGTATCTATGATATGTAGAATCATCTTTGGCAATCAAATGACGTAGTCCCCCCCCCCCTCCCCCCCTTCTTGTCTCTTTGGTGGCGAGCCCTTCTCCCTGTTGGAGCAAGTAGAAGTTGCCCCTAACCGCTGATCCAGAGTCAGAGATGTTTGGCCTTTTTTGGGAAGCTTGAGCCTGACACTGAATTAGCAGCTGCCCGCAACATCTGCCCGTCTCAGTCTTGTGATGGTTAATGGAGGATGATCTGCACCTTCATCTTCAGTATGTCTCCCAGCTGTCCCGTGAGGTAGTCTTTATCGTGTTGGTCTTCCAGCTCAGCCAGCTCCTTCTTCCTGTAGAGGGGCATGCTGCTGATCTGAAGGTGGTACGCCCCTGGGGGGAGGACCTTCTTCTTGCTCAGATGCAGGTAGCTGACGCCCTCTCTCTGGTTGATCTTGAAGTAGCCATCTTCATTTCCGTGTTCGATGCTGTAGCGCACGTGGTCACTGAGGGTGGATAAGGCCGGGGTGAACTCAAGGATGTGGTTGCGGCTGCTCATGTCGCTGATGTTCAGGTGGATCTGCAGCGTGTCCTCGATGTCCACACTGGCCAGGCTGACCATCTCCTCAGTCAGCTGCAGAAAGAAAACGTGGTCCAACTGAATTCAGTGGATATAAAACATGTGCCCTACAGTACAGTATGTTTTCTGACATTAATCAAGAGAGGGGAAAGGACATGTTGTAATACAAGTACATGCAAACAGGGCTGTTGCCAGGATTTTTTAGTAAAAAACCTACCACCCTCAGAAACGTTGGACCAGAAATCATAGAGAACATTTTATTACTTAGATATTTCATATTATATTTGTTCAGTTAACCCTATTGCTAGTCCTTTAATGCTGAAGCCATATTATTTGTTTATTATTTTTGTTGACCTGAAAGTAGGAAAATCTGTTGTTTCACTTTTTAATTGTTCAATGTTATGCTCCCTCAGGTCTCTAAAGTTTGAAGTTTGAAGATCTCTGTTGGATCAAAATGTTGCACAATTAAAATGGCTGGGAGCTTTAAATACAGTGTGCAAATCTTTTGTCAGATTCTTGCCTTACTTTGATCCAGCACCTGTAAAAGTTTTAGGATGTGCTTACCTCACAACCAATTTAAAACCCTAAAGTTCACCATTACCTCCGCGTCCTCAGTGATGGCACAGCCCTGCATATTGCATACAGGCAGACATATTACCTGCATGTCTTCCTGAGGATCCTCCTGTGTTGAGGTGGCGCTGCGACGCTTGCGTCCCTTCTTTGGATATCCGTTGATCTTACATTCATAGCAGGCCTCAGGAGACAGAGAGTTATCATCCACCTCACCTCCCTGTCCAACACTGGAGCCGCCATTAGTAAAGCCCAGACCTGTGACACAGTGCCTGAAAAGAGGACAAAGCCATCAGTAAGCTAGAAACATCTACAGGCGGCTTTCACACACAGTCTTTCACTGACGTACCCTTGTCCTGCGCGGAAGTATCCAGATGGACATCCACAGAGGTAGCCCCCGTCTGTGTTTGAGCAGCCAAACTTGCAGGGGTTCTGGCTGGTGGAGCATTCGTTGACGTCTGCGCAGCCTCCGCCCGTCTGCTCGTAGTTGAAGCCGGTGGGACAGAGGCAACGGAAGCTCCCCAGGGTGTTGTGGCATGACGCTCCCCCGCAGATCTGGCTGTTCAGACACTCGTTCTCATCTGGGTCACAGGAAGTTGGCGGGAAGTAAACGAACAAGAGGTCATTCCAGTAAAAGGACACAAACAATGCTGGGAAAGCCAGCCATGAACGTTGTTAATATGTGGAGGGATTCAAACTAAAAATAGAGTTTTATCTCACAACAGGTCTTTATTTTGGGGTATACACACACTGTACCACACAATTACTTTGTCTTTGCATGAGCTATTTCTAATTATTTTATGTACGTACAGATTTTGGTGTTGCACCATTTATTTTTTGTCCCTACTATAAGTGGGATTTTGAGCATTTAGTTTGAAACATTTCCCTTTCTCATGACCTTACCACGGTAACGGAAGGGTTGAACTTCCGGAGAAAAGGAAAGACATTTTCAACATATTTATATTTTAAGAGCGACAGGAAAGAGGTGAAGGATGGATAACTTGTTTTAATAAGGCTCCAGGCCGGGCTCTAGTCCAGAACATCAAGGCTGCATGGTACAAACTTTGGCAACCAAGTCATCAGAATGCCCCAAAAGGAAAGAGTTGTTATGTTTGCTGATAAAAAATAAAAAAAATAAGACGTCGGTATTACTCACCCACACACTGGTTCCACTGGTAGTGCTGCAGGTAGCCTTGTGGACAGCTGCACCTGTATCCACCCACCAGGTTCTGACAGCCATGCTGGCACCTGTGGTTACCATCACACTCATCCATATCTGTGAGGACAAACACACAACAAAGCTACAGTAAGAGCCTATTTTCTGTAATGAATCAGCTGATAATGAGGTTGGTATCAATTGTTGTCAGACCTTCACAGGCTTGTCCATTGGGATCTAATGAGAATCCCCGCTGACATTCGCAATTGAAGCTCCCTGGAGTGTTCTGGCAGGCACCGTTGGAGCCGCACATATTGGGGTCGGAGGCACATTCATTGTTGTCTACACAGAGTGGAAGGAAGGTTCACACAGCGGTAAAACAGGAAACATGATATTTGGGCTTATTATAACCCTGATTTGGATGTGCAGAGTCATTTAAAGATTCATCGAGAGTCCACATTGGTTCCAAAAAAAATAGGGCAGGTCCACTATGGACTGTTGGTTCAAAGGATCTCACAGTCTGCAGAGGTTTAGGAATACAATCTATCACCTACTGATTTGATCTCAGACCAGGAGAGATATTTACAACATATGAGTGCGAACAGACCATGAGAATAATAGTTTGACAAAATAATCCAAACACACTGTCCACTTACAAGCCTTTCCTGGAAAAAAAAGGTACTAGGTCAGCCTTGATTTAAGAATATTTTGTCAAACATCATAAACATATTTGGCGGTTCTGATCAAAAATATGAACCCTGTCAGGTATTTTAGACTATTTAGCATCTAAAATCAAAACAGAGAAGGCTGTAATCTCTACAAGTCAGTTCAGTCAGAAAACTCACATTTGAAATGTTTATTACGACAGCAGAACATAGTTAGTGCAGGAGCCAAAATGGCAGTTTTTGTTTATATTTAAATAATAATTATTATTATTATTATTATTTCAAGACCTCCAATATTTGTGGACTATAATTCTGATTCCCTTATTTTGATTGACAGATTGGTCACTGATTGGCAAATTGGCCAAATCCATAGTAATTGGGGGGTGGGGGTGGTAGTTAACAAAGGGAAGTTGGAAACGCGCGAGTCCTAGCTTTAGTTAAGACAAAACAACCATCTTGTCTCATCTCATTGTTTTAGAATCTATCAGTATCATCTTCATCTACTATCACTTTCTCTCTTTCCCTGACACACATAGCCTGCATTTGAATGTGTTAACTGGCCTACAACGTTTGGTAGAATATCTTACTTTATGTATTATTTTCGAACAAAGAACAAAGATGCCTGGATCTTGGAGGGACACATAGGAAATATGTGCAGACTATAGACCGCCAAATTGGAGGGTGTGATTGATAGATCATATGGAGAGTGAGGCATGCCACGCGCGTATGTAGCAGACGTCGCTCCATTTGTGTAATGTGTGATCCCGGGTCTTTTCACAGTCTTCTCAAGTGTTCCCAGCTTTAGGTCTCTGTTTGCTGAACAGTCACATATTGCTCAAAAGCAGTATTTACAGTATGTCTGAACAAGTTTTAAGCTCGATAACAATGTTTTTGGCCAATGAGCACCTGCCCAGAAGGAGTTTGGGTTTGGTTTCCTCCACTAAAGTGCATTAGCAGTAGTTACTGAGGTATGATTTGAGTTCAAGTTTCTTTTTATGTCACACCCATGTTTCTCCAAACTACTTACTCCTAAATGAATAGCACGTCCACACCTACTGTATGTCATTTGCCTGGGGTTATTCCTACAGTCAAAACTGAGGGTTCCCTGTCCCTGATTTCATGTGAGGTCATGCGAGCTGCTTTATGGTCTGGAAAAAAAAGCTTGCGGTAGTCATGGCGATCCGCTGCAACGTTCCATAACAAAGCATTGCCAAGCTGCCATGACTCCAAACTGGTCCAGCCTAATAAGATCAGTGTGATATCAGCCGGAGTCCATTAACTCTGAACCAGAGTTAGCAAAGGTTAGACACGAGGCTGGTTCAGGGCTCTTTTATGAGCTGGGCTGGAATATACTATTAAAAAATGACGGTGAAATAACATATTGTGTGTGCATTTGACATGATATGGGAGAGGGGCTGAATTAGCAGAAGTGTTTGTAACACCACGCTTTTGGGAATACACAGAACGTTGCATAAAGTGCACTTCTAATTAAAACATACTTGGATGTGCAGTACATCTATATTCTGCATGTGTTTATTTACCTATGCAGGCCGTATGATGCTGGGTGAAGCCGGGAGGACATTTGCAGGTGAACCCACCGATGGTGTTAACACACAGGAACTGACAGTTATGCTGCTTGGTCGAACACTCATCCAGATCTGAAAAAAAAGGAGAAGTTGTACAACATAAAACCAGCTATACATTTAACATTTAAAACTGCTTAGTAGTTTATGTAGTGTATTTAAGCAGTGGTGGAATGTAACACATTTAGTAAGTACATTTACTCAAGTACTGTACTTTACTTTTATGCTACTTTATAATTATTTATATGATAACTTTAGTTACTTTGCAGATTTGGATTATTGATACAAAGTAATAAATCAATTAATAAATGATGATGTATTATTATGGATTAAACTACCCAGGTGAATATAAAGTAGTTGAAATGAGATCCTCCTTTACCAACTGCAACATTAAAGCAATGAACACAATGATGCATCAGTAAATATAATCCAATAATATAATGCATATTATTCTAAAATTAATTGCTTTTTCTTTTGGTATATTTTGATGCCAATACCTTCGTACTTATACTTAAGAAAGATTTTGAATGCAGAACTTTTACTTGCAACAAAGTATTTCTACACTGTGATATAACCACCTTTACTTAAGTAAAAGATCTAAGTACTTCTTCCACGACTGCATTTAAGATGCTGTGGTTGGAGCTGTGTCAGATCACTACTGTATGGGCGCTGCGCTTTTCTGAGTCAAATTCCAGTCCTTCTACAGTCACTGACCTACAAATGAACTGCAAATGAAGCAGACACCGGAAACACGGAGGGGGACTGACAAGGGGGAAACTAAAGCTATGGTAAATAAAGTTGAAAGAGGACCTAAAAAAACTGAACCCCACGAGCACACTTGTTTTTCCGACTCACAAACAAGCCTGATAAACAGGAACAATGCCAGATGCACTGTGTCACTGGCTCTGGATGTCGGGTACATGTTCATGAACAAACACGTGGACACACCAGTACAAAGTCAGTCCAGGAGCGCCTTGGGACAGTGAGCCTGAGAGGGCCTGACCCACTCAGCACTGCAGTGGCTCTAACCTGGAAACCAAGTCAACCAAGAACTTCAACATAAACTTTATTGTCCCCAAGGGGAAATTTGTCTCACAGCCAAGTACCTGCTGCTGGTTGCCCACAAGTGTAGCGCCCTCCTTCCAAAAGAAACGCCACTGAACTCAACTGATCTGAGTACAGTTGGCTACTCTTTAATATTTAGAGGCTCTGTTTTGCTGTGTGTGTGTCACCTCTGCAGCTCTTTCCATCTTCCTGTAGGATGTATCCGCGGGGGCAGGAACAGAGATATCCTCCCTCTGTGTTCTTACAGATGAAATTACAAGGCTTTGGTGCCTGTATGCACTCATCCACATCTGAAGGGAGAGGGAGAGGGAGAGGGTGAGGGAGAGGGAGAGGTAGAGGGAGAGGGAGAGGGAGAGGGAGAGACAGTGAGAGTTTAAACCTGTAGCCAGAAATTCCATAAGGGGAGATGATGAGACAGACGGACTCTGGCTGCATTTTTTTTAGAGGAGTGTGTGGGCAGTCCACCCGCGTAGTTTTGACTCTTTACAAGACAGCAGGAATGAGAACGGGAGGTAGGCATGGTAGGAAAAGAGTCCATAAAGTGTAAGTGCTGGAGGTGAAATGCAGCCTTACCCACACACAGTGTGCTGCTGATGTCAGTGTTGTAGCCAGGTTTGCAGATGCAGTTATAGGAGCCCAAAGAGTTGTTACACCGACCATTCTTGCACAAGTTGCCCATCACACGACACTCATCAATATCTGGACGGAAACAAGAAAAGTTAGCTCATCACAACTGAATTACCAGGCAATTGCCTGAGTGGGAATAACAGTGTATGCTATGACTCTCAGTTCTTCTCAGAGAATATTCTTTTGCCAAGAACAGAATCTTAATAGTGAACAGCCATGTTATTCGATGCATTTAGTCCTGCATCAGTGTTGTGTCGAGTATAAAAGTAAAAGTGCTCATGAACTCAACAACAGCCATCGGTTGATTCCCCACCCACCATATCAGTTGTTTCATGTGAAAATAAAACTGCTTTATTTCCAAAGCATACCAATTGACGTACCTTTCAGGCAGTGATTCATCTGGATGGTTTCAAATAATGTGAGTACACAGAAGATTAACTCGCAGAGTTTAGATAATCTATCACCTTGAACAAGTCACTGCTTTAGTTTATGTTAGAGTATCTTATGATGGTTATGGAGTTGTGAGCAGGGACACTGTAAACCCTGCTCGTTGACACAGACTGGCACTGATAGGAGGATTTTATGCACAAACAGATCAGATTTTATGACTGTTTGCTTGTTGTCTTCAGGGTTTGATCTGCTGATATCATAGCTAATAAATGCAAGGCTTTTCCAGAGGCGAGTTTTAGATCTTGGATGCTGTAGCCTCTAATGAAAACCAAGAAAGGGTTTCAAATTGAATCCAGCTGACTGAACTGAATAGAAACCAGTGGTTGCCTGGCAGGTTGGAGGAAAAGTGATTAACAACTAACATGCAAACTAGTTCAGTTTACCACGAGTGGCTCGTGGTTCAGGGCTACATCATGCAAAACCAGCAGTATGGTCATTTTAACATTTTTAGATTTAATATGTAGTTTTAAAAACCCACTTCATGTTAGTTATATTAATGAAATAATAACACTTTTTTAAACCTAAAACATTGTCAGAGAAAGATCGACACTCATTAACTGTAGAAAACGTGCAGTTGATTGTTGATTGATTCTCAGTTTTTCACAGTGATATTTCATTTAAACTTCAGTCTCTTCAGCTGTAAGATACAGTACCTCTGCCATCAGTGGTGAAGCCCTGTCCCAGAGGACACATCTTCTTGTACTGAGTAGTCCCGGGCAGGGGGCAGAGCTCACAGTTGGTGCCCCAGCCTCTGCCTCCATCACAGCAACACTCTGACTTGGTCGCCAAGTTCCTGTTACTAGAAGTCATCTGACACAAAGTGGTCAGAACTTCAGTGAAACAGAAGCCTTCGCGGTTATCTGAGAGGTTGGAGGGACAGAAACGGGAACGTGAGAGCGAGACAAAAAGATAAATGGACAAGCAAAGAGGTGGGCCCAAAGAAAGCAGACCAAACCACCCAGACAGGACCTGGCCTCGGAGAACCAGACGTGAACAGATAACCCACACTGCTCTATCACTACTGTCTGTAAGGAGTAAGATAGCAGTAGAACCACAGAGCTCACTAAATCTCCCTGGTGGTTTCTCACCAAGTTCAGCACATTACATCTATCCAGAAGTATATATTTAGATCAGGGAGGAAGGCTTTTGAAAGGATTTCCTCTCCCCTATCTTGACAGTAACAGATACATGGTTTTAAATGAGACAGTGTCATGGAATAGTTAAATTCCCAATGAGATGAAAAAAAAAACGTTTTCACCTAGTTAGCCAACATTCAATAGCATACAACCTTTCTATTCAAATATCCAGGGCCATAAACGTTTCACTATGTTAGAATATTAATGTTTGAGAGTGTTTTCAATCTGAGATGTACACCATCCTCGTATTATATCCTTTTCCAACATCCTATTTCGCTCAGAGATGTTTGAAATACAGAAACCAGATGCCACTAATTAAAAGTGTTTCTTTTGAGTTTTACTTTTCGCCTTATTTCCTGCAGGCTGACTTAACACAAGAAGCCCGTTCTAAACAAACTTGGCTAAGTCAAATTAAAGAGGCAGTGGGGACACAATAGATCCTGATGAAAACTGAACTCAAATAAGTGTAAGAATACAGTGAGTTAAGTCAGTTAGAGCACAATGAAAACAAACATACAGTAAGCATGGTATATAAATAGCTAACAATGTACGTACCGATACATTCGGTCTGTGTGGGGTTAGCGATGAATCCCTGGTCACATCTGCAGCGGTAACTTCCCACTGTGTTCTCGCAACGGCCATTTTTACAGGTACCTGGTTTGGCTGTACACTCATTCAGATCTAACACAGACACACACACACACGGACAGTGTAAAGATAAAATGGAAATATTTCTTACACAGGACTTTCTGTTGTATGTGAAACTTAGTTAATTGAAGCTGAAGTGAAAGTTCAACCAGGAAGTCCACACATCACAAACACACAGTACTTCTAATGACTCTTTACCAAATGTCCCATTCATTTCAAAATCAGGGACACAGCCTATATAAAAGGTCATCATCTCACTCACCTACAAACACAAGTTTATATCTCTAAATAATTGTATCATGTTTAAGTCTGATGCAGGGTTTATTCCTCAGTGTCGTGTGTTATGAATACTCAGATATATAAAATGATAAAGCTTTAAATCGTGTTGGTTTCTTCTGGGATAACTAGCAACTTATTATTTGCAAAGGCAGGATTTTAAAAACTGTGAATGTTTTCCAATTGCATATTCACTAATATGGGTTGTTAAGAGCCTTCAAAGAACCCTGATATTTTTGACTGATGCTGTTGATTGCTAGAATTTTGAACAAATATTCAGAGTTCAACATTTGAGGCATAAATAGGGAGAGTGACGTTTGTTTCCCGGAAAGTGATGGCTCAAGTCCATTGTATGACGGTAACAAGTCCACTAATTACCAGGACAGGAAATGGGAGGGGGGGGGGGGGGGGGGTGATTTAGAATTAAATCCAGAAAACACAACCCTACAGTGTATCAACAGGGATTTATTTCATGCAAAGTGAAGCAAGACTGATGGTTCATTATTTCATACAGTTTGACACTATGATAATCTTACCCATGCAACCATCTCCGCCGGGCTGCCGTGTGTATCCCGGGGAACAGATGCACATGTATGTACCGATCAGGTTTTTGCAGGTCATACCTCTGCTGGCACAGTCATCTATACCATCCTCACACTCATTCTGATCTGGAAAAAAGAACAGTAAACTAAGACTAAGACCACGCTAGACAGTGATGTAAGTAACACAGACACTCAAACAAACTGCGGCACTCCAGAGTTTAATGTAACCGCCCCATCCGACATTGCTCTCGGTAGTCCTAACAGGCGTGTAGTGGGAGGGTTGGTGGTCTGTTTGGAGCTCTAATGTAAACAGTGACGCTACAGACATTGACAAGTTCCTCCTGTCTCAGCGCTTCCCTCCAAATACAACCGTTGCTATGGTGCCCGAGCTATCTGAGAGAGCGGAGGTGTAAACAGTGACTCGGCCGGCTACAGTTTCCAGAGAGTGTTTTAAGTTTGTCCGAGACAGAGAACGCTTGAGGATCTCACAGAGAGAGTGTGTTATGTGACTTTATGGACGGGGCCAGCATGTTTCTATGAGGTACTTAGTTTATTTTCTACTAACACTTTCCAGTAAATGGGGTGTATGAGTGAGTCATTTAGCTGTATTACCTTTACACATCCTCTTGTCCTCGCGCAGCACGTAGCCTGTGGGACATTTACACTCGTACGAGCCCACCACGTTAACACAGCGGAAGGCGCACAGTAGAGGATTCTGGGAGCACTCATTGATGTCTGGACAAGGAACAGAAGGCAACAAGTTACAGTATAGTAGAGCAGGACGACAGAGACTGCATGATGGAAGTGAGAGTGCAGACATCATTTCACATACCTTCGCAGGTCATCATTGGCCCAGGCTCAAAGCCGTCATCACACGCACACTCAAAGCCACCAATGGCATTAGTGCATGTGCCGTTGCCGCAGGGATTGCCAATGGCACACTCATTAGTGTCTGTATTCAAGAAGGTTATACAAACCCCATTAAACAAGTGTTTAATTCGTAAAAATACATCAGTGAAAGTATGAGAGCACATAGCAAAACAGTGAGTAAACTTGCCTTCACACTTGATTTTAGTAATGTCCAGACGGTATCCCATGGGACATTCACAGCGGAAAGAGCCGTCTATGTTGATGCACTGGCCATTGATGCAAGGGTCATTGAGGCATTCATCAATATCTACAGTTAAAAAAAACATCAACACCAAATGAATTACATGCCACAACTATAACATAGATGTAGGACAATGTTAATGATACACATACCTTTTGGTTGGTCATCTCCCTGTTGATATCCCTCATTGGGACAGAGAAGTGGATAACTCTCTGGAACCATGAGATGTGAAAAGTCAAGATGAATACCATTAAATAATACACATAATGTTGTGCAAGAGATTGTGTTTCCCTGCCTGTGTGTTTGTTGTGTGCATGATAGGAAGTGTACGCACCCTCTCCCTTGGTGGGGCAGATTTCACAGGGATCTCCCCAGCCTTGAGCTGGCATCATAGTGCAGCAGCACGCTGCCTTGGAAGTGTTCTGAGGCTTTGGAGCCTGGCAGCGGCCATTTTCAAACTTGGTATAGCAGTAGTTCACACGGATATCTAAGGGTTAACACGCGCGCGCGTGCGCACACACACACACACACACACACACACACACACACACACACACACAC
>CALSCE010010649.1:3237394-3255334 GCA_943593645.1 Bovichtus variegatus
ACACACACACACACACACACACACACACACACACACACACACACACAGAGGAAAAAAGGAGGGTAAAATTAGAGAGGGACTGAAGGAGTATTGAGTCAGTGTGACGACATCTGGTAACACTTTATAATAAACAGCATTAATACATTTATGGTTAATTAAACTTTAGTTAATAGTTATTTTACTGGTAAACAAAGAAATGTTTATCGTTGCACACATTATAACATTTTATATACCATATTAAGTATTAGTTAATGATTACCAAATGATTTGTAAACCTTTAAGAAATCGTTTTTAAAACATATATTAACATAGATGGACCAGATGGTAAATAATTGGTTTCTGGTCAACTATGTAATGTTTATAGATGTTTTACAAACAATTTCTTAAGGGTTTACATATCAGGGTTACAGGGTTAACATTATTACATATCATTAACAAATATTTAATAAAGTATATATATTGTTATGATGTGTGCAACAATAAACTGTCTATGATACAATATATATATATATAATTTAGAAACTAATTATTTTATAATACACAAACTAGTGATATAATTACTAATATTTAGTATACATTATTAATTGTCAAGACATTGTTTTTAACAGTAAAATAACTTATCTTTATATTATAAATTAACTATCAATATAGCATTTATTAATGGTGGTTATTCTGAAGTGTTATCTGCTTACCCGTAGGTACTGTTAATTGACTAAATCTACAACATTGTCTTTCTTAAGAATTTTACTTTAAAACCACATTTTCACATTTCTTTGGGGAAGTATCTGCCGTGAGGACAGAGGTTGGTAATTATCCTGAATGATCTGTTTGTGCCAGTCTTGCTCTCTGCTTCTGAGGGCTCTTGTTCGTCCTGGACGAGGCAGGCACTTACTCGTAATGAGAAGCATATGGTCGTGCTCTCCTGCTAGCACTGGCCTTCACTGAATTTAACACAAATAAGCTTTCTGACCACCATAGATCACACACACATGCACACACACCTGGCTCAGAGGCAAGGATCACATACATGAGCACCTGGTGCTGTGAGGAGAATGTCAAAGAGTGTCATGTTACTTTCCTCCATGAAACTGATTTGTCAGCCTTTCAGCAAAAGAGATTTATGGTGCTCTGTGCACAGCTGTTGTGCAAGTGTGTGTAAGCGCACGCACATGTGCATCTGCACGTGGATATGTCATTTGTACTTTGTAGTTTGTACAGTGAAATATGATTCAGATGTATAAACATTGCGTTTTCTTGATATGGTCCCCTAAATTGCCGGTGCTATGTCCTTTAGAAAATCAGAGATAGAATTTAATACAGAAAAAAAATAAAAATAATAATTAATTAGAATATTAAGCATTGAAATAAATCAACACTTTACAAGGTCTGACAGTGGTGACACAAATCTGATGGCGGTGGGGTGGTGATGATGGAAATTTACAAAAGCACTACAACATTATAATTTAAAACATATCATCAATTGGGGACTGGTGGCCTAGTGGTTGAGACAAATACCAAATACTGTTATTGCAATATCCCAAGTATGATTCCAGCCAGGGACCAATGTTACTCTGTCTCTCCCCATGTTTCTCTACTATCTAATATCAAAAACAGATCATTGATTGGTGCAGTTGCTGGGGAACCTGCAATGGTTCAAAACACAGCTGCGTGCTAAACTGGACCTGAAGGTTTCCATGCTTTTACACTCTTTATTTGTCGATGGCAATGACATTCCTGTTCTCAGGCTTTACTACAAAATGTATAAAAAGAAAAACATGCAAGTAAAAGTGAGAATCCAAAACATAAGACATAAACGAGCACCGGTTCAGCTGAACCACACCTAAATACTGCGAGTGTTCATAATTATTGAGATTTTCACTCTTCAGTATAACTTTATGATTCAAAGCAATATTTGTGAATTCATTTAATTTCAACAATGAATCACAAGTATAACTGTCTGCCATCTATGTCTTTTTTTAATATAAAATATTAATGTAAGTGCACGCAAAGACCCACAAGTGATTTTCATCACTGTTGTCATCATCATTTTTGTTCATCGTCTTCATGTCTATTATCATTTATAATAATACAGACAAGGTTTTTCTCAGTGGGACAGGGTTTGTCTCTTTTACTGCCCGTGTTGCTCACTCTCCACCAGCTCCTCCTGTTTATCCCCCAGTTTATCCCCCAACCCTCAGTCCAGCACTTCTGACACTGGAGAGAAAAGTGAAATACAAACTGTAACTGATGATGTCATCACTTCAGTGTTTGGAGGGGGAACTCCCTAACAGAGGACGCAGCGCGCCCCCACCCAACCCAAAAACACACATACGTATACACACACACACACACACACACACACACACACACACACACACACACACACACACGTGTGAGGAAATGGAAAAGTGATCTGTTCAGAGCCACCCTTGGCCCGGTTGAGGCAGCAGCAGAACCAGCTGGAACACAGTGTGCTATCATGAAAGAGAAGGAAAAGTCTAAAACCACTGACTGCTGCTTTGTCTCCACTAGCACTCAGAGACAGACTATACAGATACACTAGTATTTACACTTTAAACTTCACACATAAGATACGTTCATAGCCTCTTTTCCACCTCTTTCTCACACCCACACACCCCCCCCCCCCCCCACATACACACACACACACACACACACACTCAAAATTACCTAAACATCTGCGTCCGGAGGCAGAGACCTGGAAGCCTTCGGGACACAAGCAGATGAAGCTTCCTTCATTGTTGGAGCAGGTTCCAAATGTACACATCTCGGGCGACTGGGAGCACTCATCAATATCTGACACACAAAGAGGAACGCCATCAAACACCACATCAAATTTACAAATCCATCAAAATCCATTTCTAATTTGCACCCTCAGAATCTCACCCTGCAGTGCTTCATTGACATCTAATTTTCCCTTGAACTACTGCCATAGCTGCAAGGATGAAATCATACCAGTATGTCATGGTTTATACAAATGTGATAAAACTGAATGTAATCTCACTAATGAATAGTTGGATAAAGGCGCATTACAGCCTCCATGTCACGTGTTCGCGCATCTCAATGACTAGCCGCTGCTGTTACTGAAGCTGAGAATTCAGTGCTGTTCCTCCCTGCTTCCAGGAACAGAGCACAAAGCAGGAATGTGTTGAAGTCTGCCGAATATCTCTTCATCAGCCCCACTGTATAAACAATCCAAGTGTTAGGCTTGGGCCCACTCCCACGTGTGAAAGGGAGAAGAGGGGTGTTTTCTAGCAGCAAGGCAATCGAAGAGAAGGAGGATGTAAGAAGAAGCAGTTTGTTCTTTACTTGTACACCTCAGCAGAGCTGTGATTTGTGCATGTCTCTGAATTGCCTGAGGTAAGATTCACCCACGTCTGCAGATATTTAAATACTTCAGAAATTCCTGTTTCAGCCTATATGGCGCAGAAAGTACTTCAGGCCGCTGTACCTTCACAGGTTTCCTCATGGAGATAGTAGCCAGGTGGGCAGATACACCTGTAAGAGCCATCCAGATTCAGACAAGTTCCGGCACCGCATGTGCCTGGATTCACTGCACATTCATTAATATCTGAGGGGGGGAGAGAAAAACGCAAGGGATATGCTGTAAAACATACTTATTACATTCAGATAAACGTAAAAAAACAAAACAAAATGGCGTCTCCTTACCTGCACACAGTCTGCCGTCTAAAGTGAGCTCATAGCCATCGTGGCACACACAGAGGAAGGTGCCCACGGTGTTCACGCACTGCCCGTTTCGACACAACCCCCTCTGTGACGAGCACTCGTCGACATCTGATCGACACAGAAAACACAATATATCACATGAAGACGATAACTCTCGTGCTTTTTCTCTTCGACTAACTCCCATCCACAGACGGCGTACGTACCTATGCAGTCGCCGTTGTGTGAGTTCTGAAAGCCGGGGTAGCAGAGGCAGTTGTAGGAGCCCACTGTGTTCTTACAGGTCCCGTTGCCACAGGGTTGCCTCTCACACTCGTCCACGTCTGAAAACAGAGAGCGTCATCACAGTTTTACCTCCGACAGAACTCACATCACATGTCCAACACAAGCGAGAACACAGCTTACCGACACACATTGACTGGTCCCGCGTCGGTTTGAAGCCATTGGGGCAGATGCAGCGGTAGCTCCCCAGCATGTCAATGCACTGACCAGGGTTGCATATACCAGGGCTCTCATTGCACTCATTACGGTCTGAAAAAGAAGAAAAAACGATGATCACACTGTGTGAAGTTCAGTCAAACCACAAAAACTCTCACTGCAAAGCAGTGAAGTATGCAGTCCTACTGAAATAGCAACAGTTATAAGAGTAGTTAAGTCAAATAAAGGGGAGGCACTGCAGGTGAATAGGGTAACTAAGTCACCATGAACCTTCTCCAGGTGATTACTTACATTAACACAACCATTGTTTTGTATTACAAGTTTTCTGAAATGTTATGTTAGAATATGCAAATGAGACATTATTTAATGCTAACTTTTGGTGAATTTAGGAAAAATCTACAGACGCAAACAGACAAAGTTAGTCAAATAAATACCTAAATGTGTATTTTGGATGTTTTCTATCTTTCCACTCGTCACACTGAAGTGTTCACAAATCTGTGATGGTTTCATTTCTTACATTTTTTAAAAATGTATTTATTCCAGTGGTATAGTATGGGGTAATCTTTTTAAGATCCCTTGTGGTCTTACTTTGTGTTCCCCAGGGTACTGCTCTGCTATCTATTTGTATTTATCAACTATGTCAAAAACTATTTCTCCCCAGTTCTGTATAATAAAAATGTGTCCTACTATTAATGTGAGTGTACATCGAGTGTTGTCTGGAAAGGCTCTTGCTTGAAACATTAAACCAGCTGAAGAATAGACCATTGATTATTGTGAAACCTAACTGCTGGACGAACACTCAATCTCAGTCATTATTGTACCAACTTTAAAACAGGAAAAACTTGGAGACTAGAAACATTGTAAAAATTCTCCTGAAATGCCCAATTATATATTGGATTGGATTGGGGATATCCAAACAAATGCTAACATCATACTGTATGAATTATTTTAATCATGTGAGTTATGAATTATGTATGGTTACACTCGTTACCATACACTCACATAATTACTCAATTATATGTGCGTTATTTATTATGAATGGTAACAGTAGTTGTTACGTTCATAATAAATAACTCACATCATTAAAATAATTTCAATATGTTCAGTTCAATATGACTTTAATGACTATTTACATATTTGTCGCTAGCCACAAACAACCACTAAACACGAAACAATGCTTCATTTTTTTTTCAAATCACTATAAATCACTGTTTTATTTATCACTGCATGTAATTCATTGCGGTCATCATTGTTTCCAGCCACAGCTTCAGTTTTCTCTCCCTGGAGTCTGACCGTGGTTTGTTGTTAGGACTTGCATGAAAATCAGGAAGCAAAACAGGATGTTGATTTAACATTTGCTTATCGGCGAGGATACTCTGCAGTCTGACAGTGACATGTTTCAGATACACAGCAGCACATGTTCAACAGCTCAACACATGCTTCACATTCTCTCTTCCCTAATAACAAGCCCACCGTGAAGAGTTCCTCCTCAGCCTGACTGTCACTGCGCTGCCTCTGGTGCTTTATCTCTGGCTGGCAAGAATGTGCAGTTCAAACAGTTTCATGCGACTGAGTTTGATACAATAGCTTGAGGAGGTAAAAGATCATCGGGCCACAGGAGGATCCAGAGAAGTCAGAATCATCCTCATGGAAGACAGCCGTGTTTTGGCTGTTTCCCTTAATCTTTTCTCTAATCCTGCTCCATGTTTCCACCAATTCTGTATAATCTCCACTGAGGCCGTTAGGAGTTTTGCTGCAGGTTGAGTGAACAGTGACAACCATGCATCCCACCAGTAATTTACTGTATAATCTGAGTGCTGATGACACCTTTTACCTTTCTAAAGGCCACAGCTGATCACCACCACAGCCTTACCTAGACATTGTCCTGTGGGGGTGAAGCGATATCCAGGTTTACACTCGCAGCGGTAGCTTCCTGGCATGTTCAGACAGGCTGCATTCTGCTGGCACACCGGCCCATTCTGACACTCGTCAATATCTGACGACGACATGGACAGAGGAGTTCAGAGACAAAGAGCGTATAAATACACTTATAAATACATGTAAGTACATTTACTGAAGTACTGTATTTAAGTATGAATTCAAAGTACTGGTACTTTACTTGGGTATTTAACTTTATACTTTTACTCCACTATATCATTATAATATTGTACTTTTTGTCTGACAGCTTTAGTTACTTTTCAGATTCACAATTTTTCATCCCCTTTCAAGTGTTCCTTTCTGGGTTGAGGAAATTCTCCTACTTCGTCAAATTGAATAAACTCTTTAAAAACCTTCTTTTGTCGGCTGGAAAATTGCATCGTCACAAAGATGAAAACAGGACACTTAATTTAAAAACCTAGGAAGAATTCACAGCATTTTACATGTTGGCATCACTTTCAGTAGAACTTCAACGGAGTGCAGGCCTTACCTTCGCAAATCAACAGCTTGTCATTGTAGATGAAGCCGATGGGGCACTCACACCTGAAGCTGCCGACCATGTTGATGCACACTCCATTCTCA
Source organism: Bovichtus variegatus (assembly GCA_943593645.1). Lineage (NCBI taxonomy): Eukaryota > Metazoa > Chordata > Actinopteri > Perciformes > Bovichtidae > Bovichtus > Bovichtus variegatus. The sequence goes on from CALSCE010010649.1 coordinate 3,244,055, forward strand.
CACACTCCGGGGATCTCCCTGCACTCATCAATATCTAGCACATGGGGGAGAAACGAGGGGAAAATATGAGAACAAAGCAAACTTTCCTTTTTATCACATAAACCTTTAAATGGGGAAATGTTACCAATGACCCGTCCAGTGGTGATGTCGATGTAATATCCGGGTCTCTCACTGCCGCACAGGATCGCAAACTCGTCTGGGTGGACATAAGACATGAGTTTATAAAGCTCAATTTTAGTTTCCGACAGTTTTTTTTGACAGCAAATAAGATTTAGCACTTTTAAAGACTTTTTTTTATGCCACTCGGGATGAAATTTAAGACCAACTTAATAATAACCCAAATTAAAGAAAAAAAATTACATAAATGACTTAGGGTTAGGGACGATTTTTCCCAAATGTTTAATGTAACATAAAACATGGCTTTTTTGGGCCATTGAAAAAGTTAGATGATCCGCTTAAAATTTTGAAAAAAATCTAACACTAGACTGGAAGACAAGGAAAATCACCGTGCCACAATAAAAAAAATATTGAGTGTTTGTTGGTTCCGCAATCCAGTTTGGCGTGACATTAATGAGAGGCATTCGGTAAATTAATTAAAAAAAAGATGTTACCAATTATTTTGAGATTTTAAATGGCAATGTCGGAATTATTTTTTAAAGACTTTCGAAAGATTGATTCAAGATATTTAAATACCAATCAAGGCCTTTTTTCTTTTTTTTAGATGAATGAATTCAATGGATTTTGAAGACTTTCCTCGTGAACCCTGCTTATACTTTCTACACATAGGTGTGCCGGTACATGTGTGTATGAGACCTCACCGGTGCTCGGCACAGGACACCGTTCACAGGGTTTATTCCATGCACGGCCAATGTTGTAGGAGCAGCAGCACATCTTTTTGGTCATGTTGAAGGTCAGCTCTCCGTCACACGTCCCATTATCAGAGTAAAAGTTCCTGTAGCAGTAGCTTTTCCTCATGTCTGTGTGTGTTAATAAGAAATAAAACATAAAGAATGCCGTGCATGAGTGAATGTTACTACCATTACGCTGGTTGATGCAGTCACAAGAGTGCAGCATGCAGACTTACCCATGCAGTTGTTTCCTCCATTGACCTGCATGTAGTCGACAGGGCAGATACAGGTGTAGTTCCCAATGGTGTTGTAGCACTGGCCTGGGCCGCAGATGCCTGGTCGTTCACACTCATCGACATCTGTGCACAGAGAGAGGGACCAGCAGAAATGAGTCCATTATTTTGATAAATACAGTGTCTGAATTACATTTCTTGAGTTAAGGTGCCACACAACTTTTTTTGAACTCATTTAAAACTTAAAACTAAATGACTGTTTGTGTTTGCTTTGTTAAACCGTAACTTACTTTGCTTTAACCACTGCCCATGTCTGTATTCTTCTTATCTTTGTCTGTGTTTTACTTACGTAATGTAATTGATATGCCTTACATATTGATTACTGTTTTAAATTTGTTTCTTGGTTTCACACCTGACCCCGGACAACGGATGATACCTAGCCTCCTGGCTAATTCTGGTATATTTACAGTAATGTTTATGGACTGTCACTGAGAAATAAACATGAATAAATAAAAATGAATAAATGAATGTACTTATTGTGATCTAAAGGAAATGAGGAATATATCATGATACTGGTTTCCTACATGGAGGAACTACCTGTCTGTAAAATATTCTGATCATATACATTGTGTTTCGAGGTCGTAAAATGACCCCCAATTGCATCATCATCTTATGTGAAAATACTTTACATCCCAGGTCCAAAAGGACCACAGCCACAACCACAGCAGGACACCGGCTGGAATATGCTTTTAATATCTTCTATTCATATCAATTATAATTTTCATCCTTATTTCCATACTTTCTATACTGATTCTTTCTCCGCCAACATTACTGCCAGACAGCAAACACAGTGCTTGTTTCTTCCGGCCAGGAGAACAGCTGAAGACATACTGGATGTGCAGTCCTGGATTTTATAAAGCAGACGCCCGCTTTTGTTCTCTTGGCCAACAAACACACGCTAATTAAAATGCCGCCAGCCACATGTCATTGTCTAACCCTTCGCCCCCTCCTCTCCTCTCTTCTCTTTGTTCCCATTTCTCTTTTCTAAACACCCTTCTCATTTATCCCCCCCCCCCCTCCTATCTTTCATTCCTCTGTCTCTCCCTCCCTCCGTCATCTCTGGCCTGTCTACAGGGGACTCAGTGTACTTCCCTGAGGAGAGGGCTGACCACATCAGAGCCTCGCTCCTCTGGACATAGTTAGGTGCTCAGCTGCCTCATCATCCTGACTGAGCTTTGCCGGGTTAGCAGCAGACGGGGAACAAGAGCAAAGACATATTGAGCCAGAATGAGCTGCAGTGTCGTCCGCGGGACAAGAGGGTCCAATATTTCTTTGTCTTTTTGCTCTCAGTGCTTTTTCTTCTCTCTACACGTGTGCACGCAAAACGAAGGCCTCGGCGGCTGGACTCGATTTCCTTCCCACCGAAACGTCCCAGGGCAAGAGCTAGAGAGGAATATGTCACCTGTGTGTTCATGTGTCTGTGGGGCATGTGCGTGTCTAATACCTTCACAGACTCTGGTTTCTGCGTTGAGGGCGTAGCCTCTTGAACATTCACACTGGAAGCTGCCAAAGGTGTTGATGCACTGTCCTCCCTGGCACAAGCCTGGCAGCTCCTGGCACTCATTGATGTCTGCCAGAGAGAGAGAAAGAGGAAACATTCAGTGGGTATTGAGGGTGGGAGGGTGTGTGTTATCTGTGTGAGCATGTGTAAGTGTGCACAGGAGCGACCTGACAAACACACGAGGCTGCGGTCGAACAGTCTTTTTGTCTTAGGAAGGTTCCTAACTGAGTGAAATGACAGCCGTGATAAGAGCTGGTGGAATTCTCTAAACGCTAAGGAAAGGTGCTCTAATGCTTCCTTTCTTATGTCCATTAGCACAGGGTTCACTGGACTATCCTTTACGAAAGGAAAGGAGATAATAGCGTCCCACAATTCCTTGCAGGAGCAACATTTAAAGCTGATTTAAAAACGTCCATCTAAGGAGGTGTGATTCTGTTTCAGGCAGGAATCTGTACTTTTTATACAGCATTGTATGTCACTGTATTTGTTCCTTTATGTGTTAACTAAAGTGCTTAGGAAAAGCCATCGGACGTCATTCTTTTGACTATTCGACCGCGGCCATGATAGCATGCGTGCTGGCTGACCTTCCAAGATGACAGTGATGGGGTTTGGTCTGAAGCCTTCTCCTCCAGGACACAGCGTCTTGTACTCAGCTGTAACACAGCACCATAACACATTAACAAGCAGCAATGACACAACACACATTCAAGGTTGTTTTATTGCAGGATTTGACTGTAACAGTTGGCTGATGGTGAAACCTTAAGCTAGGTCACTGTCTGTTGTGCTTTTTCTGATCAGCCATCTCAGATCTCAGAGCTTTTACACGGAGCCCAGTGGACCGGACATGACTGCAGCTACTCAGAATTACAAAGCGAAAAGAAAAAGGTTTTCTTCTTGTCATAGAAGCAAGCATTTCTCCGAGCATGAATGGGATGAGTCATTCCCTGTAATGCTTTGAACCATCTGTTGGTAATTTCAAGTAAGTTGCACAAAGCTGTCTCATCTTTACCAGCAACAGCAACTACAGCAAACACACACTCATCGCATGATAGGAGCAGGCAACATGTAGCCAAATTTTGGCAAAACAGATAACTCGCACCATGGTACAAAACAACTCATAAAAGGATTTGACAGGATTGTTAATCAAAGCCAGTGACCCTGAGTTTACTTTTCCAGATACTCACACATTAAAAATCTAACTTTCAGCCACTTTCCGGCAAGTCTATTCATATCTTTACTTATTAAGTGATGGAGGACAGTGTTGTGAGACTGAAACTTTAAGACAACTCAGTTACAACCACTGTATATAGGTAGGTGGCTACCAGGAGGTATGATATATAACCTCTGTATATCAAGGCTAGAGCTCACAAACCTTGCTATTAAACAGAAACATAAAAAATAAACATGCATAATGCATGAAAAGTCTAAATAGCGATGGGGTGACTCACTTGAGTTGACAAACGGGCATGATTCACATGGATTTCCCCAGCCCTGGCCCAGGGAGCAGCAGCAGGACGCTTTGGAAACACCAACTCCAATCTCATTGGAGCAGTCCAAGCTCTCCGAAGCATCTCCTCGGGAACGAACATCCAGGTAGCAGCTTCCAGAGCGAGTGTCTATGTATATTCACACACACAGGTGTTCAGGTGTACAGGTTGTGTCTTACCTTTGATTCACAATAAGTTCTATGATAAACTCAAATCGAACGCCAACAAAGTGTAGCGAAAACTTGCTGAGTCTCACCCACACAGCCCACCCGAGTGGGGTTGAGTTCAAAGTCGGCAGGGCAGTTACAGTGGTAGCTTCCAGGGAAGTTGACACATAATCCATTAATACAGATGGTCGGGTCTGCACATTCATTGATATCTGAGAAAGACAGAAAAGCAACTGTTTATAAAATCATCTCCTCAATAATGTATGAGAGTGTATGTATGGTGTGAGTCATTATTTGCCACAACAGGGAGAGAAGCATTTGCTTTCCCTCTGTATATCAGGGACAGCTGTTCGCTGTCCATTTCTTTTACACTCTTTTCAAATCTCCTCAGCTCATTGGGGCATAAACAGAGCATCATTGGGGAAGGCAGCTGGACTCCTGTCTTACCTGTGCAGTTGCCTCCACTCCTGTCCAGTTCATAGCCAAGGTTACATTCACATCTGAAAAGTCCTGGGATATTATGGCAGCGTCCACTGACACAGATATCAGCAAAGGTACATTCGTCTATGTCTGTAAAAGAGACAGAGAGAGGGAGAGAGAGTGAAAAAGAGGGGAAGAGAGAATGAGAGAGAGAGAGAGTGATAAAGAGGGGAAGAGAGAATGAGAGAGAGTGAGAGCGAGCGAGAGAGAGTGAGAGAGAGAGAGAGAGAGAGAGAGAGAGAGAGAGAGAGAGAGAGAGGCCCAGCTGTGAGGGATTAGTGGATCATGGGATCATGGTGGAAAATTGGCAGCCAGCAATAGGAAGTGAAGGCCGCTCACCTCTGCTAAAGAATGACAGTTCTGGGGCAAAAAAATGCCCAGACATATCCAGACAGACGCACACATACACTATCGGAGCAGCAGCCAAGGTTATGAAATTGTGCTCTTCCACATCATTAGACTCTGCACAAGTAATTACTGTCCAGTCCTGCCTGAGTTGAGGCAGGGAGGACTGGACAGGTTATTTCAGGATGTTTGACACATCAGCACAATGAGGTCAGTCTGCTCATTCAATTGAATCCAGCGATGTCTTATCACTGGAAGCATGAGTCACACTCCTCTACTACTGCTACCAGTCATAAATGTGCTCATATGTCTACAGTAGCTCAGTTCGGGATTTCGAAGATCCCTCCTCAGTTATTTAAGTGTACATGCAATCTTACATCTCCTCGATATGTTATTCTACTTATGTAAATGCTACATCACAGACAGTTTACAGACCAATCTTCTCTACACATATCATTTCATCCAGTCAGGATGTGAGGAATTAGCTTTTCAGACTATATGGTCTTTTGTTGTCACTCCAAGTCTTTTTTTTTACAATAGATGTGTAATGCAATGACAATTTGTACTTTAGGCGTGGATTTCTATGATGCAAAAAAAGAGTTTCTTACACCCAGTCCATTGTTTTCTGCACCAGGGAAAACTCAAAGACCTTTGTCCAAAGACCACTCTTAACTGTGCAACATGGACACTAGCCAAAGAAAGAAAAAAGGTTAATTTACTTAAACATTAAAGTCTCTGGCCACTCAACCTTGTGTCTGAGTGTTAAGAAGACAGAGGCTGGCTTCGTTAGCTGACAATTGTAAGTTCTGTGCCACCTTAAAAGGTTATATTTTCTTATGTTGCTCAACCGTACACAGGATAATAAGAGTGAAAATAGGTCGAAAAGCAGGAAAACAGACAATGCAAAAAGCTTAATAAAAATATTTACGTGGTTGTGGTCGGGACAGAAGCGGAATTGCATTGGTTGTTAACACATTATCTAACATAATGTTATCTAACAAGAAAATGTTGGGATAGCAAGGTTGTCATCAGCCTCTGTCATTTGACCCTCTCACGAAAACAAAAAAACCTATGACTGACCAACTGATGTGACTGTTTTCATAACGTAGGCACATTTGAAAAGAGAACAAGGCAAATGTTGTTGATCCATTGTTGTTGTCAGTCCCTTAGAAATGTTCACACAACTGAAGCCACTTAGATGCTGAGTGTAATGTGTGTTTCCCATGTCTAAAATACTGCCTCATGAGTTCTATTTGAAGGCAGCATCTGTTTGTTTTTCCAGAAAGGAAAACAAACAACCATTCACCAGAGTAACACCAGGCCGGTTTAAATCACTCAACAAAATTTAGGATGTGGGCACAAATTCAGATGTCTGGAACCAAGATAGTCCAGCAGTGTTGTGTTGTCTTACCCTCGCAGGCCTTGCCGTCAGGAGTGGGGATGAAGCCCATGTCACATTCACAGCGGAAGCCCCCTGGCAGGTTCAGGCAGTGGCCACTCTCACACAGGTTGCCGTTCTCTGCACACTCATCGCTGTCTGTGGTGGTGATGGAACACACAGTCCGTAAACACACAATGCATTCGTGTATCTTCTGAAAAGCAAAAAGTGTGATTTTGTATGCGTGACCTGAGCAGTAGAATCCATCTCCAGAGAACCCATCCTTGCACGCACAGCGATATGAGCCCATGGTGTTGACACAGTCAGCGTTGTTGTTGCACATGTGTGTCCCGTTGGAGCACTCGTCCAGGTCTGAAACACAACAACATCCAATTACATGTATGCACATGGAAACTACTTCATCAAAATGTTGAGGAAAGGATAAGGTTGGTGATATTCCATATAACTGTGGAATTTCTCTACAGAATGATTTAAAGGGTGGTATAAATATTTTTTCTGTTCAAAAAATGTATTAAGAAAGAATAATTAGACTTTATGAAGTGGCAGGTAATCTGTTTCCTTAGTGCATTGTGAGTTGTTGTAGTTTATGGCTCTTGATTCTTTTTTTTCTCATGTTTCTCTAAGAATTCGTTGTTAAGTAACTGTAATTGACAGATCTATTTCTATTGTTTACTTATGATATTGAATGTGTAAGTATAGTTGTGTTCTGAATGTTTTTCTTCTCTTTTATTGTGCACTATCATGGCCGGAACATGTCAAAATTAAAGATGAAAAAAAACGAAAAAACTCTTCCAGTGGACCCATTGAGTGGCAGTCTTACCTGTGCATTTGAGGCCGTTTCCAATCCATCCTGGAGCACAGTGGCATTTGAAGCCGCCGGCTGTGTTGGTGCAGGTAGCATGTCTGTCACAGTTATGGGCTCCGATCTCACACTCATTGACATCTGAGAGGAAACGAACGAGAAGCCACGTAAAGAGAAATAGACACTGCTCTGAAGGTCTGATGATTTGGGTCTGCATACTCATTCCAGTGGGGTTCTTGGCATTGTGGAGCAATTGATGCTTGGTTTGAATCGCATAAAGACAGCAGGAGACGACAGGACTAAGTCTTTCTGGGTCACTGTCTTCATCCACGTATTTCAGAGGAGAAGGCATTCGGCACATTCTCATGATCTCTGATACTAATAGCCTTCCTGCAGAGGTTTAATGAGCAGAGCCAGTCTCTGGATTTTCATTGTGCAAGTGTGTCCAGAGAAAAAAGGCCAAGAGGGAGAACGATATCCTAATGCTAAGGCCTTGTTCTGTCTGAACTAGCATTTTTGAGGTTATTTTAGGCAAAGATTTCCCTCTTTGCTTCTCTCACACGAGGCTTGTGTAACAGCCTTCTTTTAATGCTCATGTTTGGTTTTCTCACCACCCCAGATGTCAAGCTTGGACATGTAATCTTCCCCAAATATGATTTCTATAAAAATGCGACGTTGTAATGTGCCAACTCTACAAATAAACATTCCTTCACGGCAAAACCATTATAATTATATCTGAACACTGCCAATGGATGAAATTTTGAGGTACTTAGTAGATAATGTGGTTATAAAATACCTTTCTATCTTTACTAACATATCGTATGCGGCCCTGGATTCCAATAAACGGACAACAACAACAATTAATGGGAACAATTAAATTGGCTACTATTAAAATCTGCCCTACCCATAAAGCTGTTTACATCCTGTAGGGTGTAACCAATAAGGATCTCCATGAAGCAACTGGCGGTGAATGAGGCTCAGCAGCTCTTGTTCCTCGGGCAGTTCTGACATGATCGACTACATGGCACAATGGAAAAAGCTACAACAATGAAGACTGCTAGTCTGAGCCAAAACAACCCTATGAAACACTGACCAACACAATACCTGGCCCTGAGCCTGACGACTGAGTGTTACAGCTTCGATAGAGGGCTTGTGCATGTGTGTGTGTCCCTGTACATCAAGGGAAGCCGTGCCATGAACTTGATCAAGATGTTAGGATTTATCAGCCTCCTCTCTGTGTGTCTGTCTTTGTGAGGGTAGTAATTCAAAACACTGTCAATTAGAGATTAGTGCTGCTGGTTTACAGTCTTCCTGAGGAGAGGGTACGGTATATTTACACTACATTTGATGACGGGCCTTAATATGAGGGCTGGGAGCAAACGAATCTCCCTGGATTACAGACGGAATTAAAGATCATTTCCCCCAAGACTTTGATGACAGAGCACAACAAACACACACACACACACACACACACACACACACACACACGCGCGCAAACAGGGTTTGTTGCATGCGAGAAGCGTGTCAGCGGTCACAGCTGGTGTCAAAGAGGAGGCTTGATTTAACTAGTGCTAATGTTTGACAGATGAAGGCCAAAAAAAGGAATAAAAAGGGATAGCAGAGAATTACACATCTGCCTACCTGGCTGTCTGGCTGTCTCCTAGTTTGCATGCCTGCCTGATTGCCTGTCTGTTTGCATTACAGTCTATCTGTCTGCCTGCCTGTCTCGCTTGTAGCGATGGGACCATATAGGATCGCAATAAAAATCCCTCAAAATAAGTTGATTGTAGTGAATTTCCATCATGGTATAGAAGTGAAAAAGAGTCTGATTAAAAAAATACGGGAAGTATCGTGTAAGAAAGAACAAACTCACGCAATATTGCTATTCACATGCTTGATGTGTTTATTTATTATTATCATTATTATTTTTCTTTTAAATGTAAAGCGCATTATGTTTCCTTTCAATGAAATGTGCTCTATAAATAGAGCTGCCTCACCTTGTGTTGCAGGGGAACCTTATGATTTACAATCTTTGGATCAACTGTCTTTCTTAAACGGAAAAGCGACTGCAACGCTTTTTTGGGGGCGGAGCGTAACTATCGGAAGTAACTTCAAAACAAAAACGCTCGCTTGGTAAAAGACACTTGCATTGATGCTGCAAGAAAGTTTTGGGATATTGTGGAAATTACTGGAGAGGAAGTGCAAGGGCTGTTAAGAGAGGCTTTCATGCCCTTTGCATGCAAACCGCCTGTAAAAATCACAAAAGAAGAACAAGACACTTGTACTTGTCTGTCTTTCGAGTGATAAGGCAGTGGAAGTTAATGCTCATATGTTCAAACCCACTCTCGAACATGTCTACTATCTCCAGTGCTGCCATGCTGTCCACCCACCGGAGCCACGTTATTTCCAGGAGCTATCAGACGGATTTCGCAAGGGCTTTTGTTTTGAAATAGTCAGTTTGCTAACATTAGCCACCAAAATGTCCTGGTCATACCAGACCAAGTAAGACTGCAGAAGCAAAACCCCTGAGTGTGTTAAGTTGAAAAATGGTGTGATTTTATTGCTTTTGAATTGAACTTTTCATTCTTAAGAGGTATATTGTGTTATTTCTTGTTTTTTAGGTTGCATCGTCTTACTTTACTTGCTCAAATTTTTGCACAGTTTTGTCATTTAGCTAGAAGATGATAAAGTCAACAGGCTTAAGCCTTCACGCTGATCCTCTCCAGCCCTGTAAACTCCCTCACTCAGTACATCTCCACCCAGTCCTAACTTTCCAATACACACGCAAAGACACGAATGTGCTCAAATGTACAAACAAATACTCACACCCTTCCCACTGAGTTCTCATTATTGTGGAATACAAAGAGAAATCATTCTTGTGGGAGTGTCATCAACAGCTGGATCAGATCTGGGCTTGAGGTACTCATTAATACTCAAGCAGCAAGGTTTAGTTCATGCATACCAACGAGTTCACATATGGAATTTCGAAAATGACAACCAATTTCTTATGCATATTTCGTCTAAATACATTGGAAGGGGATCCGAGCCAGAAAGAGTAGCAGGTTTTGTTCACTTTTCTATAACAAGACATCCCATCTGCCTGAGAGGAATTAATGTCTTGATTTCTTGGTATTCTGGGGCTGAAATTCCAAACCTGTGAATCAGAGCTGCTTTACAGGAACCCCAGCGTTCTCAAAACAAGGAAAATACTGTATGGACATTTTAATAGGATTAGAATTAGAGTGTGTGTGAGTGAGTGAGTGAGTGAATCATACTTCAGACAGATCTGTTTATTTGCGTCTGAAGGAAGACGTGCTGCTGCTGTGTGTCTGACTCATTTCCATCACCGAGAAGAGGCCAGATAAGGTCACTGGCCAAACCTTCAACTAGCCTTCAACTCCAAACTTTTAAGTGGCCATGTAAATCAGACTTAACTCTGCCTAGACGAGGAGTGAGTCCAAACTAGCAAAGACTCTACCGGCAGGATGGACTTTGTATTTATGTGTTCTGGAGCCCTTTCGAGTGATTACGTGCTACAGAGCTCTTCCAATAATCACGTAATGTTTAACTGACCTTAATGAAAGAGCAACAAAAGGAATAAACAAAGACGCGATGCGATGCATGCATCTGACAGAAGATAGTGATCTCACGGCTCCTGCTGCTGTTGCTGGTGGTGCAAGTGAGTGTGCGTTAACACGTGCATGTTTGTGAACGTGTTTCTCGTCAAGTCAGACAGGAGCTCCTCTTGAATGAGGGTGATTAATGTAAGAAGTGCTTGTGGGGTGAGCCCGACAACCTCCTTGCATCCTCTCATTTCTCACCTCTCTCTTCGGCTTGCTTTCACTCCTGTAGTTCAACAAAACCACACATGCACGCACACACACAGACGCACGCACGCACGCACGCACACGCACACACACACACACACACACACACACACACACACACACACACACAC
>CALSCE010010649.1:3255344-3322189 GCA_943593645.1 Bovichtus variegatus
CACACACACACACACACACACACACACACACACACACACACACACACCTCTCCTCCACCACTTAATCAGCAGCAGCCCTCTACTGACTCACCACCATCCCTTTTTCCACGTTCTTCCACTGACAAGTGTTTTGCTGTGGGTAGGAATACTCAATGTGTGCGTTTGTTTCGCTCACCTGTGCAGCCTGTGGTTCCCTTGCGGACAGAGTATCCCAGGTCACAGTGGCAGATGAAGGATCCCTTCGTGTTCTCACAGTTGCCACTCAGACAGATGTTTGGATTCAGCTCACACTCATCCACATCTAGAGAGGGAGGGAAAAGAAGAGTGGAACAGAGAAAAAGCAAGAATTTTTATTTGCTAAACACAACTGCAATAAAGGAAAGGTTCACGGCAATGAATAAGACTGAATTAGCTTTTTGTTCGTTCGGCCTGTCAAGCAGGTTTTTGTTTGTACGTGAGTCACAAAACAATTAAATCATGAATGATATTAAGGCTTTAAAATGCATTTACTTTTAATAAATACAGCAATAAGAGAGGATGTGTTTGTGAAGTCCTTACATTATTGATGGCAGATTTTTGTTTTCTCACTCAGTGGAACCAGACGTCTAAATGTCACGAATTCCTCCCTGCTCAACCCAACTAACACAATGTTCACTGTCTTGTAAATCAGCAAGAACAACATTACACTCTGTTCTCTCTCACACACATATACTCATATATCTGAGTCATTAAGTCTTATTCTCATGACTCATGTCTTGGATAACCTTTAACATGACGTCAGTAAATCTCTGAGAACCCCCTGGATCTAATAAGCGGCGAGCTGCAGACAGGTGTAGCTGCTGCAGTGTTTTATTTCAGCCATAAAATATGCATCCATTACCCAGGCAAGTCTTCATATCCTCAGATGACATGAAACCGTCAAAGCACAGACACTGGTACGTCCCTGGGGTGTTGGTACACTGCCCTCCATCACAGATGTCTGGGCTCTCCTCACACTCATCAATATCTGAAGGTTGACAGAGAGACAAATCACAAATAAAATGGGAGCAGACAAAGTGTAGAAAACAGGAACAATGGTACTTAGTAGGAGTAATCCAGGATTGAAATTTGATGTATTATTAACCATACTATTTAAAAAAATTTAAATAAAATAAAACATCAAGGTAGCATTTTCCATGCTCCTTCAGGTGCATATCTATCTTTCCTATACAGGGCAGAATACAGGACAACACAAGTACATTTACTTTGTCACTCATAAATCAGCCAGTTCAATTCAGGACACATCTTCATCAATAAAGTGATCATTATGCTGAGCAATGGTTAAGTCATTTTCAACTCTTCTTTTGCACAAACAACACCGAAATTACCTGCGCACTGCCTTGAGCTATGTCTGAATCTGTCTCTGGTAATTAAAGGAATATAAACAGCACATGAAGCCTCCTGTAATGATCTTTAATGAATACCCTACAAGCAAGAAATGCCTGTAATTAATCAATGAGCACCATATACCATTATTTAGTAACATTTTGTATCGAATAACAAATGATCAGTTGTCAGATTTGGCCTTAACCTTTTTCTCTTACGACCAGCATACGCTTTCTTTGAGCATGTGCCAGTCAAATCGCAGCAGTGATTCTCTCTCTTTGTTGCTGCTCTTAAATCAGGTCTCTCTGAACACAACCTTTGAATTACTTCTGTGCTACCACATGTGCAATCTTTGAAAGATGTTCTGAGTGCCAGTCTTCTTTAGTTACTACGTCTTGACCACATTTTAAATGTTAGAACCGCCAACTGTGAACCACAGAATAACAGTCACAGGATAAGAGATTAATTATGACAGACAGATACGAAGCTAATTACCAGTGCAGCTTCTCAGATCAGGCATCAGGGCATATCCACTGTGGCAGCTGCACTCATAGCTCCCCTCGGAGTTGGTGCAGAAAGTCTCACAGCCACCATTCTCAATGGTACACTCGTCGATGTCTGAGAGGCAGAAAAACACAGACTGTCACATACCGCTGACATTCAATCTTCAGATGGCTGCAATGACAACAAAAGGAAGATCTTCGAGAGGAAATAGTCAGTGATATGTTCAATACGCACCAACACACTCCAGTCTGTTCTCTGTGGATTTGTATCCCGTGTCGCAGGTACACTGGTAGCGGCCGATCATATTGACACATTGGCCGTACTTGCACAGCCTGTCACTCAAGTCACATTCATTGATGTCTGTGAAGGAACAAAGAAAATTCTTACAGACAATTTATAAATACAAATCAACAGGGATCACCCACATTTACAGCTGAAGGTACCAGCAGCATGTTTGCATGATTGGACATGGAAATGCAAATCAGGATGAAGCTGATTGATCATTGGATCAATAAAATTAAAAAAGATGCCCATCACCATTTCCCAAAATGACAAAAGTTCAAATTCCTTGTTTTGTCTGACCAACAGTCCAAAACCCAATGATGTTTGGTTTAATACTGAAGAAGACTAGAAAAAAAGAGAAAACTTTTTGGTATTTTTGGGTAATGACAAACCATTCATTGATTATCAGAATAGCTGCCTTTAATTCGTTTGAATATTATATTAATATATTGTATCAATTATATTGATCGTTTCCGCTCTACAGCAACACTTAATTTCACCATTAGAGCTCTTCAGTGTTCAAGTGAAAACTGTGGCCGATGTTTCATAATGGATTCAGTATTTAATGGTGATAAATAATTTCCAACAAGTAATCTGATGTCATTAGGCACACTGCATCTCACCCATCTGTATGAAATTTGCTATACAACCAAAGTTTATTTTCATGATCATTTTCGCACTTCCACTTGTTACTTCACCAGAGACAATGAAGACCATTGTCCAGGAAGGGATGAGGTGGGCAGTTTTCAGTAATGCTTTCATTGTTTTTATTACTTTGGGTGGTAATAAAGAAAATAAATGAGCGTAAGGTGCAGTTGTTAAGCATTAGGTCATGCACTGAAACCTTCACACACTGCATTAAGTCATCACAATGACACACAGAGACTAACGCAAGATCAGTTCAATGCTATGAACTAAACATGGGAGTTGTGAAACTACAGAAAGCACTGGAAAAGTCTTGTTCATGTAGAAAGACTTTGCTCACGCTACTTCTCCAGTCAATTAGGTGCTCAAGTGACCAAAATGTAAAAAATAATTCATACAAACTGACTGACTGGAAGAGTAAGTTGCCAGTTATTTCAGTTATTTTACAGAAAGTGCAACAAAAAAAGTATTTGCTCAACAAGATGGCTGAATCTTGGTCAATCATACAATGAGAGCTAGACACATAAAAGGCCGGCCTCTAAAGGATGCTGCATACCAACAAACTGACATTTCAGAATAAAAGTACACAACAAAATGTTACATAAACAGTGAAAGCTACAGTAGCAAGATATAATCAAAGAAAAAGGATTTGGATTTTGGTTATAGATAAAAATGTGCTATCTAACTATGAAAACTCTGATACTAAATTTTTACATCTTTGGGATTTTTTTTAAATCTTTACCATGTTGAGGTTCAAGTAGACTTTTCTTAGTGCACACATGTTAACATACATGCAGACACACACACTAGCCTAGAGTTCATACACAGACCTGACACACTCCCATCCCACACAGAGCCCCAGTGAGCCTACAGTACACATGGAGGCAGAAACAGAGGCAGATAGGGAGGGACGACCCAAAAGCTCACTTGTCATTCATACTGTCTGCTCTGTGATTACTCGTCTTCTTCTCATCCTTTTTGTCTTACTTTCATCTCTCAAGAAAATAGAGTAGAAACTACATTGTGCCACACAGATCCACAGAAGGGAGGAAAAAGTTTGGAGAGTTTGCTCGACCCTCCTCTCTGATAACCTCATCACTCACCTAGACAGGCCGACCCGTCGGGGGCGATCTCGTGTCCCTCAGGGCACATGCACTGGAAGCTGCCCTCCGTGTTTACACAATCACCTCCACGGCACAGCAGAGGGTTTCTCTCACACTCGTCGATGTCTGTGGAAGAACAGTATATAAAAGTGGAAGAGATCAGTTTCTGCAAATATTTCTTTCACCTGTCATCAATGTTCAATGTTCAACTTTAACCTGCAAAATAGTGAGACTCCAATCTAAGAGAGATTGTGGGACTGACATTCAGGAAGTACTTTATCCCTGTTTATATAACTGCATGGTGGAAGTGATGACTGAGACTGAGACTGAAAAACTAAAATAAAGTGTTAGGTAAAAAGGTATATACATATATTTTTTACTTGTTAGCCTACTAGCCCAGTCAGTAGAAACAGCCTATGACTGCATCCCTGCCCAAATTATTTCCAGTCCCAGCTGCTTTTTTTTTTTTTTTTTTTCTTTTTTGCCACAGCCTGCAAGTAAATTTTGCCGTGCCAATTTTAGTCTAATGGCAGCTTTAGGCCAACAAAAGTATTGAGACTCTCCATTTTGTGTGTACAATTCCTCCCAAGAATGTAATCAAACTGTGTCAAAGGCAGACCAGAGCAGAAATAGAGCATTAAGTATTTTCACAGATGGCAACACATTAGGACTTTTAGCTGGACATAAAAATAATTTAGCTGGGCAGCTGATTGTGTGTCCCTCACATGCAGGTCAAGTATGTCGTAAAGAACAATTATCTTTTTAAGACTTTATGGAGCAGTTCTGCAAAGTGATTGTTACGTCACTTCAGCTACACAGACTAGACCCCTTTCAAAAAATAAAGTCAATTTAATTCTCTTTCTCTCTCTCAAACACACACACACACACACACAGACACACACACATATATACAAATGCACAGCCTGAAAATTTCAGATTACATCAGCCGTCTAAACAGTGTCTGGCATGTTAGCCTAAGCACCTCATCCAGAGTTTATGGCCCAGGAGGGAGTGCGGAGGAGATGGCTGGGATGTGATTAGGACTGGGGTTTGACTGGGTTTGTGTGGAAGGTCTTCCCT
This sequence comes from Bovichtus variegatus, assembly GCA_943593645.1. NCBI lineage: Eukaryota > Metazoa > Chordata > Actinopteri > Perciformes > Bovichtidae > Bovichtus > Bovichtus variegatus. Next base: position 3,260,324 of record CALSCE010010649.1, read on the forward strand.
ATACTTGAAGATCTTTACAGGTTAGCAAACATCTCTGCTCTCAGATGCCGCCACTTTAAAAGGGTGTGTGAGAGAGTTGTTAAGGAGATCGAGTTTCTCCCTCATGTCCTCACAGACTAAATGATTTAATATGAAAGAGTGCTGTCTCTGCATGTACCCGTAACAAGTCATCTCAAGCTGAAGATTCAATGTGTGTGTTTTTTGTGTGTTGGCGTGTGGGGATTCGTCACTTACCCATGCAGTTTTTCATCATCATGAAGCCACTCTCGTAACCTTCGAAACACTCGCATTCAAAATCTCCCGCCGTGTTGATACACCTGCCCTGTCCACACAGGTCCAGAGAGATGCGGCACTCGTCGATGTCTACAGGACAGGAATGCAACAAAACCTTTTTTCTTTAAAACAGCACTAACATTCACACATGCAGAGAGTTTATTGTATTTTTTTTTTAATAAATATAGGGAGACACAAATTAAAGACACATGATAAAAAACAAACATTTGTTTTCAAAAACAAAGTGACAACAAGGAATTGAGGGACTGAAAAAAAGCAATAAGGCTAGGATACGAAAAATAAATGTAAGGCAGATCAAGCATAAAATACTTTACAAAAAGTTACTACATGAAAGAAGGGCTATAAAATAAGATTAAGAGGGGAATTTAAGGATGATTTAGGCAGCATTTGCTCTTCAAGTAAATTCTTCCAAAGTCTAAAGCTAAAGGCCTGATCCCTTTTGAATTTAATCCACATTTTGAAACACTTAACACAAAGACTGGGATCTCACTCATATGGGGTTAAAAGGTCCCAGATATCATTTACTTACTAAGAGCCTATAAATTATTTCAGAATAAAGCCATGGCACTGGCATTTAAACCTAAAATGATGTGTGCACATTTCAACAGAGCAGTAATGCAGCTAACCAGATTACAAGGACCAGCTCCAACAAGTCCAAAGCAGCCAGACTCCCATTACACTGAATGAGCTGCATGTAGGCAATGGTTTTACACCACTTTATTGTAATTAGTGTTGGCAGAGGGATTCAGAAAGGGGGACTGATGAAGAGTGACTACACTTAAAGATACAGTGGAGCTGAGATATAAGGCAATTTTTCTAGCCAAAAATAGCAGCAACATGTATGTCAGCTCTTACATTGTTGGCAATATGTGAGCAGCTGATTCCTGCAGAGCTTCACATTATTTTAAATTAAATTCATTAATTATTGAAGTCTTTTTCAATTAATCAATTTGTTTTTTAGTTTATAAAAAGTCAGAAAATAGTGCATTGTAGACATAGTATTGTAGACATAGTTGGCGCGTTGCACAGAATTTGCCCGACATTCCATTTACAATCTTATGAAGCAGAGATCCTCACATTTGAGAAGCTGGAACCAGCTGATCTTTGACATTTGTGCTCGATAAATTACTTAAAAGATGAACCAGTTATCGAATTGTTGTTGTTGACTGCACAACTCACCTGTGCAATTCCTCTCATCAGAGTCCAGAGCATAGCCGTTATCACAGCGACAGCGGAAGCTGCCGATGGTGTTTCTACACCTTCCATTTGAGCACAGCGTGTTTATCATCCTGCATTCATTTATATCTAAAGTATAGAGCAGAGGGGTAAAGACAGGTGAGAGACCATTCATTAAAACAACTCAGGCTGTGGGGGGGGGGGAGTACCTTTGAGGAAGGGTCTGCCGTTGATGAAGTCGCCCCTGTGTGAGAAGCCTGGGCCACGAGGACAGAGCTGGGTATATTCGGGAGTTCCCTTCTCCGGACATTCGTCACACTCAGGGCCCCAGGCTACACCCACTGAGCAGCAGCAGGCATCCACACGCTGCTTCCCTGAGATGGGAGCCCCGCAGCGCTCATCCTCATGGGTGAGGTAACAATGCTCCATACGCAGGTCTGGAAGTCACAAATATATTAAATGCATTTGATATAAGAATATAAAGTGGTATTAATTATACATTTAAAACATGACATTTAGACAGTAAGATGACTTCAAAACTACACGTGGACTAGGGCAGCACGATATTGGAAAAGTCATGACATTGTGATTGTTTTTCTTTTCTTCCTGCAAAATGTATTGCGATATAAAAAAAACTTACAAACAACAAACTCTATGTATCCAAGGACCCTTAAATTGGAGTAAATTATATTATATCAGACAGGCTTCCCTTGTTCATTAATCATTGAAAATGTGACATTAATGTATCACAATGTTGTAGCATGTCAAGTTGATTTGCCTCACTCGTCATTGCTTGTCCTACGATGTGACTATTGGTCATGCACACGTCGCAATGTCGATGCTGAGAGGGTATATCGTGCAGCGCTAAGGTGGTCACACATATGCAGTACCCACCGATGCACGTCCTGCCGCTGACATCAACAGTCATTCCCGGAGGGCACTGGCAGAAGAAGGAGCCCGGTGTGTTGATGCACTTGCCGTTGATACACACTCCGGGAAACACTTGACACTCATCCACATCTGACAGAGAGCAGAGAAAATGCAGCAACGTGAACAACGGGTCCAGTGTTTCACATTAATCGAATGAAATGCAAATCTGAATTTCGGGGTCTACATAGCAATCAAAGCAGACCTTACCTTCACAGACTTTTCCTCTGACTCTTGCAAAGCCTTTACCACAGATTTTATCTGGCAAATATGGGCACACAATACAATGTCAGCCAATGCAGTTATATGGTTTACTAAAATGGGCAAAATGATGCATATTGATCCCCTCACCTTTTTCACATTTGGTACACGGGCTGTTCCAGGCTGCTCCCAGTGTGGCGCAGCAGTGGGACTTCAGTGTCGCACCGTTGATGTTGACCTCACAGCGATTATTGACTATCTTCAGCCAGCAGGTGCTCTTAGTAGTTTCTGTTTTTATGAAACAAACCTTCTAGTTACTAGACATTCAGTTCTATGGATTTGAATAACACAGGCAAACACAGGCTGGTTAGTTATTGTACATCAGTAAATCTGATGCCAACATTCTGTATTTAATTAGTTTAATTAATCTCCATAGCTGTTCTTAAATAAAAGAGAGTGCTGATTGGTACTTGATACTATTAAATAATGATAGCTTTGAATAAATACACATTTTGACAATTAAAGTGCTGTTTTTCTGTAATGATATCAAAGTCAAGCAACACGATGCTCACTTACCTATACAATCCAGCCCGGTGCTGTCCAGCAAGCTGCCGATTGGACACAAACACACAAAGGACCCTTGGTTGTTCCTACAATCTCCATTAAGACAGGGGCTGGACTGACACTCATCCACATCTGTGGGAGACAAAAACAAACACTAGATTAGTTTTTTTCCCCCACATTGGCCATCTCTTATCAATCTGATATAGCGACATTTTGCAGTAATGAAGTGACATTGTGTTGTACAACAGAATGAAGGAGTCTCTGACCCTCGCAGACGTCTGTGTTAGGATCAAAGACGAATCCTGTGGGACACTGGCAGGTGAAACTGCCCGGTGTGTTCCTGCACAGACCGTTTTCACACAGCAGCCTGTTCATCAGACACTCATCAATATCTAAAGAAACACATACAGAGAGACACATTATGACTTTCCTCACACTGACTTTTGATAAGGAGGCTGTGAACTTCAATTTTCAAAGAAGATGAGGACATTATAGATCAGTTAACACCTACCGACACAGTTTCTACCCGTCAGGTCTATCTCAAAGCCTTCATTGCAGGTGCATGTGTAAGTCCTCAACATATTCTCACACACCCCATTTTGGCAGATGTCGGGATCGAGGGCGCACTCGTTAATATCTGAGAAGGCAAAGAATAACCTGTTGGGCATCACAGTAGAAAAAAAGCCTAAGTAATAACCATATTTACTTTATATGGCTCGGTTTGGTTTGTGCAAGTTCTCTGTTTTAATATCAATGAAACACACACGATGTGCTTGTGTTCATTACCTTTTGAGTCGCCGCTTGTGCCAGGGCCACTGGGGCACAGAGCCAGGAACTCAGCTGCACCAAAACACACAAACAGCACAGTTTGATTGATAAAAAGAAGAAATAACAGCATTTGAGAAAATATCACATTTGCCAAAATCTAAGAAATCTCAAAGCAGAACATTTAATACCATGTCATTATCCATTTCCACGCTTTCTCATTTAGCCTAGATGTACTGTATATAAAACCATCTCCTTAATGTGGTGCGGCTCTGGTGTCTTTTGATATAGAAACTTTAATTGGCAGGACCAATGAGAAGTGACTGGATGATTTGTGTGTGTGCATGTGCGTGTGTGTGTGTGTGTGTGTGTGTGTCAACAAACAACTTAGCTGTGACTTTATCTATCTATCAATTCTGTCATTTATCAAAAGCTGGTGTGACGAAGCATTTGATCTGGTCATCCTTCATTTGACAGGTGTGTTTTGAATTAAAGCTATGTGTGCGTGTGTGCGTGCGTGTGTGCGTGTGTGTGCATGTGTGTGTGCGTGCGTGTGTGCGTGCGTGTGTGTGTGTCAGGCAGCAGGAGGGGGCTCCATGTGTGTAAAGGGTGGGGTGATTCGAATATCCGTACCAGAGCTTTGTGGTGGGCAGGGTTGGCAGGGCTCTCCGTAGGCGTACTCTGTGCTGGCACAGCAGCACTCCGACTTGGTCACAGCTCCAAATAAAGGCCTAACACACTGCCCTCGCTTGTAGCCACCATAACACGAACTGCGCATATGTGTATCTGTTTCGGACAAAACAAGACAACAGTGTGTGAGAAAAACAGAGATGAGGCAAGAGATCTGGAAAGAGGCTCGAAACAGGGCGAAAGGGAGGTGAGAGTCTAAAGCTCCAATAAACAACAACACTGGCAAAAAACAAACGGTTGTTCTCTCTCCATAATATCCAGGGATTTGAAACATTCTCCTGCGCTGATGTCATCCTGACAAAAAACTCACGAGGCCGAACAACAGCATTTCAACACTTCCCACACAATGTCATTTTTGGGGAATATAGGAATGTTGAAAATAAAGACATAAACAGATTTGTTCTCCGAGTGCCAGTCCAGGGGATGGGAGCACAAGAGGCAAAAAAACACATGCTCATTAATGACAGCACGTTAACAGGATGTGCTGTTAGTAAAGTATATTACAATGGGACCATTCTGTGATTTGTCTGCTTATTTTATCACTGGACTGGAAAATATTTGCGTAGTGATCATTCTTGTTAAAATGTGGGATGAATCTTTAAAAGTATGCTCCCTCTGAGCTTTCAGTTGCTTAAAAAGGAGGGAACATTTAGACAAAAGCTTTGTCCAATCACCAACGCGAGTATTCACGAGAAACTTAAGAAACCGCTGGAAGTACCAATTATTTCCCAAAGTAGTCAATGAACATCTTAAACAGACACATTGTAAAATATAAAACTGCAAAAGCTCATTTTAATGTTCTCTGTGCTGCTACAGAGAACTTTCGGAGGACTTTCAGCCAAACTCAAACAGGAGGACACATGCTGGATACAAAAAGAGGGTGTTTGTTTGTGTGCCTGTGAGATTACTGTTTGCAATGGTCTCCCAAATGAACACATTTCTGGAAACAAAACATTTACTCACCAACACAGACCCGTCCGTCCAGGCCCACCGCCATCCCAGCCATACACTCACAGCGGAAGGATCCCTCGGTGTTGATGCAGCGGCCGTTCATACACATGCCTTGAGTCTCACACTCATCAATGTCTAGAAACAGATGCAGCAAAATCATTCCTTCACACACTTCTCTTAATAAATGGTTAGAGGAAATAAACCAATTTCCTGCTTAAGCATTATTAAAGTCCTCAGGTGCTTGATTCATAAAAAAAAAAAAAAACGTCTGCACAGTTTCAGTTCTATGACCTCAACTAAGAAAACATTATTTTCTTTCCCCTTGATCACATCTGCATAGTATAATAATTATCATAATGAGCGTAAACAATGATATGGCATGCACGCATAAGTGTGTGTGTGTGTGTGTGTTGGGGAGCAGATAGACGAGGCCCCTGGGGCCCCTTTAGACTACACATTTCATTAATGACTGCATACATAAGGAAACTTCACCCACTCCCTACTCTCCTATTTATTTATTCTGCTATGACTTAACCAGGTCAGTGTCTCTGAAATCAAACGTCTGTATCTGAAGCGTGAAGCAAAATGTCGGCAGAAGACTTTTTTTTACGAGGTATTTGTTGGCTAGTTTGAGATTTATGGTACCTTTTTGAAACATTACACTCATTTCAACTCTGTTTAATGTTGCATCTAAGGTTCCAAACAGCATCTGATATTTGACAAAATGGTGGATCAATTGCTATGTGACTCACAAGTTTGCGTCTCCTAATCAAGCCAGTGCTTATTGTAGCATGTTTTGTAGATTTTAGGGGAAGACTAACTCTCTTTTTTCTTTGCATTGAACAAGTTTAGGGAAGGCTGTCTGCTATAATCTCAAAACAGGCGTGCCCCAACAGTCCGCATGTCCAGCTGGCCGGCCAGGACGCTGAGGGAGTTTTACAAGGCTTTTTAGGGGCTTTTTAGCTTGTTTGCTAAGAACCACTAACACGTCAGAGAGGTTCCTTCCAAGCTAGCTGAAAATGTAGGTCAAAAATGTAATAATCGACTCAAAGTCTCTTCCAGTGATGTAGCCAGTTAGAATTTGGAGATGTGATTGTAATAGTCGGTGGTTCTTTCTGACAAACACACCTACACACATGCGTCCACTGGTGTCAAGCAAGAATCCAGGTTTACAGATGCATTTGAAGCTACCATCTTCATTGATACACAGTCCATTGAGGCACATGTTCCTGATCAGACACTCGTCCTGGTCTGTGGATGAACAGAAACAAATGCACATGTAGGAAAGATATAGTGGTTAAAGGCACAAACATGGTTTCCTCCATTAACAACACATTTCATACACTTTATCACTGATCAGAGATAAACAACATTTTAGTTGACTTCATTCTGTCTTGACAGACAGATTGTAATAGCACTTGCTTGCTTTAAACAAAGTTATATTGTTGCTGTTAAACAATGCAGTGGCAAGCAGAGATTTTATTCAAAACCCTCCATGGAACATTCAAGGACACTCACAGATTGGAGAATTGATAGTTCACTGCCAAGTCATTATACTGGCGAGCTATGTGTGCTGTCAGAAAATCGAGTCTAGAGGAAAAACACTAAGCAATCATTAGGAATCAGGAAGTTTTTGACAAAATGTTTTGCTTTTGAGCAGCATACTCTTTAAATGTGGATCTTGGAGAATGCTTGAACAGAACAACAGGCAGGATACACTCCATGCCTAAAACGTAATTCCCATGTTTAAAAAATTTTACTTGACAAGAGATTTCACAAGTTATAGCTGTTCTGAACAGCAACACTGTAAGGCGGGTGATAAGGCAGTCATTAAAAAGAGGGGGGAGAAAGGAGGCGTTTAAAGATGGGGATAATGGCACACATTTTCGGACAGTCTGTCCTGGAAGGTATTTGACCTTCTGATGGAGTATGCTGGCCCTTCGGCAACAAAAGGTTTTATGTGATGGACTACCTATCTAAATAAAGCAAGACTTGCAAGACTTCACAGCAAACTAAAATGAATGGAAACAAATGGATGCCGGCAAGGTAAAAAGTCATTATTAATTCTATGGAAAAAGGTTGGTAGTAATATAAAACGTACATATTTTGTAGTTAATGAGCTGAAACACATAAAACCACCAGCATGATAATATAACATGCCTCCTACAGGCATTGGTATTAAATCACCACGTCCAACAGATCCACGGTCCATTAAACATAAACATTACATATACTGTGGTTATTGCAGAAAACTACCCTTTAAAAATGTCTCAACTCCATAAATGCAACGTCAGAACAGACCTTGACAGTTTTTGCCGTCAGATGTAATCTCAAATCCAGCGTTGCAGACACAATGGAAGCTGCCCACAGTGTTCACACAGCGGCCGTTGTTGCAGATACGACCGTTGGCTACACACTCATCCAGATCTGGCAGAAACAAGCAGATAGCACAGTAAACATATACATCCTCTTAAGTGTGTGTGTGTATGTGTGTGTGTGTGTGTGTGTGTGTGTGTGTGTGTGTGTGTGTGTAACCTCGGCACTCTGTCCTGGTTGCAGTAGTCTGGAATCCAACAGGACACTGACAGATGTAAGACCCAGGGGTGTTCACACATTCTCCGTGTGCACACGGGCTTTTATCACATTCGTCCTCATCTGGAGAACAAACATAAAGCTCATAAACTTTCTTCACCTTCATGTACCTCCACTTTAGAAATGTGTTCCTTCCTTCCAGGAACTTACCGAAGCACTCTCCTCTTCCATTCAACTTGAAGCCCATGTTGCACTCACAGCGATATCCAATACCAGGCATGGGGACACACCTGCCATTCAGGCAGAGGTTGCGGATGGCCTGGCACATGTTGGTGATGTTCTGTGTTAGGATAACACTGGGACCTGACAGAAACATTTACACAAATGAAATGACATATTAACAAACATCTACAGTGTCTTTGTTTATTTGTTTTGCTGTTTTTCAAATCTTAATTTTTGTAAAATATTTGGTCATCGTAAAAGTAGTAAAGGAAACGTAACATCTCAAATGCTTGCAAAAATCAAATGGCATTTCATAAGCATGTAGTCCTGCATTCCCAGACCTATATACACACTGCATTTGCACCGTACTAAAGTCTGGCAGTAGCCACTATCATTCTCATTAAGGCAAAAAAGTTCTGAGTTGTTTGAATTTCTTTCTTAAGAGAAGCCTAAACCAAGCTCTCTTGCAAAATGGTTCCGGAGGAAATGTTATTGTGAAAGATTTTGCCAAATGAAACTCTTGATATGGTCTGGTCTGCAAACATGACAGTGTTTTCTTTCAGAACATTTTCTGCACATATACTTTTTATATATTTACAGCAATACCCAGAGGAAACAAGCAGCCCTGCGTCAGTGCACAATAAGAGTAAAAAGTTTTCCGTCATTAACATGTAGCTCGTTAGCTGGAGGGTTGCGAATGCTCAGAACCTTGGATTTTGCAGCACAAGACCAGTGGGAGGTCGAGCATTGCACATCACTGAGTCAGATCGAATTTTAAGCTATCAAGGCACCCGTAGACTTTGAAGACATGCTTGAATGTGAACCAAACAAAAGCAGAAAGCAGGAGCATACCTGGTGGAGGCTGTAAAGGTAGTTGTCCTGGAAATGGAATTTGTCCTGGAATGATTCCTGGAATGTGTCCAGGAAACACAGGTACCTGGCCAGGAACTTGCCCAGGAGTTTGACCAGGATATGGAACTGGGTAGATGCCGGGGAGGTCGGGACTCCCTGGGACACGACCAGGTATCGGCGCTCCAATGCTCCCATCAGGTATCTGGACGCATAGTTTCTGGTACTCTTCTAAAATGAGCACATGTGGAAAAACAACAGGAGGTTAGCTCCGTGTTGAGACATGGAGACACATAGATGAGAGCAAGAAATTTAAAGCCATGAGATGGTGAGTGACCCCACCTGTTCCACGAATGGGGCACATTTCAGGGGTGGACCCATCAGACCAGCAGCGTCCACTATCACAGCAGCACTGCATTTTTGTCAACAACTGCGAGTTTTGGTTGGCGCAGCGCCCGTTCAGCAAACTAGCATAGCAGTACCCACCCCGAGCATCTGTGGGAAACAACACAGCATGAAGTTAAACTAACCGTGCTGTATGGAATATGGCATGTGTTGTCTGCATGTAGAGCAAATTGGCAGGAGAACAATCAAAAAAGTAGTGCTCGTTGCTTCAGATTTTCCATCATTTGGACGATGGAAGCCACTTCCAATAGTCATCAATTCCTATTTATGAGAACCTTTCCTACATCCTGCAGTTTCTGGCACTGTGCAGCAGCATGACTAACACTCAGGTTCCTTATTAACATAAATATATCATGTCTTGTTTCACACCCAGCCCATCCAGCGGATTCACATGGAGAAACTGACTTCACTACTGATTGCTTGGTTAAGTTCGACAAGATGACAGGCAAGCGTAGAGTTGGATGGAGGAAAAGAAGTTGGGCCCTTAAGGGGTTGGAGTAGACCTTGCTACATGGGAAACAAACTAAAATGTTTGGCGCAACAGTTTTCTGGAGCAAAAGACTCTGACATTCCTTCCTCACAAACATTCTCTCCTGCGGGGGGGGCAATGTGAGCGTGTGTTTGCATACATATGTTTGTATGTGTACTGTATGCATGCACGTGTGAATATGTGCGTGTACATCTAATGGAATATTCTGACCCAAATTCCTCCCTAGTCTGTTTTTGGTCAAACTGAGCTGAACCTGCAGCCTTTTTTGGTGATGTGTGTGTGTGTGTGTGTGTGTGTATGTGTGTGTTTGTGTGTGTTATAAACCTCCCGGCATGCACAGTCTTCACGCAGACTGACAGATGTACGCACGCAAGCACGCACGCACGCACGCACGCACGCACGCACACTTCACATCCCAACTGTGATGTCAAAAAACAAAGTCAGAGGAGTTTACTTCTATCCTCACGTCTTCTTCTCAGTTTGGAGAGAATATAGCTCATTGTTGTGGAACTAGAAACAAGTGACTGCTGACCTAAATTCTACCAGCTGGAACGTTGGACAGATTTCAGCTCTTTCTGCGCTCAGTGCCAGGCAAAAAGGAAGAAGAACCAAAATGGGGTGGAAAAAGAAAGAGAGAAAGAGGCGGTCCTGTTTTTTGCTCAACTGCTTTGTCTCATATTTCATCTACCCTAGTAACAATGAACCAAAGCAAATACAATGCAGTCATTTGGAGAGGTGTGACAGCCAGTGTGACAGAGGGCTCACCTATACACTTGGATCCGTCCAAAGATGTGTAATATCCCTGGGGACACTTGCAGAAGTAGCTGCCAACAGTATTAGAGCATTCACCTACACCGCAGAGGCCCGGGATGTTTGAACACTCATCCAGATCTACAGATAGGAGAGGAAATGACAAAAAAAAGTATTTTCTCCAAACATTTCAGATTGCTTCCTGTTTGCTAAAAACTGCACAGTAATCACAACTTTCGATGAAAGCAATTAAACTGAAATCTAACTTGAAATGTGAATGTTTTTAAGAGTGACTAGAACACATGTTGGCAATGACAATGGAAATAAGGCATTGTAACAGGATATTGAATCCAGGGGCCTCTTTAGCTGCTCTTCTGTTAAGAAATACACTGTAACTTAGACGCGTTTGAAATGTCTTTTACACAGTCCAGAAGTTTTCCGGCAATTATTTCTGGGCATAAAATAGCACATTTTACTCAGCAAATGAGTGCCACAAAAGCCTGCTCAGTCTGTTTCACTAAAGTTAAACCTGGTCTGGAAATTGTCATATTCATGTCCTAATGAGCCAATGTTTTTCACAGGCTAACTGTGGGTCTTTATGTGTGGAGGAACAGAAGTGATGCAGAGAGCAGGATTTTAAGATTTTTCAGAGCCAAAAACATAAAAAAAAATACTGTGAGCCTCTTAGTGGCCACAATTATAAAGTAAGTAACAATTGTGATCTAATAACTCTGTGAGCCAGTCTGAAGTTGATAATTAGGATCCAGAGGTGAGAAAAAAACAACTTTTCAAAAATCTCCACTGACTCTTGATTCATATAGTGCATTGACATATCTTGCCGAGAAACAGATTCAAAGGGAAGTTAGCTAGTTAGCATTTAGCTAAAATGCCAAATGGTATGGATAAGAGTCGCTATTTTGTCTTTCAAAACTTCCATAGTCTCTATTTAACACATGTACAAGGGGAAAAGGCTCTTTCAAGCCTCACAATTAGGTGTTAAACAGGATTACTGAGAGAAAGCTGAGTGCTGCTTTGGTTTAATTAAACCTATTTCAAGGGAAGGGCAAAGTGGCTTACGTGTGGTCTTTCCCCACAAAGTAATAATCAAAACACCACGACTGAGGTGAAGTTAACCACAACTAGACGGATGTGGCTTTTAACTCTACTTTCACATTGTTAATTAGGAACTTTTAAATAATTTCTTTTAGCCTACTCTGTAATTCAAGCTAACACTGAGAGTCAGAAATGTCACAGTTTTAATGTGATGGCTGCTAGCTTGATTCTTACCATCACATTTCTGTGAGACCTCGTTGAACTTGTGCCCAGCGGGGCATTTACATTCAAAGGATCCCACTGTGTTGATGCAGTTTCCTCCTTGACAGATGCCAGGGATGGCCTGGCACTCATCTACATCTGTACATACAAAGCATACAATTAATACACACTCTAACACACACACATGGGCACACACATTCCTTTTAATGTACAAAACAGGAAAAATGACAGAGAGATGGTAAAATTAACTCAGTACAGGGGCAAGAGAGCAACATTAAAACAGAAATCTGCACACGCCTGGATAAGCATGGATTTAAATTGGGTCTGTTTTAACAGTCTGGCTCGGACTTTCCTGTGATCAACAGAGTGACAAGGGGAAAGAGAAAGAGAGAGAGGAATGTCTCCTGCAGGAGGAACAGACATTCAAGCCAAGACGACCAAGGAAAAGAAAGAAATACAAAAAAGACAGGTCTACAGTCAAACACAAGCTTATACAGTAGTTGTGATCACATACAACAACTAATGTGTATGAAGATGTGTTTCCAAAGAAAGGACGATATGCCGTCATCAAAAAGTTGATCGAGAGCACTGGGTTTGCCAATCAATCTAATCATACAACAACTTTAGGGAAAAAAATTGAAATATGTCACTTTGTGAGTTACATTAATGATCAAATGAAATTACTTTAATGAATTTGACAGATTAAAATGTAGGTCTCAGGCTGAAAACCTCCAGGAGGCTGTGACCTGATGCAGTCTCAGAGCACTGCATGTTCCTCTGGGTCCTGGCTCAGGTCCGCCTCCCCTGCAGAGGTTCTGATGTTGTTGGGTCTGGAGCAGACAGGCGGAGGGCCGTCTTACCAGAAATGAGCTCTCCCACGTGGCACCGCCACTGACCCGTGTTACTGACTCTGACAGTCCCGCCACAGCGTGTGTCTGCGGGCATTCCATACACATGTGGGAGGCACTGCCACCCACCCCAATTTAACCCAATTAGAACTAATCCTCTGGAGAGGGGATGATGGGTAGCGATGAGGGGACGACAGAGGGAGAGGGGTGAAGGTAGACAAGGAGGGAGAAGGAGTTAAAACAGGCAGAAAGAATAGAAGCAGCACTTTACTCGCTGAAGGAGAGGGGAGGGGGGGTGACAGAGAAAAAAAAAACAGACAAAAACAGAAAAAGAGACAGAGACGCTGAGGAACAGACTTTACCTTGGCACGCCCCGGTGCGGTGGTTTGGTATGAACCCTCTTCGGCAGGGGTGAGGCTGGGCCGGGCACATCTCACAGGGATGACCCCACGCCCGTCCCACTGTGGCGCAGCACAAAGTCTTTGTGCACACAATGCCTGTGAGCTGGCCCTGACACATCTGGTTATGCACCGAGGCGAAGCACGGCCCAGTACGGTAGTCTGCAGAGGGAAAGCAGGAGTTTGTTTTTGTGGAAACTTTACTTTGTTTCTTTATTTCCTGTACAAATGCAATGCAAAACAGCAACGTTTGGTAGCCAGTCAAACACATAAAAAAAAACTTCTATTGGTTGAAGTCTGTTAGATTTGAAAAAGGTTTAAACAGCAAATTTGAGAAACGTTTCAATCAAAACTGTGATAAAGAGAGCTAAAGCCAAATGCCGAAAAACCTCAAGCCTGAACTTGATTCAGTGAGTGAATAACTGTCAGGCTTACACAAACAGAAACGCTCAAACTGAATGAAATTTTGCATGTCCACAACTCACTTACATTATACGTGATGGCAGAGTGGACAGTAACACACTCCATAAAGAATGCACTGTCTGTTCCTGGCATTTTAATCGGTCTGGCTCTCAGGTGCATTGTACGTGTATGTGTGTGTGTGTGTGTGTGTGTGTGTGTGTGTGTATGTGTGTGTGTGTGTGTGTGTGTGTGAGATAGAGAAAAGCAGAGATAGGGAAAGGATCTGGAAAACCTTTTAAAGTTGTGTGGGCGGTTGTGGAAAGTAATAGAAACGAGCTAGAATAAGCAAAGACACAGACAATGAAAAATCAGTCTGGTACATGTTATATGATCATCAGTTCTTTAGTTACATGTATTGTGTTTTTAAGGGCAATGTGACACATTCACCATGTAGTGTGCTGCTTTTATTTAATCATTTTTTAGTAATTCGCAATCTAGGGAATAGGTCATCATCCGTAAGGCTGGCAGAGGCTGGGTGTGCCTGTGGAACACAGTAGGTGATTTCCACACTAGCTTCAGCAGCCTGGAATTAAGACTAAACAACTTATAATAAATATGAGCTCAAGAGCGTGAAAAAAGTCCCTCCATCGAGATTCTTCACCTCTCCTCGCCTTTAATCTGGTTTAATTTTCATTCCCTCGATGCCACTGCTTGCATGCATCCATCCCCTCATTTCATCCTCTCTCCAAACACCCCTCCTTAGCTGCAAACTCCCCACCCATGTAACAAAATCACAGAATCTAATCAGGTGAAGGATTGGAAGATGGCTAAACAGAGATAGGGACAGAGCGAAAGAGAGGGTGAAAATATCATCCCTCCCAATAGAATCTGGCCGAGATCCAAAAGCAAAAATCATTTCCACATTTCACGCAGACAACAGACAGCGAGAGGAAAGAGGGAGACCAGTTCCAACAGCGCAGTCGTTTAAAACAAACGAGACATTGTGCGTTTCCCGTGTGGACCGGGGCCCGGCCCAGACCTGTCACGTGCACCACAGCCTCCATGGTCTCTCCGCCTCTGGCACCAGCGCTGTGTGAAACAGAACTGGGTCATCTCTCCTTCTCCTTCTCCTTGCTCAGGCTCTACTGGAGACCAAATGCCTTTGATTCTTAGGCTACTTCTTCTTCCACTCAGCGTAGGAAAGTTACTAAGTATATTTACTCACTAACTACAGTTTTGAGGTACGTCTTGTATTTCCATTATAGTCAACCTCTACACCACGACATTTTAGAGGGAAATATTGTACTTATGTATTGGCCACATTAATTTGAGAACTACCAGAAGTTAGTACTTGCCTCTTTGAAAAGTAAGTTGCATGCTAAATACAAGATAAACTCAGATCATATGATGCATTGTAACATAAATACCTAAAATGGTCACATGACTTAGACTTGAGTAACAGACTCGAGTCACAAATGTGATGAATTTAGACTCGAGAGACTTGCAACTCGACTTGGACCTTAACACTAATGACTCCTTCCTAAATCAACTAACGTCAAAGCTATTCATTCCCAGCAAGTTATTCCCCCAACAGCGTCCAATCAAGTTGCAGGAGAGAACCATGAAGAACTAACGTTACGTTACTGAGCATCAGTTCGGAAAAAATTATCCCAAAATAATTTTTTCCG
Organism: Bovichtus variegatus; assembly: GCA_943593645.1. NCBI lineage: Eukaryota > Metazoa > Chordata > Actinopteri > Perciformes > Bovichtidae > Bovichtus > Bovichtus variegatus. Next base: position 3,275,751 of record CALSCE010010649.1, read on the forward strand.
CATACAGAAACTACACAGTGCTAATCAAAAAAGGATGCAGTATGCAAAATGTCCGGGTTGGTGAAGACATGTTCCCACAACAGGTTTCACATAGCACCAGTTGGTTCAGCTACAACATTTAAGGAATAATTCAATATTTTGTAAAATTCTATTCTTCATCTTCTTCAAGAGTTAGATGAGAAGACAGATACACTTTCATTTCTTTACGGTAAATGAAGGCACTTCCAGCAGAAGTGGAAACAGCTAGCCTGGCTCTGTCTGAAGGTCTTTCCTGAATAGTCCTGCACCTTTTGTTTTTACACCTCAGCTTTTCTACGGATTAAGCAAACGAGACGTACCATGCTAATTAGTGACCTTTAGTCGTGCAGGTAGGCAGATTTTGTTGCTTTCTGACAGAGCCAGGCTTGATGTTGCTAAACTACGTTTGATATTTACCAGACAGATATGAGAGTTGTATCACTCTCCCCTTGTTGTATCACTTGAAAGCAGGACTTTTACCTGTCATGGAATATTTTGAGATTGTTGTATTTTTACTTTTACTTAAGTAAAGGATCTGAATACTTTTTCCACCACTGCTTTCAACAACATTCGGTTTTGAGACAACAAACCCAACCAGTTGCCAGGTATCTACTTCAAGCCTACATTATGTGCCTTACCTACAACCACAAAGCAATACACCGTATATAGGAAAAAGCAATTACAGGAGCTATGGAACATTTTTTACATGGCGCCCATATAAGCTGAGTACAGCAGACTGTGTAAATAACTCAAGTTTCTCTTTTCATCAGATTAAGGTTTATGTGTTATTACTGTGGGGCTGCCTCACATAATCCATCTGACATAATACTTGCTCATTACAGCTGTTATGGAGAAGCGCAAACACTAAAAACGCAAAGATCTGAGCATGAAATACAGCAAAGACAAGCGCAGCACTTAAACAGTCAGCTGAGGTAAACAGGGAGAGGCGGACAGCTGTAGGGTGAAAGTGGTGTCATTTCATCTGTCATCTTACTGTCTCTCTGTGAACTGCATACAGCTGGGGGATCCACCCATGTCCTGTACATCTGGGAGCAATTGCACATGTTCACACACAAACACACGCACACACACACACACACACAATCTCAGCCAATGTCCCAGCCCCTCATCCGCAGTCTAGCCAGAGATGATCTCAAAACAGACCAAAACGTTTTTTTAAATGCTGCTCTTGTTTTTGCTTTACTGCTCTACTTTTGGAAGCATGTTTACCTATTATGGTAGCTGCTTCAGTAAACATGCATCTTAATATGGGAGCGGAGAGTTTGTTTTCACTCTCATTAGCAGGCGATTTCATGTGTGTGCAGAGCTCCATTTACTTTTGGAAGACAATAGAAGTGCTGGCTTCCTCAATGACCGGTGAGTTTATGCACAACAACAGCCTCGGTGTGAACAGGAGGGAAGCCCTGCCGGGAAGTGGGTCAAAAGAGTTTCCTAGATTAACTCCAAAAGGTTTGTACACACACACACACACACACACCAATCTGTCCACCTTTTACATATCCACCCCTCCCCAATCTACCTCCTTGCAGATGGTGCTCACAGCATCCTTACATGCCTTAGCATATGCGTGTGTTTGTGTGTGTTTCCATGCATGTGTTATGAGCTCTTATATCTGGGTGGGGCCTTCCCTATTGGCCCGTCAGCAGATTTCTCCATCCTCCCAGGACTAACAAGTTGAGCACGCACTCAAACACACACACACACACACACACACACACTTGGTTATCTATCTACTGAGGTTTGCATTGGGGTAGAACAGAGCCTGATAGGGGAAAGTCAGTGAGGCATTAAGAGACAAGAGAGCCCCTCAGCTGACTGATTTCCCTCTTGTGCTCTGGCTGCTGACTTATTGACTGTAAATCACGTGTTGCCACGTTTCAGGCCAGTCTTCCGCCGCCATCCCAAATGAACTCAATGGCGTCACACCGAAAGCTTGACTTTATTGCTCCGTAGCTAAACGACTCTGCAGCAGGAGCAAAGAGGCCTGCGTGCGATCAGAAGCAGCGTGGCTGGATCTCACCAATCCCACATTCCGACCTAAATCACATTTGTAACCAACAAAGAACGCGTTGACGTACAAGGCTGCATTTTCACTGCAGTCAGCTGTGCCTGGTGGTGGGAGCACTGGTCAGCAGTCACTTTGGCAGCACGCAGCTCAAAGTCTCACAGCTCTGCAGTGGGGTGTGTTCATGTTGAGCCCTGATTGCACCAGGATCTTTCAACATCCAAGGAAACCTCCTGAGTGCTGAGTGAAGCTACTTCTGCCCTGGTCAGATCACGTGTTTGTGGAAAACCTTGTGTTCTTGCTAATATGATAAGATCAAGTCATAATGGGGCACGGTTCTGTAAATTGCATTATAAACATTGTGGGGTTGCGCATGTGCTTGTGTTTGTGAGAGAGCACAATGGCTTTCCCTTGGGAGGTGATGGATACTAGCCAAGGAAATTCCAGTGAAAGTAACTTAACCCAAAACACGACTGTAACTGCTGGCCTACTTTCTCTATCTCTCTTGGTGCAACCAAATGCAAGATGAAGGACCAAATAACTGATCCATTTTACAGGGCTGTAAATACTGATTATTTTCATTATTGTGAACTATTACTATTATGATTAGTAATTTAATAAAATGTGACATAATCATGATGAAATTGTGAATAATGCCCATAAAGAGTACCCAGTGCCAAACATGACATCTTCAAATACCTTGTTTTGTCCAACTAACTTTCCAAAACCCAAAAATATTCAATTAATAATGATGCAAAACTGAAAAAGTAGCACATCCTCACTTTTGAGAAGCTGGAACCAGATAATATTTGGCATTTTCGCTAAATAAATTACCAACAGTAAACGACCAAACTATTGCTGACTAATTATCTGTCAAATTTATGATAATCGTGTAGTGAAAATCTGATATTGTGAGAGCCCCAACTACTAAATTATAATAAAACCCTGCACTGGCCAGTTCAGGCCCATCTAAATCTTGGAATGCATGGAAACGTGAACAAACAATAACACACCTCAATTCAGCACAATGAACTGTGTTAAGAGTAATGAAAGAAAATGAAAGTTGGTCTCCAAGCAACTGTTTCCAGACACACACAAACACACACATTCATAAAGCAGCAGACTGTGAGGGGCAGTTTGCATGTTTGTCACCAGACATGGCAAATCAAAGTTTTAAAACCAGATGTGGTCAAATCCTTTGCCCATACATCATTTCTTCATCTGAAACCATAACACAGAGCGTTTCAAGAGGTTCCTTGTGCTCCCTGAACATTTTAAACATCTAGAAGATACTGTGTGCTTCATTTGAATTCCTCAACAGTCTGACAAACCCTGTGGCCGAGCTTCCACAGGAAAGAGTGGAAACCAAAGTCTCAACATGCAGAAGTGTGCTTCAGCAGATAAGACCTGACGCTAACCCACCAGGCCACCAGATAGTGTCCTTTTAGTTCGGGGTTGAAGAAAACCCTAAAGTAAAAGAAAGGACCAATCCTCATCCAGACCCGACTGACAGGCCTCTGAAGCATGGCCTTGTTAAAAGGGATGTTACTAATTAGAAGCTCTGCTGCCAATCCAAATATTAGCTTTACAAGGTCATCCCTTTGACCTCTACAGGTCATCACCACCACAGACCCCCAGCACAGACACAAAACGCAAACACACACACCTCCCCGCACGCGCATGTTTCACTCACAAATGTTTTGCGTGTGCTTGTATACTTTGGAGCCTTTGCTCACATGTGCCAGAGTGCAACCGCAGGAGGTTGGGAGGTCTTCGGCTAACAAACAGCGCACATTTAGAAAGACATCAAATTCGAGTGTTGCTTGAGAGCAGAAGTGGAAAATAATGCTAATTTCTGAGCTCAAGCTCAAGATGCAAATGTTCCACAACAAAACAAATTCCTGGAGCCGGTGGCATGACTATGCATGAATTGTCTTCAGTCACATAAAACAAGAGTCACGTTTTCACAAAAGCATCACGTGTTACGCTTTGAATGCCACTTCAGCGTAGTGAGTAGTGAATATAGAGCACAGAGACAGGGTGATGTAAGATGAGCGAGAGAAATGCTCAGTACTGCAAGTGTGCCGCTTATTACCTCTCTCACACTGAGCCCCGGTGAAGCCGTAGGTACACACACATCTGTTGGGAGCCACACACCTTCCGCCATTAAGACAGCCATTTTCACAAACCGCTGGAGAAGAAAAGAGAGAAAAACAAACGATTACGCAACATCGGCATGAGAATTCAAAGGATATATCTGGTGTATACAATTTGAGTCTCATGTTTTAAGTTTTGGTCATCATTTCTATTGGTTATGGTAACATTTCAGTCACTAAGTTATTTGCAGAGATCTGGGAACATCTCTCTGCAAATAAAAAGAAGTCGGATGTACCGTTCTTCTGAACAAATTATATCTCAAGAACGCCTTAAGGGAATTTGGTACAACCGTCCACTTGGACTCAAGGATGAACTGATTAGAATTTGGTGGTCAAAAATCAAATGTCACTGTAATTTCACAGACTTAACACTAACAGATTTTGGGCCATAACTCAAGAATTCATACACTAATTAGGACAATTAGGACAACACTAGTTGAAGGAGGCTTACAACCGTGAGGCAAATGGAAATGTTTCCATAATCAAGTCTCAGCAAGTAACTTGGTAAGTACTTGGAGTTCCTTTTACTCCTATGAAGGATGGCCAAAACTACAGCACGTTTGCAGCTAGAAGGGGCTGTTCTTGGGCCCAGCAGCTTTGAACTAAATGCTAATGCTGGCATGAGAACATGCTAAAAATGACAATGTTAACATGCTCACAGCCTAGTTTAGCGTGATAGTATGCTGACATTTGCTAATCAGCACTAAACACAAGCTTAAAAGGATCCTTACGTTGCCCACAGTGGTTTCCCACGTAGCCTTTCTGACACTGGCAGTTGTCCTCAGCACATGTTCCCCCGTTCATACACCGAATATTACAGTGCTGGACTGTGGGCACAACAACACAAACACACGGACACACACAGAGCAATGTTGGAAGTTAAATTCAGAGTACACAAACATCCGCTGCATATTAGATTTACAACATACAATCATGCACTTTGAACTTTCGAAAGTCATGCTCAGATATAATTTCCTAGAAATTGGTGGCGCGCAAACAGATGAGCACATTGGATTGAAGCTCTGTGAGCTGCAAGAACAGCAACATGGAGAAGATGTTGACTGTGGATGTCTTCCAAAGCAAACACACACCCAAACGACACGCACGCACACACAAACACACACACACACACACACACACACAAACAACCAACGAGATTGACCGCTATTTGCAAGAACGTGATTGCAACATGTATCAATTGCTTGACACAGTTTCAAGGAATGTTTTCAGGAGGTTTTTTGGCTAAGTATCTCATATCTTTGTATCTTGCTAGTTGGGGCTCATTACTCATGATGAGGAGGAGAAAACTTAAGAAAAAAGATGCAAATGGCACAGTGCGGTCTGAAATAAAACAATCTGAGCCAAATTACAATTTCTTCAATTTTTATCCTACAGAGAAAAATATATGTCAAGACTGCATGGTTTTCATCATCTGTCACTGCTTGTCATTATTGTTACTGCATGGCTAAATGTTTTTCTTCAGATTACAGCTCCTTTATTAAAAAAAAAAAAAGGCCAAGGCCGTACTTTCCAAAAAAACCTTAGTTTTGACAAATACTCCTATTTAACATAAATCATACGATTACTGTGTTTATCTATAGGCCAAATACCAGTTAACTCCCTCATCTATGCACACTATATCATAAAACCCATCAAGCTGGTGATAGCAAGCTTCAAAGGAGTTCACTCCTTGGGAAAGAGGACGTGCTGTTTAACGACCTGACTTGGATCCACAGGATGGGGCGATCTGGCCATTGGGGCAGGTGCACATGTTGGGTCTGGAGCAGAAACCATCTCCACATGAACTCCGGCAGATCGCTGCAAAGAGGAACATGACACTTGGTTAAACAACATAAAAAACGTCATTTGTCAGGTGCAAGATAAATCAACAGTCCAATGCTCACTTTATGGTGCCAGGATTGTCTTGATTGTGCGTGAGAGAAACTTATGTTATGTATCTGTTGCTTGTCAAACTGTCCACGGGAGGTTTTACATTTCAGGTTTGAATTTATTTTGTTGCAACTTAGGCCATGATCTAAACCTCATTCTGAACTCTCATCTATAATATTTAAAAACTCAAACAGACCACAGTCCAAATATGGCCAAACCTTCCTTTTAACCTTCATCATGGTTAAGTTATGGAAGCCCACTTGGCAGCGGTATTTTCTTCTTTGAATTTGGTTGCCATTAATGTGTACCAGTGTGTGTTTTGAGTTGGCGCTGGCTGTTTTTGCTCAGTTGTTCTCTTTCCCACTGACTGTTGTTGGCATGGTCCCCTGCCCCCAGCTCCCAACAGGTAGAGTCCAGCCACTGACCCCTATTCCCTGAACCCCACTGCTAAACAATGTCATTAGAGCCGTGACAGGCATCCGGCCAGCCAACCAGCCAGACTGCAATCACACAACTCTACAGCCTCTCAGACTTTCCTGTCTACTGAGGGAGAGAGAGAGAGAGAGAGAGAGAGAGAGAGAGAGAGAGAGAGAGAGGAAATACAAAGAAAGGGAAAAGAAACCACTGCCAGAGGAAATGGACCAAAATGAACAACTAATTTCCAATTGTTTTATGAGCTCCATTAGCCACATTAACCCATTGCTGATGTTAAATGATTGGGTGATCAAACACCTTTAAACAATTCAATAGCAATATTTGGTTTGTAGCATAAATTAGTCGCATTCATTTGGCAAATGAACAAATATTATGCATCAAATTAAAAAAAGAAGTTTTAGCAAACCTGTATGGAAAACACGGATAACTTAGTAATTTAATCAACCTTGTTAATTTAAGAAAAAGTTGCTGTCTAGAAAGCACCTATTTTATTTTTTTTTGCATTAGACAATGACCAATTAGACAATTATTACAATTATTTTTTGCATAGCAACATACTAAAGTTGCAATAAACAAGGTAAAGTAAAGTTACAATTTACAGCAGGACAGGAATAATGGAGGTGATACTCACGAACAATGCACTGGTTTCCTCCAGTCAGAGTCTTCCAGCCTGGGCAGCAGTAGGCGTTGTTCCTTGAGCCACACACATTCGGTCTGTGGAAGCCGCAGCATCAATGGGTCAATAATCCACGTCGCTCAGATCGCTCTCAAGTCAAGTACATTTTATTAATTTAGAGCATAATCACAGATTTATTTTTTGAGGGCTTTACAATCTGTACAACATGCAACACCCTCTGTCCTGAGACCCTCGATTGCTGGAAGCTCAGTGATTACTGATCCATATACTATGAGAACAAATCTCTTGTTTCCTGACCCCCTCTGCAGAAATGTCCCTACACATTGCTCAAGGACAGGATCAAAATCTATTCATCTCTTGCTCACCTCCATGTCACTCATGTCATGTTTGTAGGATTAGAAAACACACAGCCCCTCCCAAACTACTGAAATTCCTTTTTTCACAGCCTCCTAAGCTAGGTTATACAAAGTGCATCCATACAAATGTATTATTAACATCTTAGTTTTTCAAGAGAGGGAAAAAGACGATATCAGTGTTGGACATGACAAAGTGGTATCGATCCATCACCACTTCTAAGTCCTGAACAAGTCAAACTATTATGTATTTAACAGGAAGAAAGAGTTTAAAGACATATTTTAGGGTATTATTTATTTACCCCTCCAATTATCTAGGGACCCCTTAGATTCATATTGTGACCCACTGTGGGGGTCTCGACCCTTAGATTGGGAACCACTGGACTATGTTATGGTGTGTGCTGCTTGCGGTATTCCTGCTACTGCCGGGCGCGGCCTGGCATGCAGCGTTTGGCACTTCCCAACACAAAATATTGTTGGAAAATATTATGCAGCACAAGGTTTTTTAAGAAATTTGATGCACCTGTAAAAAAAAAAAAAAAAACATTCCATCTGACATGGAAGTGAACGCATGGGCCATCCTGCCACCTACAGGTCTGTGACAGGCCTACATATGTGAAACTGTAACCACCCACTGGGCATGTATTGACCCGGGGGTCAGCGTATATACTGTAGTGTAACTCCATACAGATCTAGGAGGCGAATAATGAATCTCTGAAACATTCTTACACTGGTAAGTCAGCGTGACACAGTATGCAGCCCGTATGCACTTCCTGCCTCTGAACCCAGATGTTCTGATAAATTAACTTAAAGCATGTCAAATAAAAATGCCTGTGGAGAATGCTCATTGAGCTGTCTACTGTGTGACCTTCATCAGCTGTTTGCTGTCATCACTGGACACGGACGTTCTTTCTTTTCTTTTCTTCTTTCTGTCTGTCTTTCTTTTTTTTTTTCTCTCTCTCTCTCTCTCTCTCTCTCTCTCTCTCTCTTCACATGCACACACACACAACCTCTCCAGCAATGACCCACTGTGTACAGCTGCAGATGTGATTTATCCACAACTGGGGTGTGGTGTTTTTGGCCAGAAAGAGGATTAGGCTGTTCGTCTCTCTCTCTCTCCCTCTCTCTGCCACAGCCACACACGACCAATGGCCTCCTTTGTTTGGATGTAATTTATTATTGCAGTCAGCAGGAATGTGATATTCTTGCCAGAATTTAATTACTAAACTTTGCTCCAAACTTCCCATCACAGACAATATCACCCATGGGTCTCAGTGTGCCTTGTTAAAAAAAATATTTTCTGACCTTCAATGATCTTGAAGGACCAGCAAGTTCTCTGTGAGAAGAGACACCTGCTCCCACACAACGAGTAAGATGCTCATTTACATTTAAAGTTGGGGGGGAAACTGGCATACAGTGGAAGAAAAGAAAAATGTTCCCAAATTGGATTAATAGGGATTATCATAGTCACATTACCCTCTGAGGACGTCCGACCCTCCCCTTCTCTTGGCCCTGCTGGCTCTGGAGTCGGTCTGCTTGGTCGTCGGCTCGCTGTCCTCGGTGACCACCACCTCTGCAGCGTCTCCAAGCTCGGCGCAAAGCGACAGCAAGGCCACCAGAGCCGCGGCCAACTGCAGCAGCCGTCCCCTACGCTTACTGTCCGGCATATCCACTCTCAATTGTATACAACTCCAGTGCTCGGGAGAAGAAAAGTCTCCTAAACTCGTTTCCCAGCCCCGTCGACCTCTGCAGTCTGGAGTCAAAGCTGCAATACAAACAAATACAAAAAAAAAAAAAAAAAAGAAAAAAAAAAAAAGAAAGAAAGAAAAAAAAGTTGTTAAAGACGCAGAGGAGAGTGCAGGAGATGCTGCGCACAAAAGAAAAACAACTCTGCTGCTCTCTGAGAAGTGGCTGGTGTGATATGACTTCTACAATTAGTAAAAGTAAAAAATCATTCAGCTCAGAGTCGCAAAAGCATGCAGTGTGAAAATGATAATGTGCAGAGTTGCGCTGGAGCGAGTCATTACTTTACCTTCTCTCCCGAACAGGAGATTCGCCTCAGACCCGACAGAGGACAACTTCACTCTTACTTGCAGGTATTGGTGAATAAACGTTTAGAAGAAAACTGCGGAGAAGAAGAAAAGTTACTCAAAACCTTTCGCTGAGCTGCTATAAATAGATGCGCATCGTAAGTTTTGGAGTCTGCTCGTGCGCATCCAGTTGTGTGTTGACTTTGCACAGATAAATTAGAGGAGCTGATGCATTCCAGAGGATGAGAATGGCAAAACTCACTGCGTCTCTCTCACAGCAGAACTCTTTCCTCATCCCTGCTCTGCTCAACTTTCCCCAAAACTTTTTTTTCTCCTTTCTTCCCCTGCTCTCGCGATACAAAAGCTTGAGCGCAAAATTGCACAAGAAAAGCTCTGGACCTTTAGTTTGGATTTTTACATTATAGTCAACCCAGAGAAGTTTGGAAGAAGTAGACAGAGCTGGTAATACTCTCCAAAAATCTGTGTCAAAGTTAGATCATAAATAATCTAATTTATGTTTTTTTGTTTTCGGTAGCATTGTTTTTAAACAATGCACCTGTTCACTCTTTACTGTAAAATGTGGCATGTGCAACCTCCTAATAAGCAAACTAAATAGCCTACGTTGTAACTAATGGCTTTGTAAATGTTGATGAATAATGTACTAACTCTTTATATATCAGTTATAAGCTAGTAATAAGAACAACTGATACACAGTTTGGATGCCTGAGCTGGTGTTTAGTATTTTCTCTTTGGTAATAATGAGCTATAAATGTTGTTATACCCGTTAATAAATGCTTTTTCTATGTTATCAAACTTTTTTTTGTTGGTCTATTTCACAGTAACCCATAGAATCTGCAGCCGCAGAAAGAAGTTCTTCCTAATGTTATAAGAGGATTTAGCGATAATCTTGCTAGAAGGAGAAAAGTCTTCATAATCTCAGGATCAAAAAATAGATCAAAAACGATCCATGAACCGTTGTTATTACAACAGTGCAACCCTTTTAAAAGTCTTGTTTAGTGTAGAAAGAGGTACCAAAAGGCAGCCAGAGAGTGATGACAGTGAATTTGCATTAAGCTTGTCAGAACCCAGAAGTCAGGGAGACACTTTACTTCACAAAATCACAATCTTGTCCAAATGAATGAAATATGAAAACTGTTTCATTCTTCTTCATTTAGTATTGAATTATCTCCTATACATATTTAAACTGTGCATGCTGTATGTTTTGAGGAATTCCGTTCAGTGCAGTGATAGTTTTCACACACACACTTATTCATTCATGTCTGCAGCCACACCCAGCAAATATAGAGTCAGCCTGGCTGCTCTCTCAAGTATGCTATCACTCTAAAACCTCTTGACACTGTATATTCAACTGCATTAGTTTCCACTATTAGCTTTTTTCCTTCTTTCTTCTTGTCATTATTATACACATTCTCCTCCCACACATGTCCAAACACAGCCGCAACCTGCACTTATTCATAGCTTATGTGTTGATTTTGCAAATTAGATTTTATAGTTTTGATCGAGACAATAGTTACATGAAATATGATCGCAGCATTTTTGAAGTGCAAGGTTGAGACAAAACATTGGATTTTCTTTTTTTGACCCAAACCACTGTGCCTCTGAGCCGCAACCCTCAGCCCATTTCTGCACCTCTTCTGTAAAGAAAATGGCGGTGACCTGCCTAAGCTGCTCCACCAGGCGTCTCGCCTTATGTAGTATTTCATCTGGTGCACAGGATAGTATATATATCATTAACTTCCACAACTTCTCTTTTCCATCCTCTGACACTCAGGTTGAGGCACGCATCTCCACTAGCCGCGCTGACATCTCCAGTTGGATGTCTGCCCACCATCTCAAACTTAGTCTCAACAACACTGCTCTGCTTTTTTTCCCCTGGAAAGTCCTGCCCTCTGCAAGGCCTCTCCATCACTGCTGACAAGACCACGTTTACTCCTGAAGCGACTGCCAAGAGGCTTTGTCTGCCTCAAGACAACCAACTGTCAGGCAGCACCCAGAGTGCAACCATGGTGCAATCCTGCAACTTTGCTCTTAATAACCTCCATCCAATTCAACTTTTTCTAATCAGTGACCTTAAAAAAACTTTTTTTTCTATAGTTATGTCCTGTTTGGGGTACAGCAGCTGTCTCTTAGACAGCCTCCCAAAACACGGCCTGTAAACCCCCAACCACTCTACCAAAATATTGGAGGCCGCCCCATCTTCAGTTTCATAAGTTTCTCAATTTACTCCCTTACTACACTCCCTTTCTCTCTGCCTGCCCATGACCTTCTGTGTGTGATTTGAAATGCTGATGCTTTCTGCTTCCATACGTCCACATGGCTCTGCAGCTCTGCAGCTCTCCACCAAGTTCCAACTCGTCTTTCTGCTCGCTGCATAATAGAGGAAATAAGCAGTCTACATTTTCATCTGAATAGGTGCATTACTTAATTTTTTTCTATGTTAATAACCTCACTTCTGAATGTAAATATTCCAGCCTTCTATATGCTGATGACGCAGTACTTTACTGAAAAGATCCAACGTCTCACGTCATTAACACAGAACTCTCTCCTGACCTCTGGTATCAGTTGAATCATCTTATTATTAAAATAAAAAATAACCCTATGCATGTATTCCAGTTTGGTTTCACAGTCTATATCATGCATCGTTTCCTATGTTGTAGAAAATTACAAATATCTTGACAATCATCCAGTTGTGGAGGAAGTAGATACTTTACTTAAGTCAAAATATCAATACCACAGTGTACACATACTTTAAAAAAGTAAAAGTCATGCATTCAAATGTTTACTTAATAATAAGCACAATAATATTAGCATCAAAATATTAAAGTACAAAAAGTAAAAGTACTCATTATGCATGAATAATGTATATTATATAATTGAATTATACGTTTTTTTTATATTAATGTATACCTAATTTATAACACAAAAATAAAGAATAAATCCTAATTTATTTGTTAAATATATGTTTCATTATTAATCAGAATTTGCAAAGTAACTAGCAACTAAAGTTATTAAATATTGTACTTTTATGGAGTAAAAAGTACAATATTTGCCTCTGAATTGTAGTGGAGGAAAAGTATAAAGTAGCAGAACATTGAAATACTCAAGTATATTAAAAGATACCTCAAAATTAATCCTAAATACAGTACTTGAGCAAATGAACTAGGTAGAGAGTTTTTCCTTATCCGAATCGAGGGTCAAAATACAGAGGGTGGTGTATGCTGTACAGATTTTAAAGCCCCTTGAGGCAAATTTGTGATTTTGGATATTCGGCTATAAAAATAAAATGTACTTGACTTCACACCACTGCCATCATCTACTATTCCTAAATTTAAATAACGAAGAGGTTCAACCAGAAACTATACGTATATATTAAACAAGATGCATGTCAAACCAAACACTGTGGATTCATTTATCTGGATGTATTGCTCTGTCAAAGGCAATTTCCTTGACTTTCCATCATTATACAAACCGTTGCAGCTCGCCATCGAGAACAACCTCTTCCATGCTCTTTGTAAGCTATTACCAAAGCTCTCATTACCTCATCAACTGAGCTGTTGACCACCATGTAATAGTTAATAATCACAGATACAGATCACCTTCTCTTCTTTCTTCTCTCTGCTACTCAGAGAACTCTCTGAAAAACTCCTTACCCTCTCTTTTGCTTTCATTATCTTGTCACTGAAATGTTATTCTGACCCACATCCCTGTTCTCCATAATAATGGAAGTAATATATTGATGGAAGTACGGGTAAGTAAGTTTGGTCATATAAGATTGTAAATGAGAACAGAAATGTATCTTAAGATTGGACTTGTTGTAAGAGAAGAACATCAATTACTGTAAAATGGTATGTATAAATTGGCAGAAGAGACAAAGGTCCAGAGGAAAAGATAAAAGGTCTTGAGTCGAGGAATGAGAGTCAGGGGGAGAGGCAGAGGGCAGAAGTGGTTGATTGGATTATTTGACAGTAAGACAGCCTCTCCCTGGTCGTCTTGGAGCCTAGACGCTCTCTCTCTGAGCGTAGCTGAGATCAACCTATGAAACGTAGGGTGGCCTGGATGTGAGATGCTGAGATGAGATGAGGGTGAAAAGCTGGGATGAGAGCACAAAGTGGTTTGTGGTGTGTTGGTGGCTGGCTTTTACACACTTGAGGTCAAGCATCGACGCGGTCATACTGATTGGATTGCAATCATAAGGTATATCAACAGGGGATTCCATCATCAAAAGGTTTTATTAAAGCAATAGTTTTAACATATTAGGAAAATACGCTTATTTGCTTACTTGCCGAGAGTTAAATGAGAAGATCGGCAGCTGACCGTTTAATATGAAGCTACAGCCAGGAGACAGCTAGCTTACAAAAATCAATGTGTAAAAATGTCACGTTGCATTTTTACGTTTTTTTTTTATACAACATGTTAATTAGTGAGTTTAAGAGATGCTGGAAGTCAGATTTTCTTTAAAGGATCAAAGTGTAAAATATGCCAGAATTTAAACTTAAACCATTAAAACAATGAACTAACATTATCAACAGAGTGTAAAGAGGTGACAGTGTTGACGTTATGTCAAAGACGTCTGTGTGTTGTGTTGCAGTTAGCATGCTAACAGCTAGCTGCTCCGTCCAGTGTGTAATACCACTTGTTCCTCTAGAGGTGATAGTGAGTCACTGTAGCTCCAGTCTGAAGAAGCACAGCTGCCTGACTCGCTTGTAGATATTACAGCCATGTTCCGTGTCTGTTTTATAGTTTGTTGTGGCAGAAAAGAGAAACCCCCCGCACCACCTCGCTTCGTCCTCACAGCTGCCAGGAGGCTGTTTCTCTGAGTGTATATCTGTCAGCTGCCCCGGGAAGCGTTGTAGCTTCAGTTAGCAGTTAGCTGGAGTTCAGCCACAGCACGGGGAGCTGCAGACTCCCTGCTGCTGCCGTCACACAGGTCCAGCAGCCCGCTGTGACTGAGGCTGGGGCTGGTTCTGGCTGAGCTCAAGTCTCTTCGGCCGCTGACTGGGGCTCCGTCTGACGGAGGGGGCTGCTGAGTGCCGGCTCGGCCGACCTCTCTCCTGCCCCAGTAGAGACGAATGTGCGGGTCGTTTTCTAGTTTCTGCCACTTTGGATTTAGTCCAATAAACAGACTAGTTTAATGTTACTCAGACTACAGCCCCGGTTAACATCAGTGCTCAGTAAACACAGATGATCAGCTCCACAAGAAGATTATAAGACAGCAGAATTTTCTGACCGGCTCTCAGAGTTTCAGCAGTTTGGTCGAATGTTGGTCTTCTTGCCCTGCTGACTGACTGACAGGCATTATACAGGAGTAAATGCAATGCAGTAAAATAATAAATTAGAATACATTCAATATGTCAAACTACTACAACTAAAATATAAACATCAGAGATTATATGGACCCAGTTTAGAGGTGAAATACTCCACCCTTTCTTTGGAGCAGGTGGCTCGGAATTACACATTGAGCCTTTAAACTTTGAACCGATCCAGACTACCTGTTCCCAGTCTTTGAGCAACTTCATATTTACAGTAAAGACATAAGAGTGGTATCAATCGTATTATCTGACTCTTGGCAAGAAAGAAAATAAAACTATTTCCTAAAATGTTGAACTATTCCTTATTCAGTACAGCTTTGAGTATTTTTTCAAGCTACTTATTCTCCTAATTTATTACATTTCAGAGGGTAATATAGTTCTTTTTACTCTATTAAATTTACCTGACAGCTGTAGTCAGCCCTGTAATCATGATCATTTTATTAATCACAAAATGTCAGACTTTTTGCCCCCACATTGGAACATAAATGTGTTCAAAATCCAAATCGAAACTGAGATTACTGCAGTAACGTCAGTAGAGTCATTTGTTGAGTCTAGTAAGATGACTATCGTGTGTAAAATGGGTGGAGTGCCTTTAATGCATTAGTAATAATGAGCAAATAATTTGAGGCATAACACTCGGACATGCAGTGGTCATTTTGGATGACAAGGCAGAGACACCACCACTAAAGACAAGCATATGTGTACTCAAACGCAATACTCTGACACACACACACACACACACACACACACACACTTGAAGTTGTTAGAGGGACGCCAGAGCTGAGTGTACGGCAGGTTTGTTTCTCGTGAAGCTTCAAGTCATGGTTCTCATCAACATGAAGTAATGTGGGAGAAAACTGATGCCCAGCAGAGCAGAGTCACCCTCTGCTCTTCCTCAACACAGAGGAGGTGTCATTTACAGTAAGACCACCTCCCCCCCCCCCCCCCCCTTCGTCCCCCCCCCCACCTCTGCGTCTCAACCCATCCTTTTCTCTGTTAATCCCCTTACTGTTAGTAACTGAGCGTGGGTTTGATTTTGGGAATTGTTACTCCTCTGGCCTGAAATGGCTGAACTAAAAATCCTGAAATAGCAAGACTTGAACAGAGGTTGGATAAACATTTTTGAGAGTGTAGTCTGTGGATTTTTTTCAATACCAAACACCAGGCAATCAATTTATTATCATGTAATAATACCACAATCTTGTGTTCTATAATTTCCTTGTTTCTTGATCTTTCTTGCGACAGAAGCTCATTTTTCTTCGGCTACGTTACATCTTTCACCAACTCATTTTCTGTGTTCATGTGTTTCATATATCCCAAGGCAGTTTTTAATAGCTGAGATTGAGATTGTCTCTCACTGTGCTTGCGAGCAGTAACTGTAGCGAGACTTTCTCACACTGTGTGTTGTCTTTGGCTCCAGCAGCCACGGTTCATTTCCTTTTGTCTTCTGCAGCACAACGGCTGCCAATATTCATGTGAAATATTTCAAGAAAATGAGCTGCAGCAGAAATGAGTCTCCCCCTCCTCACTCTTGCTCTCTCCCTCTCTCTCTCTCTCTCTCTCTCTCACACACACCCACTATCTCTCTCTCTCTCTCTCTCTCTCTCTCTTTCTCACACACACACTATCTCTCTCTCTCTCTCTCTCACACACACACACTCTCTCTCTCTCACACACACACACTATCTTTCTCTTTCTCACACACACACCCTCCACTCTCTTGCCCTCTCACACACACACACACTCTCTCTCTTTCTCTCTTTCTCTCTCTCTCCCTCTCTCTCTCCCTGTGTCTCTCTGTCTCTTTGTCTGTCTCTCTCTCTCTCTCTCACACACACACACTCTCTCTCTCTTTCTCTCTCCCTCTCTCTCTCTCTCTCTCTCTCTCTCTCTCTCTCTCTCTCTCCGTGTGTGTAATAATAATGGGGTTTCTTGTGAATCTGGAGTTTGGCCTCTGTTGCTTTTTTGTCATGAGGATAATATAATGATAGAATTCTATCAACTGTTTGGGCTTGGCCGTCAATTATCACATATGGTCTCCTTCACTAACACACACACACACACACACACACACACACACACACTCCACATAAACAGTGCTCTTCTGAAGCACAAAATCAAACATAACCGCAAAATAACTCTGAAGAATCCCTTTTCGCCTCCAAATGGATCATTTTCCTTGTGTATACCTAGGCACTGCATGAACTTATTTCCCTTAAAAATTGTTTCCCCAGAAGAACAGAACAGATATTTTCGGGTCATAAAAAGTTGTAATTGGTCTCTTTCATGTTGAGGATGCCTCTTTTAAGCAACAGCTATGAGGAGGAGGAGAGGGGGAACGCAGGGTTGACAGTATGAGTCATCTCTAAGTGTCCTGGGAGCACGTTTAATAGCTGGTGTACTCACCCTGGATGTTTTTTGGCCGTACTCTGCCTCTGGCGTCACTCCTGATTGAGAAAACAGGACGTTGAATTAGAACACCCCCCATGGATGGAGAAAAGTATTGAGAAAGCTCCTCGCATACCAGATCCTCAATGTCAGAAATAAACACTCTTGAATCTGCTGGTGTAAACACCCAGGAGTGTACACGCACAAAATTTGGGGGTGTAGTAACTTTCATACGCATACGCAACCAATGTACAAATAGAAAGGACGTTAAAGGAATAGGTTGGCAGTATGGTTAAAATGCTTTTCTGCGTTGTGGCTGAGATTGATTTAAGATAAAAAGATTGATATAAATATAAAGCTACAGCCAACAGCTAAGCTTAGCTTAGCTTAGCTTAGCTTAGCTTAGCTTAGCTTAGCTTAGTTTAGTTTAGCTTAGCCTAAAGACTGGAAACAGGGAGAAACAGCCAGCTTCTGTCCAAGGTAACAACATCTGCTCACCTCTAAACGCTCAATAATTAACAAGTTATATCTTGTTTGTGTAATTTCACACAAACATTAAAGTGTTAAAATTAAATATTACAACTTCACAGTGATGACTGTTCATTAAAAGAAGGAATGCATGTGAATTACTGTAGTTAGCTTTCAACTGGATTTAGCTGGTCAACACACAGGGCGAGATACCTGTGCCGCAAGTTTTGATTTATGGTTCACCGACAGATTTTCCACCGTTGATATAACCTCTTGATGGGGCTTTAATTATATTCCTTGCAGTAATTGTGTTTACACTCTTTTATCTACTTTGTAATATAGAGCCACAGTGGGCTGACACTTACAGTACAGAGATAGTGTTACAATCGCTGTGTTTATGTTTCTCCATTCACTGTAGAGAGCTGTTAACGTGGTGAGCAGAAGGCTCGCAGCAGAGAAGGCTTTGTTAAACGTGTGTTCACTATCAACAATCAGGGTGTCATGATGGTGATTAAGGTGCATAACCGTAACGTCCCCATTTCAGTTTTGGCTGGGGACCTTAGTTGCATGTCATACCCCTCTCTCTGCCCTTTGTTTCATGCTTGTGTCTTCACTGCACTGATTGAAGTAAAATGACCAGAAACTCTTACTTTTAGGACAAAATATAGGTAGCCCAAGCTGATCAATCACAGTTCTTTTACTCTCCATGTGGTATCTCCATAGCCGCTGTAGCGCAAACATACTTATATTTTTGGGGAGGCAGACACCAGCTATGACGTACCTTTGGAGCCTAGTTGCCCTCACTACACCATAACTCCCGTAAGGCACAACTATAAACTTCACAGTAGAGGTGGTGGCAGGCTGATTTTTTTTACCTAGCCAGGCTGTTTCCCCCTGCTGCCAGTCTTAATGCTGGCCTAAGCTAAGCTAAGACTAAGCTAAGCTATCGATCTCTTGTCAGTAGCTTTACATTTAACGGACAGATATCTGGAGGGTGGGATCTCACCTAACTCTTAGCAAGAGAGAAAACTTTAAGCATAATTCCCAAAATGTTGAACAATTTCTTTGAAGAAGCCTACTTGAGGTAATACCTTGTTGAAATACACTTGGCCTGCAATAAATATTACCTTTTGTAGTGTATAGCTTAATATATTTTCGTACACATTGGTGTTGATTCAACCTCGTTGTAATTTTCGAGGCTGTAATTTGTAATATTGAATTGTAATATATTATAAGGTGTTTGTGTAATTTTGACTACACACTGTTTGAATTCACACAGATGTATTCAGGGTCTGTCCCCTGTGGGGCACAGTGGATTGTTTTTTTGGCTTGAACCATCCATCCAGGCTGGTCTAGCCGCCCACTTATCTCCCCTCCACATGTGATTTATGCAGAGTCAGTGTCCCCCCACGCAAATCTGACCATCTTAGGGATGGAAAACATTCCCTGTTAAGTTTTCCCACCAGGGGTTGGCCGCCACCAACTGTGAGAGACACTCAGCACAGATGTAGAGAGACCCATAAACACACTCCATGCAAATTGACACAGAAATATACTAATATACACATATCCGTATTAATGTAATTAATTTATGCTAGGGCATCAATTCCGATACCAATACAAACTTTTCTTTCAAAAGGGAGAACACAAGGGGAGGTGAGGAGGATGACAGAAACATTGGTTTTCAACAAAGATACTGTAGACGAGAAGAATTTAACCTTTGACATTGTTGACATTGTCTCTGCATGTCCCATACTGTATGTGTAAAAACAAGACTAACACTCAGCATTATGCCAGCGGCTCTGTCAGGCTGCACTTGCGGTGCTTTGAGCTAAATGCTAACATCAGTATAATAAGGTGGTCACAATGATAATGCTAACATGCTGATGTTTAGCATGTTCACCATCACTTGCTGATTAGTCCTCAACACAAAGTACAGTTGATGTACAGGCTGATGGGAATGTCATTACTGTTGTAGCTGTTTGGTCTAAGTATTGGACAAACTGAAATGTTGGCCTGAAGATGGTGCAAGGTGACAAGTCAGAGCATCACCAAAGTTCTTGCAATTGATTGAAGCATGAATGTCTCTACAAAATGAGATATGTATCTAGAAGATGTTGAAATATTTGACTAGCTTTATATATCATTTAGGCTATGCACGAACAAGTATATATTCCATTTGTTTTATCATAAAGTCATTCAGAGATAAATGTTCAGTACCATACAAAGTGATGTTAATGTTTAGGGTCAAACTCCCTTTTATGAACAATAAAATACCAGAAATCCAAACACACTTATATGAGATTTTGGAGGAAACCAATCACCGACAGAGAGAATATGAAATTCCATTGCATTTAACTGTGAGCTATTCTCAGAGACCTCAGATACTTTTCTATAGCTTGTGAAACATGTTAACAGTTCAAAATCACACTAATAAGCAAAATCTCATAAAATTAGTAAAAAGTCATGTGATAAAAAAAAAATGTTTAAGTATGTTTTCTGAGCTGCTAAAGACGCCTCAGGTTCTCTAGGAAAACCACAAACAGAAAGTCTCAGCATGACAGAGATTCACTGAATCATCCCTCCTGGTGTTTGTTAGAATCCAAGTTTTGATCTCAGCCTCTGCTTGAAATCCAAGGGAGAAGTGTGCACTGCTGGCCAAAGCATGAGGAAACGGCAGAGGAATGGAGAGCGAAGAGAGACCAACACTGGAGGGAAAGTTGCCTTTTGAAGTTGGCCAACAGAAAAGTTTTGACTCAAGTCTCCCACATCTGCCTGCTGCCTCGTGCAAGAATCCTGGAATCCCCCACCCCCTCATCATCATCGTGTCATACACACACACACACACACACACACACACACACACACACACACACACACACATACACACACACACACAAATGCAGACTTGATTCCAATACACCGGCACTGAGCATGATAACAAACATTTTGAAGGAAGTTTTTAAGCCAAGTGGCAGATAAGCATTGCTGCTAACTGAACGTGAACATGGACACACACAGACACACACACAATCACACACACACACACACACACACAGACACATACAGACACACACACACACAGACACATACACACACACACACACACACACACACACACACACACATGCACACAAAGTCATAAACTTGGAGCAGAAGCTAATGCCATGAACTGACACTGACCTAGTTTCCAAAGAGGCAATGATAAAGAGCGAGTGGAAAGATGAAGATTTGGAAGAGGTAAAGAAACTTCAGGGCATGTTGTGCCTGAGGACACAGGGTGTTGTGCATATGAGTGTGTGTGTGTGTGTTTCCGCTCAGAGAGGCCTGCCAACAGCCAACAGTCCACACACCCATCAGAGCTTCAGAGACAAGCCGTCATGCTAATCCGGGGTAGAGGGCTGAGGCCTAGAAGTAGAGGGAGGTAAAAGCTCAAGTAGAGCACTGCTGAGGAGTGAGGCGATCACTGTGGGGGTTGCACTCACACTCATCTATTCTGCACTGACTCTGGCCAACAGAAACTTACTGTATACTCATTTAGCAGAGACTTCTGGCTCGATCCTCTGCACAGCATGCCCTCACTAGTTCCTGAGTTGTGGAAACAGGAAACAGAACCAGGTACAAAAACTAGTCCGTCTCTTTGTTTGTGTGCATTTGTTTGCAAACCTCACATGACTCACACGTCTCCTTCTCTGCGCCGTCTCTGGAGGAACATACGTGTAGATTTTAGCATGACAGAAACTGCTGCGACACGGCCCAGTCAGTGGCCAACTCTTGTTTTGTTTCCTCACAGATTTGAACTCTGTGTGACTCTGATAACATTGAAACGAGGAACAATTTCATGCTCTCGTACTCTGGACGCTTTTTATGACTTTAATTGTTCCATTAAGGCGCTTCGGGGTCTGGGAATGCTTTGTCATATGCACAATCCGTGTTTGTGTGTGTGTGTGTGTGTGTGCGTAAAGTTAATGCCCTCAAGCTCATCAGCACTCAAGTTTATTTTATAAAGGAATTCAAAGAGTTCAGGCTTTTTAATGCTCTGACCCAAAGCTACAGAACCTGGAGATTATACTGAATGTTTATCATTTCCTGTTTCAGAGTCATGTCATGTCACTGGGTTTAAGGAATGCACACATGTACTAACAAATGCTCACAACATGTGGTTGCATAGATTAAGATATTGTGTCTACTGTAGTTTCAGATGCAGACTCTTACTTTCTCAGAGTCTACTAATCAACCTGCTGGCCACATGGTGTTTGTCCTCAAAGCTTAACTCCTCAGTGTCTTATCTTGAAGAGGGAACTCTGTAATACTGTCTGCATCTATTACTGCAGCTCATTACTTTATCTGTGATGTTTTTCAATGTTAACATAAAATGAGTTACAGGTGAGCACAGTGGGCCTTTAGTGGAAGCTTTAGCTTTTACATGATAACACAAGTTATAGAGTGATATATTGTTAATATGGCGATTGTTTTCATTATCGATTCATGAACTGATTATTTTCACATTTAATCGATAAATCTTTTGGATTCTAAAATCTCTGAAAATAGAGATAAATGTATGTTACGATGTCCCTTTAACTTGACTTATTCAAATTGTTGGCTTTTATATTGTATGTTCTCTTACTATGTTTACTGAAATGTACCAAACAAATTATATTTTTGTGATTACTTGGCAATAAACCTGATTCTGATTGATTTGTCCAAACTTTCTTTCTGTCAACTAATGAATTATTGAAGATACCAGCTTTAATTGTAAGAGTTATGAGTAATGGTGTTTTGAATGTTTTATTGTTTCTTTGTTGAAGTTACTATATATTAAGCAAATGGTAAATGTAAAGTAAAATAGTTATCCACAGTGACCATTATGTATTAATAGAAATAATAGTTTGACTGTTTCATTTGTATGGATGTAGAGCACAGGTACAGCCCACATAATTGCCCAAAATAAAGCAAATCCAATTCAACAATTCCCCTTTTATAATATACTAAGTTTGAATGAATCCGGAAGTTAAAAATGACTTTAATGCAGGCAATTAAAAGACCCTTTGGCACTGGACACATAGTGTTTTGCTAGCTAAAATGTTAAAGTGCTGTGTTAAGTGGAAAATTTACAGCGATCTCTTTGAGCTCCTCTAAATTTATTGCATTTTGTAAAGGTGCCAGAACCAGAACAAACTATGCTTCCCTTGCCTTTTGTCCTGTACAGGATTATCTATAGACAAACATCATGTTAATAATCATAACTCAAATTACCAGCTGCTGCTTTGACATGAAGGGGTCAGAGGTCAAACAGTGACCTCACAGAGTTGACAACGTGACCATCAGCAGGCCTCACAAGGCTGAAAGAATGGCATCACACACTAGGTCATTGCTGTTCTTGGTGAGTTGTTTTGGGCGAGGCCCGTGTGACTCAGAGAAAATCCAGAGGGACGTAATAGAAGCAGGAAAATCACTTCACTGGGTTGAAAAATCACTTAATTTCACACTTATGATAGCTTTCATGATAGTTTTCTGATTTATAGTTTTGCGAGAGACACTTTTAGTTTCTGCTTGTTTACTGACTGAATCAGATAAGATGCAGATATCGATATCACGTTTAACTTGTGCACAGTGTGTAGGAAAAAGCAGACATTACATTTCAGACATGTTCTTTTCCTGCTCTTTGTAACAAGCTGGATAAGCCCTCTTTTTGACACCCCAAAAGCTAAGGATTGTGGGAAGCTATGCGAGATCTGTGATTACATTTGACAGAATTATCTGGACAGAAAGGTTTTAAGTGTTGTTTTTCTTTAGATAATCTATCAGTGTCAGTCAGTCTTTAGCAGAGCTGCTTCTTCCCGCATCAACTGACAGTGGTTCCCCGATCTCAGCCTTACAAGCTGCGCTGAGGGTGATTAATGTGGGCGAGACCCTCCGAGGATCTCAGAGGACGGTGAGGGCCACAGCCCGAAAAAAGTCAGCTGCATACTTTCAGCACACAGTCATCTTTCACTTCAGCAAAATCTGCAAGTGACAGGCTGCTGAAAACTGAGGGAGAAGGGTTGCAGCAATTATTATAGGCTGTTTACTACCAGTCATTTTCACCGCTCTGACACACATCTGTTTCAAGAACACCGGAAAAACTAACTCAATTCAGGATGTCCATGTAGTTTAAATCAGTGGTTTGAGCATATCAGTATTTGTCATATTTCATCATGAACATATTGTATACAAGATTATGGAGAAATGCAACGGCCACATAAACACATTTTTTAAAGAATTTTAGAAATCTAGCCAGAGTATTTGGCCAATCAAGAAAACATATTTGGGTCTATGCTGAAGGGGAATTAGCTCTTGTAAAGACTGATAGCACCATCTTGTGGCTTAATGAAAAAATGTGTATTACTTGATTTCAGTAGTGATTATTTTTCCAGGTGAGGGCTCAATCTATATGAAAGAAACATGTGTTTTCAGTTAATAATGACGACCATGTGAAATAAGAGTTATTAGCCAATCAGATATTAGTTTTAAAAGTCACAATTAGAAGGAGCATTTGATACAACCTGGAGTATGAAACATGAAAACTCATTTGCAGACAAGATTCCTGCTCTGAAGTTGCTGTGTAAGATTTGCATGACGTTTCTACTGTTGCTAGCACCATACTGACCTTACACGTGCAGAACAAATAATGTAACGTTCATTGCATGGCTCTTTCACACTTTGTGCAGAACTGCAGTTGCTTTCAAGTTGCAACATGTGAAGTCAGCCCCAAGGAAAAGAGTCACAGTAAAGTAAACAATCTCCGGTCTGCAGTTAATCATGTGTGCGTGTCTCCAAAAGTCTTACCAGAGGCTCTCGACTCCATGTTTCTTTGGTCACATTGACATCAGAATGTGAAAATCTAAAATCTATTAAATCAAACAACTCTTCCTCTTCTTTGTGCAGCACATTTCAATGAGCACTTTGATTGGCTGTTGAACTCTACAGGAAACACTAATGCCACCTTGAACTAGACAGTAAAATAAGACAGCAAAGCGAGAAATAAATTAGTCCAGTAAACCATTCTGTAAAAAAAAAATGAAGATGTATTTGATTACAC
Organism: Bovichtus variegatus; assembly: GCA_943593645.1. NCBI lineage: Eukaryota > Metazoa > Chordata > Actinopteri > Perciformes > Bovichtidae > Bovichtus > Bovichtus variegatus. Next base: position 3,300,563 of record CALSCE010010649.1, read on the forward strand.
TTTATAGGGAACAAAAACAATACTATTTGCATATTTGTCATCTTATCTGGGACTAAACTGTAAACCTGTTTTTGTAGATTCTGCTTATAAAGAGAATTTGAATTATTAATTCAGAATGTAATGTAACGTAATGTAACAAACAAGTGGAATGAAAAGTTTTTTTCAAAAGTCAAGCAATGGGAAATGGGGACACAATGCAATAACAAGTCAAAACAAACAAACACAAGACAAATTTAGCATGTCAAAAAACGATTCTTAAAGTCTGCCAACATTCTGGTCATTTCCTTCCGACACCAGTGATTGTGCTTAGACTGCGAGTAAACACAAGCAGATTCAGCCTGAGAGAGTGAGACAGGATGTTCTGCAGACCAGCGGCTGTTCACAACACAGGGCGAGGCACAGCGTGCACAAGAGGAGGATTTACTCAAATGTTCAGAAACTCAAACAATACAGTATGTACTTTGATGACCAAATAATAAAATATTATGGGAAGTGATGCCTGACACGTTGACAGGTTGATTTTAAAGTAGCTAAAAGTGTTGAAACGTTTTTTTTTTGCTTTGGCACAATGTACCTCCACTCGTTGCTGATGTCTAATGACTAATGTTTGCATGTGACAGTCTATGAATGTGTTTGTTAGTGTCTTTGCAGGATTGGCTCGTTCAGATACAGCTCACTGCTTCCAGACACGATGGGCATCTGGTTCTCCATGTGGAAACACACCAGGTGACTAACACTCAGAAACACCTGGTCACGGGTCCGCACCTGGACACACAGAGACAGACAACAAGGTTCAACATTAAGGCCAGATACCGTTCGCGGCTCCTCATGCTTCGCGTGTTTGAACACAACAACTCTAACCTGTCCATGTGGATCCACCAGCAGCAGGTGCCGCACGGTGGCTCCCTCCATCCCGCTGAGTACATACTGACCGGAGGCAGAGCTGCTCTCTCTGACCAGGAAATCCCCACTACAGGTGAGAAGCGACTCCGCCTGCTCTCTCCCTAACCTGGGATGAAGGACACAAAGTTACTGAGAAAGGAAGAGGGAGATAAACACATTAAAGTTGGTAATTCACTGCTAGTGGAGGAGCAGGGATGTTGATTACCCACCTGCCGTGGAACCAGCCTTCCTCCTGGATCAGGTCCTGGATCCGTTTCTCAGAGAGACGAGTAAACTGTTCAGCACCGACCTCAGATACTACTGAGTCTATTGGAGGTACGATAAAGGAAAATATAACAGTACAGAAGAATGTAGCTCCAACTAGGATTAACTAGAAACAAGGATTATATCTATTCTGTTGCACCAAGATGGTTCTTTCTTCAAATCTCATTCTACTCAGCTACTCAACTAAAGCACTAAACGCTGATTTGTGGTTAACTTTAAACTGACAGTTGAGGTGCATGTAAATATAGCCACACTTTCTTCTTCTTCTTCTTGTGTTGTGTTTGTGTTCATGATTTAAATGTAACTGCTGCATGAAGAAGCAGTGATGGCTCTTTTCATGGCTTTTCTCAGTTATTGTGTTGATCTGGAGATTTATTTTGGCCTATACTGTTTTCAATTGTGGTTTAAGATTACACTTTGGTTTGAATGAGTTTTACTTAATCAAGTTGTGATTTAAATTACTCAGCCGAGAGGGGATTCAATTTAAATCTGGTTTCATCATTTTATAATATTCATTTACTTTATTCATTTATTTCATTGGTGCAAAAACAAAACAGCAGTGACTTTACACTTTACAACTAAACTTAAACTTGGTTCAATCATTTTGAACCAAGTTTAAACTGCACTTTCTTAAGCACATAGTTACAGAGAAAACACACGTTAATGAAGTTTCATACAGACACATAGTATATATTTTAACTTGGCAGTGTAATGATGAGTTTTACCTGCAGGTGGAGCTGGAGCTTCTTCTGTGATGGAGCAGTTCTCATACAGCGAAACTGGCTGAGACGAACAAACCTGCAACAGCACGAGATGAGTCATACACACAAGAGAGAGATCTATGTGTGCGTGTGCGTGTGTGTGTGTGTGTGTGTGTGTGTGTGATGATGGCTTAAAGGTTAGAGAAGTGTGCTCATGGAAAGTGGCTGACTTAATTTCCTCAGAGGTTGCTCCGTTGCTATCACTGTATAATACTATACAGTACAATAAAACATATGACATATTCTGATACAATACAACGTTAATTATTATTCATTAATCAAAATAATTCATTATTTATTAATCATTATTATAGTACATCCTTTGATCATGAGAGACAACACAACAGAGCAACTTAATCTGCTGAGGAAGGCCATGGGATGTGGTTGAAAGCTTTGGGAGCAAAAAGTCGGTCCTTTTTTCAGCTCAACGTGCTGCTGACTAAATATGATTTGTGTTTAACTCGTACCCCCTGTAGGTCATGATCCTGTTTGTTCTCCTCCCTTGTGATCCGCAGGTCCTCTATCCCACCAGTGGGTGGCATCTTTCCTGGGATCACGTTGTAGTAGTCGTGCTGGCTGACTTCACCTTCCTGCTTGGCCTTTTGGTCTGTTATCGTCTCCTCTGGGCTCCATTTGTGACAGATCCTCACTGCTGACCTGCACACAGAGTTACATGATGTTCACCTCACTGCCTCCGCTACGGAGAAGCCATGACACGAGTAGCTGAGTCTGTAAAGTGCTACCGACTTGCCTTCCCTCTACAGGGGCTGTCATTTATTTGTGTCCTCTGTTTTTGTACATAGTGTTATACCCCTTCTCTTGTTTCTCCACAGGGCCCAGTCTGCGGCTCTGGTCCTCTGGCACCACGGGGGTCTTCAAACGCCGGGGCAGGATTGCTGGCAGTGCGGGCAGCCCGGCCACTTCCGTCGCGAGTGCCCACTCATGGAGGACCGCCAGACTCCTCTCCCGGTCCGGAAGGGACATACCGCGTACCGGTATGTATACAGGGAGGTATACACCAGGCTCTGCTGGACACCGGTTGTATCCAAACCATGACGCACCAGCGCTTGGTTCGCACCGGGCTTTGGTGGAAGCGTCGTGGGTGAGGGTGAGGTGTGTTCATGGGGATACCCACGAGTATCCGGTGGTGCCTCTTACCATTTCTTTCAGGAGAAAAAACAGGCTGGAGTTAGTACTCGCCTTACGCACTCCCTAATTCTGGGAACGAATTGGCCGGAGTTCCATAGGCTAGTGGGGAAAGCTTTGGGGGTGCGTTCATGTGCGGTAAGGACATGAGAGATGTGTGAGGTGTTGAGTGGGGACCCGGAGGAGGTGGGGCCGTTCAGAAAAACAGGAAGATTTGTTGGATTTTTCGCACGTTCACCACCTTCCAAAACCCGGAGCCGCACAGGACCAAGATCAGCTTGTCCGGCGTGTTTTCTATCTTAAAATGTAATTTATTTATTTGAATATTCATGAACTCTTTTTGTGTTTTTGCATGGATGGAGTTCCGTTGTATGAAATTGTATTGCACTATGTCTTGTGTGTTATGATTTTGTATGTTATATTGTATCACCATGGAGCTGTACTTTCTCGGTTTTTACTTGTTAAAACACATACAAATAATGATTTATATATTGTGTATGTATGTATGTATTATGTATTATTCATATATCATTTTTTTGTAAAAGCACATTTTCAAATCCTCAGTGAAGTGATCAGTTCCGGTTTAATATTCAAAAGTTTCATACATTTTTATTTATCTCATTTACATAAAGAGTTTCATGCAATACAATTTTTCTACGGACAGGGGGTGGGGTGGGGGTGGGAGGGGGGTACACAAGAAAGTGCAAAACATATTATTTAATTATTACGTATATAATGTAAATCACATTTTTCAATTTTATATTATGCACTTCATTTATATTATTATTACATTGTAATATATATAATATAATACTTAAAAATGTTTATAATAAATATTACCAACACAAAAAACAACAACGTTTTATTCTTTCTGTGTGGCCGGTGCTAAATTATCTGTTGGTTGGGGACATTTTTTATTTTTTTTTTAGAAATAATAAATAATGTTGTATTCAGCAGGAATATGTGGACCTCAACGCCCCCAAGTGACCGTTTTTAAAAGTACGGAGTGCTGAGTGTAATGTTCTTCATCAAACATTAGAAGGAGAGAAAAGCTTAGTATCTTCTATATATTTTTTTTTAGGAATAGTCCACAGACTGAATAAAAGAAGGAAAAACGACAAGAACAACAGCAAATTGTTTAAGTGATTTCACCAACGATGAATATCACAAAGAGATTGTCTGAAACGAATAATTTAATATTTTATATATTTTAAAACGTAATGTACAACTCCACACCACCACCAGCTTTAATGGCTCATTAAATGACTTGTTTAATGACTCATTATGACAATATGTTGTGACCCACTTTCCATTTTAGAGTCTTTGTCATTTTTTAGAGAGCACTTTTTGTTCCTGGGGGTAAAACTGAGAATATTTCTCACACCACTTCACATAGTTTAGATTGCTGTGTGTTGCAGGAGTTTTAATTATTTTTTAATTACGTGAATGGCATTTTAATTTCAAAATAAAGGTTAAGAGGAAGACATTTCCAAACGAAATACACTTAAAGAAAATCCAAGGATTAGTTCATTTGGATTTAGTAACCCAATATGCCTCTATGACACTAAACAATTACATATATGCACTTATTTTTATTCGGCTTCTTATTTTGTATTACTGAGTAAAAGGGTCAGAAGATTATATAGAGGATTATATATTATATATTATATATATATATATATATAGATATAGTATATATAATATATATTATATATATATATATATATATATTTGTATAAAACATTTTCCACTATTTGTACATTTTAGAATCTTATACTGTCTACTGTGTATTGCAACAGTTGCACAACAATTTCCCTCGGGATAAATAAAGTTCTATCTTATCTTAAATTAATGTATTTAATTACAGCAGCCTATTGAGTAAATGTACTTAGTTGCCACTGTTTGTATGTAACCCTATTGGATTGGTTATTATATGAAACAAGATGGAAATTACAAAAAAAAAATATAAAAAACGGGACGAGCAAACATATGTTATTTAAAACCAGGTTTGATTTTGTACGTAATGGTTTTATTGTGAAGGCTTCACCGGAAGTGTTCGTTTTTATTGATGTGGTCTTAACGGCGGTCACACAGACAGGGGATTCGCTGTCAAGAGGGTGGTGCCTAGAGATGGTGAGCGATGTGGTGATTAACTTAACGCGTACTAACATTTTTCTTGTGTTTTACTGAAGCTGTTTGGTTTCCTCTTGGGTTACGGTGGTGCTGACTGTTGTTGGCCTGTATTGGAGGACCACTGGGCCGTTAGTATTTGCTGGTACTTTCCACCAGCGCTTACAACCGTGTCGCAGAGAGCTAGCTGGGGAGCTAACGTTAGCTCGCTTAGCTATGTAGCTAGCGATGAAACGCCGATGCGTCCATTATCGGACGTACCTAACTCTTGACATGCACAGTTCCACTTTTTCTTCATAATTGAAATCTTAAACATCCTATTAGCAGTTAAACACATATTTTTTAGAGAGGGCTGTAAATGCATGTGATATTTTTTGTGCATATACTCACTCATAATTTGGTATACAAACCCAATTCGATGTCTGCTGATGAAGCGCATCCGCCTAGGCTAGCGAAGGAGGAGCGATTGGCGGTATCGGTTATTTCTGTTTTCATTGCCCCTGGTTTGTGTCTGTGGGCGATGCTCCAGATTTGATCCACGTCTATTGACACCGGAGAGCGATGGCAATGCAGGTAAGACACCGGAGTTAATGAGCGTTAGCGTTTAGCAGCGGGTACACTGCATGTCCGATCACGGATTTGGGCGTTCTTGGTTGTATGTTATTCGCTGCAGACGGTAATCGTCCAGCGAACAAAAACAATTATGTTAGAATAACGTTCGAGAAACGGGCGACAAACGGCGTGATTTGTAGCCCGTATGGCAGTGTAACTTATGTCTGTGGTTGACGTTAGACTGACAATATTAATAGGATCCAGGGAAGGTGCACTAGCTTGCTAGCTAACAAGCGAGTGTCTGGTTCTGTGTGGCCGGAGGGCGAGTGTCAAAGTCGGGATTGCAGCGGACCCAGGGTACCCGGGTCTCTACCGTGTGTGGCGGCGTCGTGTCACTCGCTTTTCTAACATTTGCTGTGTTGATGCGCTGATGCCTTGGAAGACTTTCCAGCGACTCTGCATCTAGGGCGTTAAAAGGCCGTATTAATAGCTGCGACATAGTGTTCCCATGACTTGGGCCATGTCATCCCAGAGAGTTTCGATGAAACCGGCTAACTGCGCTTGCGGGGATTCTGTTACACCTTCCTGCTAAATAGTGATCGGGGTTTTAAATAATCCCTCAACAAGTACAAAACTAACCAACTAGTTTTCTGCCTTTTTTATTGAACTTGCAACATTAAGTAACCAACAGTGTTTAATACCAAATCGCCCTAGTAGTTACTACTGCAGAGCAGTTGTAATTTTATCTATTTTTTTATCTCTTTACATAAATGATTGTTGAATGTTTTTGGACCATGCAACAGAATATCTAGGAACTATTTATGTTATCCATTTCAATAAATTGTAAATAATCATACTCTGAAAATGCAAGAGCAGTAGCTCTCAACCACAGTGGGAATGTAGCTTTATATAGTTTATATAGTACATAGGATATATCTGGAATAGCTTTTAATATGTAACATTGCTCGACTTCTCTCAAGCAAGGGATCTGTGTTTTGACATCATGTGGAAAGTGTTTCCTGTTTTGGTCATTGGAGTGTAGAAATTAAAGTAGAAGTAACCATTTAGTTGCTCATAAGATTTGCTCATGAATAACAAAAAGGTTACTCCTGATCACAGTCGGTGATTGAGGGTTTCTGTATATGCGTTGGATGTCTTCATGAAAAATTATCATTAAATTCAAAGGTTTATTAGTGGCAGCCTGGTGGAATCTGATAGTCAACTTCCATTGTCATTATATCATCCATATTTTTACGAGGGAGATGCTTTTTATAAACAGAATTGGGAAATCAAATTTTGCTAGTGGCCTTGTTGACCCTAATACTTAATTTGTAATGTTTTTCAAATGGTGTATTTGTTTTTGCTGCCTTTTTATAAAGCAAAAATGTTCAGCAGTGTTGAGAAATATGACAAGTTTAGGACTTGTCATATTTCTCAATTTCTAACTTTGGATTATATATAAAGTTGTGGTGTTTTCAGTTATAAGATGATGTGGATGTTTAATGGATGCCCAATGTAATTTTGACTGCTATTAAAATCTTAATGAAGTGTCATTTCAGACTTAGAAGGAGTCTGTTTGTGTTTAGGTTGTTTGCCTTCCTTTTGTTAAGCTTTGCAGGCTGGTACAGCTTTCATTGAAACAAAACACTGAACCTACGTGTTGACATCTGCCACAGCTGTGTCACTATAGAAATACATGCTTTGCTCTGCAAAATTCCTGTCTGTGTTTAAACTAATTCTTTTCAATGGCGTATTCCACTGTGTGTCTGAATGGTCATCACAGCTAGTAGACTAAAGCTGCACTTGTTTTTTGTTTTTTTTGTTGGCAACATGTGATATGACCAGGGTGGACACTTTTCCTTAGTCCAACATTGAATCCGGATGCATGTGTGAGGAAGTTGACATACAGTCACAAGATTACTGTTTGCGCTTGCCTCGGGTGGAGTACAGGCCTGGCCTCTGCTTTACTGACACTGTCTTGTCTCCACAAACCTGAAGGCCATTTCCTTCAACAAAGAAGCTTTCTAATGTTTCTCTTGCTTCACAGTTTTAAATTATACAGATTAGTTTTTAGAGAGAAGCCTCTGCTGGGGCAAGGGGTGAGTTAACCGAGTCAGTGTTGTTATTAGAACCTGGTAATTCTAACATTTTGTGTTTTGAGTTTTACTTTTTTCTCTCAGATTGAACCAGGCAGATTAATTGAGTTTTTATTTTTTTGTTCTTTAAAAAAAAAAAAAAAAATTATTAAAGTGCGACTGTGGCCACTAGCTACTTTATCTCTGAAGTTTGAGTTTTTGACAAAGATGTCTTACTCCAGATGATATCAGAGGAACAACAGTTGTTGCAAGAGGGAAGCTAAGCGTTACCTTCGGATTGTGGCTTACAATAGGCGCCACCATACAGAAATATTTATGGCTTGTACTTACAATGGGCTATTTCAGGGATATCTCAACACTTTGGTAGACTTTAGTGACACAGAAACTTCCATGGTGAGGAAAACATGTCTGCATATAACATGAATCGTATATCATCATATCATAAACACTTGCTATTTTTGATGCTATGAAGGAGAGTATTTTCATGGCACGGGTTCTTTGTTATTGAAATACTTTTAAACTAACATGTTGGGACACACTGGCTTAGAGAAGTTAATATTTTAATGCACTAAAAATTCCTCATTTAAAAATGGTAAAGAAGATCAGGTGAGGAATCTTATTGAATAAAATAATCATTGTAGGAGTATATTTTTGTTGTACAATATGGACATCAAATTAGACATCCTGACATTTGTAATATTTACTTGTCCACCTCTGGCCTAAGAGTTAAAAGCAATGGATGGTTTTAAAGCAGTTCCATCGTCGTGTTAGATAATATCCACCTACAACAAGTTTAGCCAGCCCGTGCATCAGAGAGATGCAGGCTTGTTTGAGTTTGTATTGTGTGACCGGATTTTCATTTGGATGCACAAAACTAACAACACTATTTGCACAGATAAGGGGGACAGAGCTTGCAGCATGGGAAATCTCACCCTTGTCTCCTGGGAAACCAGTTTAGATTTAGTTTGTGGTCAGCTATTTGCCCCTCAGTCAAATGTTCCCAGTGAGATGCACCAATGCTCGTGCACTAGAGATGACCGAATAACACAAGAATCGAGGCTCTCATGTAATGTGATACTTATCTTTATTAATCCCTGCAGGAAATACTTTGCTTGTGCTTTTCCACGAGGGGGCTGGAAGTCAGGGTCAGCTACTAAACCGTGAATCGTGGAGCTGATAGAGATTTGATATGTTGTTCAAGGGCACTTGGCTTGAACCAGGCTCCACAGTTTTAAAAAGTATGGTTCATTACTCCACCACCTTACTATATCCTCTCGTCATACCTGTCAACATATTATACACATACTCTGTGTAGTAAAGGAGGCCCTGCTTTCTCTCCTGTGCAGAAAGTTGTTGGTTTCTGTGACTTAAAATGACTTCTTGTTTTTGCACTCTCTGGCTCTTGATTTTCCGGTGTTGAAAATGCAAAAATAGTTTTTTACTGTGTGACCAAGCCTGAATTTCTGACTTCTATAGCACCTCCATATCCTGTCTCATTGTGCCTAAATTGGAAGAATAAATTCTTACTCTTGTCCCGGCTAAAAATACAGCACCCTGTGGCTGGCATGCACCACAACCTGCAACCTCAGTATATAGCGTGCTCAATATAGGCTGAGGGAAGCATTTTCATCCCCACAGGTTGCCACCAGCCTTTCATGAATGGAACTGACGTCAGAGCCTTTCATCGCAGCTCTCACTTGTTATAACCCACCGGTTTTTGCACACTAAACGCACTCTATTGTACGCTATTCTGGAGAGGATGCCTGAGCTAATTCTATCGGCGGTCAGTGGAACACTGAAAGGCATGTATGCTTTGTGCAGAGGCTCTGATTAGATCAAATCAGATGGGATTTATTTATTGGCATTCATGTGCCCATTTAGAAGTCCATTATCGTGTTAATCCCCCAGGTGACACACAAATTAATTAGTAAATTCATAACTTTATTTATTTCTTAGGATGTTGGAAGTTTGAACATTGTTTGGTAACAGCACATGTTGAAACTGTGCGTTTGCATATGCGACACAGACCTGTGGGGCCCTTAAATATGTCCTTTTGTTAGAGTTGCGAGTCTGCTATTTTTATTGGCGCCATAAGCTACTTACAATGTCTGTTATGACGGTACAGGTTAGCCTAATATTATCCAGCCTGTCCACCAACTGTATCAGCCTCTTGACTGATTATAAGTATTAGAGCTGCACGATATGAGAAAAATGTGCGATAACGTTGTTTATCAGCGCAAACGATTTTAAACGCACATTAAAAATGTACTCTGTTAATAAAACAAATTGCTTGTTTAATAAAAAAAAACATTTTTTCCAATATTTTATTGAACGGAACACAAAAGGCACTAATACAAAAGAATGAGCGTTACTTTTTACAGTGCAGATTTCTACTGATACTCCCTTTCAACTAACTCAAAAATCTAAAATATATTGCATTGCGATGACGATTTAAAAAAAAAAAAAAAAAACAATAATTCGCAGCCCTAATGAGTAACAGGTTTCGTCCTAACTTACTAAACAGTGATTTTCTTCAGCAGCAGGAAAAGTTTTACTTCTGTTTTCTATAAAAAAAAAAAAAAAAAGTAAAAAAAAAAAAATGTAGAATCTGCTCAAAAAATGCAATCTAGCAGAATTTGCTACAATTTTACAGAAAAGTGCATCTGCACAGCACAGCTTTTTAAACAATTTTTTATAACTGAGTAAAATAAATGTATTTTTAGGTCCAAACCTTTAGAACAAAAATGGGACCAAAGCAGGATTAGTTGTGGGAACAAAACCAAACATTACCCTCAAATCACCGAAACCTGCAGCTGCCTACAAAATAATTCCAGGAGAAACACTATATTGATGGCAGAAAATCTATTCCTCCAGTTAATATTAAATCGTAACCAAAGCCTTTATTCTCTTCCTTTTAACAAAGTCATGCAGCTGCATGTGCAAGAGTCTTTTTTTCCCTTCTGTGTGCTGGTATGAGGAGACGAAGGCCTGCCACAATACTCTCCTTGTCTTCAGTGGGCAAGAGGAGCCTGGCCCAGCTCCTGTCACACAGTTGCTCACGGCACTTGTCCTGTCATCTGGGCTGACCTCCTCGACCTGTCTGCTGATTCTCAGACTTTACTGAGGCTTATCTGCTCTGTGGAATGTCTTCAGTGACGCTATCCTATCAAATAAACAGTCTTGCTCTCCAAACGTGGTTCTTTTTATGTATTATTTTTGTACACAGACGCGATATTTTGAGATTTCTTCGCAACATATGGTCGGTTTTCCCCTTACCTGCTTTTTTTTTTTTTTTTTGTGCTCATTTGAACCCACATTAAGAGCGTTTTGGGGAAATGCATTCCTGTGCTTCATTGGCAACAGATGTAGGGGGAGGACATTTTTTTTCTTTCTTTGAGCTGAACCTTTTCGAGTGTCTAAAAACAGTGCGGTGTGGACCGTAGGGCAGCTGTTTTGCCCATGGAGGCTGAAATAGACTTCATGAGAGAGCTAATGTCGGGCCTGTGGCTGGAGCATCAGAGGGCCCGTGTTCGGCTCACAGTGGCAGATGGATAAGGAGCTGTCAGCATGGGTAACAGCTGCCCCATCCACAGCTATTAAACTACCTAGCTGTGATGTGGCAGGCACACAAATATGGCTGCAGATCCAAAAGTAACTGCTAATGAGTGGCAGTATCCCGAAGGTTACAGAAGTGGGCTTGTGACCATAAGGTTTATTTAGTCAAATCTGCGTGCAGAAAGTGAAATAAAAATAAAACTCAAATGCTTCTCAACAACTGGTGTGAATGTGCCTTTGAGCAACGGCTCGAGTGGAGCTGCTCAGTGGCCAGTAGTAGAAGGGTGCAGATGTGCTGGGCACTGTCCCAGGCTTGAGATGTGCTTCCCATAATGAAAACAAGGTAGATTGTTGGAGAAGTTGTATGCAAGAACGAAGATTTCCTAGTCATTTTTTTGGTGGGTTTATTAGAGCTGCAACGATAAGTCGATCGACAGAAAAATAATCTGCAACTATATTGATAATCAATTAACCATTAAAGTAATTTAATGACAATAAATACTGTTTTCAACTTCTCAAATATAGAATTCCTGCTTCTTTCTGTTTTGTATCATATTCAAGTGAATATCTTTGGGTTTCTGACTGACAAAACAAGACATTTTCTGACATTTTATAGACCAATCGATTTATCTAGAAAATAATCAGATTAATCGAAAATGACTAAGTGTTGGTTGCGTTATTAGACTTAAGTGAAAACAACAAAAAGCCTTTTGGAGCTTGTTGTTGGAGCTACAGTATAATGCTGCTGCCACTTTAAAAATGCCCCTATTTGTTTTTATTGATAGCTGCAGTCGTTTCCCCCGAGGTTCGCACAGACGGGTAAATCGCACTTGGTACTGTGATTTACTACATTCCCGTACCCAGTGGCATACTTGGTTTGACAATTTTTGTTACTGGCGACAGGGAGCTTGCTCCAGGAAACCTTAACCCCCGTCCTGTTGGAGCTGAGCAGCTGACATGTACGGTGAGTGGGGAAGTAGACCTAACATTAGCCTCAAGCAGCCCCTTGCTGGAGGAAGGACATTAAAGTGGGCTGGCACAACTCCAGTGCATCCGGAGGGACACTCTATCACATGTGTTTGTTTGGGTGCAACTCTAATACAGTGTGCCCTGCAACAGGAGGCTGGCAGCCAATGGAGCTACCCCGAGAAGCCAGCAGGCCTCATTAATATTAATGCCATGTCTGCTCCTCTTGGGATAACCTCTGTTTACGGAATTGTATAGCCAGGAAGGAAATGTAGACCAATAACACTCTCTAATAACGTTACGCTGATTGTTTTGTATTGAATTACATCTGCCTGAAATAAACGTGTAACAAAAGCAAGTAGCTCACAATTTTCTCCCAAACAAATCGGACTCTGTTGTTCAGACTGAATGGACTTTGACTCACTGCACTTAATCAGTTCCTACTTTTGTTATTCACTCCGAGGACTGCGGAGCAGTAAACCACATCAAAGATGAGGTTTTCACTCTCAGACAAGTCCGAATACACAGAACTAGTTCAAGCCACATGCCGTGTCTTTAATACTTTACTACATGCATACCAATATCATACAGTATACTATTGGCAAATCTTTGCAGTTTAGGTTTTTACATTTGATATACAAAACATTTTGGCCTGTTTTTTAACCATCAGGGACTGAGAAAGGATAACGGATGTCAAACTGTGACTTTGGAATACCACTGCTAATTAAACCTAACACAAAAAGCTAAATATTTTCTCTAAGATTAAATATTTAACTTTTGGTCTCCCTCACCACTTTCCTGATGCGGTCCCACCACTGTCCACACAATTAGTTTGAATTATTTCAAGCTGTGAGCAGGTCGTCCATTTCATTCTACATTGCATGTGACAACCGTGTTTCAAAGAAATACAAAACAATTGGCAGGTAAATAAACGATAGTAGTGAGATATGAAATGAAAATAATACATCAGACATCCCAAGTCTGTTAGAGCCACCACGGCAAACAGCCGTATTGTTATACGAACTATAGAAATTGAATGGAAGTTGGCCAGTTTTGTTGCCTATGGTCGCTGACCTGTTTTCTTCTTCTAAACAACTTGATGCACATACTGTATTTCTGAACTCTTCCCTGCAGTGTAAAAGTGTGAGAACTAGAGTGGTTAGCCCCAGGGTAGCTAAGCTCAGGTTTCCTGTTTACCTCGCAAAAAGACGAAAATCCTATTAACTGTGTCAACTATAGCAGACATTGTGGGGCACCTGGCAGGTTCTCAGTGTGGTTGTAATCCCTGGGATTTAGAGGTCTACACTGTTGCACTAGTTAGCTGCTCTCAGACCTCCACTGAGTAACAAGTAGACCGTTCATGTGGGACACTTCATCATTAAAGAGCTGGCAATGTACTGTACCCTGAATTTATCTGCCCAGTTTTTTGTTGTTTTTGTGTACTATGAAGAAAACTTTTTTTTTTTTTAATGTTTTAATGGTGATTGTAGCCCTCAAGCTGAGAAGGGACGGTGGACTCTGGTGTGATATTCTGTTGAGGAACTTGCAGAACAGCTACAATGAGGTTTGGTAGCAGATTAAGTCCATTTGGTAATTGCTCACATAAGACAACACAAGGGGATGAATCAGAGCTGCATGCTGGGACTGAATACATGCAGCCGATAGTGGAAATGACTTGACTTTGACAAGGAAACTGTATTTAATGTGGATCTGTCATGTCTTCATGGCTGATGCCTAATCCACCTATCAAGGTTTGTATATGTGGTGATACTGATTTTGGCGCATGGTATTGGTACATCCTTAGTAGAGACAAAGATCTAAGTAAGTCGACAAGCAACATCTGATGTGATTTATAGTTGAACTCGTTAAATCTGCTTCTGATTTCATCAAAACATTTATTTTTATTTTTGAAAAACGCTAATTATGTACCCATCGCGCATAAACACAAATACAGTTAATGTGTCCTAATGGTGGGAAATCTTGTCGTTGTTGTGCTGTCTTAATGTTGTTGTTGTTGTTATATAGTGAATATGTACTGTACTGTACTGTCTTATAAATGTGTTGTTATACAATAAATACAGATATTATTCTTTGTTTTCTGCCCAGGGACTACAGATGTAAATTAAGCATATAGCTAATGTATACAGCTGTGCACTGTCCCTGTCAAATTAATAAATAAATAACTTTGCTATAGTGTAAGTGTGCATGCTTGTGTAACTATATCACCCTTCTTTTAAATAATAGTCACATTTTATTTATACTTCCCAATTTCACAAATAACATATGTCTCCGAGGGCTTTACAATCTGTACAGCATACGACACCCTCTGTGCTTTAGACCCAAACTTAAATAATTATCAACGTGCTTGTAATGTTGGGGTTAAAAAAATGGAAAGCACATCTCTGTTGTCCATTCATGAGGTCACTAGTTCCCACCGGCTCTGTCCCTCCACTTTAAGGCCAGAGACGGATGAGGATGGGCTGATTTGTGCTGGCCGTACCCCTCTGTTTGTGAAAGGAAGTGAGGTTTGAAGGTCAGGCGAATGTTGGCAGCAGTGCATAATGGAAGCTACGTATGTAAGGCCACGACGCAGCCGCTTGGCATGCAATGACAGAGGGCTATATGGTGTTATCTTGTTGGGGAAGTTTTCTTTATTCCCCCCCCCCCCCCACACACAAGTTGCTTTTCCTGACTCATCCCAAAACACAGAAGCTTTCAGCATGGTGCTGCAAGATAACAGAGTCTGAATGCTCCACAAAATGATCGCCTGCTGTGTCTCTAACAGATTAGTCTGACATGTTGATGTTTGGTGTCCCGTTGATTGTAATATCCTCAGCAGTGTATCCGTAACAACTTCAGCGTCACAACTTGGGCTCTACATATCAAAGGAACGGGTTTAGTGATGGGACTGTTTTCTTTGAAAGCTACACCTACTAGCCTACAGTCTGGGCTGCAACTAACTATTATTAATAAGGTTGTTTTGGTCTATAAAATGTCAGGAAAAAAAGTTCCATCAGTGTTTTACAGCCCAGGATGACGTCCCCAAATGTCTTGTTTTGGCCACAACTCCAAGATATTCAGTTTACTGTCACAAGATATTGTAATGGAAAATGTCATCTTTATTTCAGTATAATAGATTTACTCCTCACCACCTATTTGTATAGTTTGTATCGGCTGAATTCCATGACATTATTTACATTTAACGAGCTGTAATCCGAGAATTTAGACTTTTTTTTTTTTTTTTTTTTCTCTTTTAAAAATGACCCTTTATCAAAATAGTTGGCAATTATTTTTAATAGTTAACTAATCGATTGGTCTTTTCAGCTCTACCTATAGTACAAAACAAAATCGGAATATTTAATCCAGTTTCCGTTCCAAAAATGATTTAATCTCCTAAATAAAAGTCACTATAGATTTGATTTTCACCTTTTCTAATATACATTTCTTTTGCATGGATGGAAATGGAAAGAAGATAAGTTACTTTCGGACACTGATTTAAGGTAGAGTTTGTTGCAAGTTCCTGTCAAGTGTCAGCGTCTGCATGTAACATTTCATTGGATGCAGATCAGCACTCTTATTTTTCCCTTCTCAGAAATGTCATTAACTGTGTATTCAGTGAAATCTACAGTCACCAGCTGACCAAGGCTGTCTTTGAGTTACAATACGTGTAGTAAGAGATGTGAGGCTGTATTCCTCGAGACATATAAAATATTACATTCATAATCAAAGGGACAAGGACAAGTCATGTAACGCTCGGGCATTGAATGAGAGTATTGTGACTCCTACTATGCGTCGGTCAACAGACCCCGCAGTGTCTTCCAACAATGGCTTCTTGCAGGAATTTCTCTCTGCAGCTGTGTTCTGCTAAACCAGACACTGCCAGAGATTCTTCTCAGAGACGCTCTCTCTGTGAGGTATCGTGTTAGTAATCGTCTAGAAATGTCCAACTTTAAACCACAGCTCTTTACCAAACAGTAATAGAATATTACCAGCAAGTTTAGAAAAATGTGGCTAAATGTCATCCTCTTCCAACCAGAGCAGGAAAATAACAATTTATATCTGTCACTACAACATTTGATGCATCCCAAAATGTTATGGATGTCACAATTTAATGTTAGGGTTTCATATTATCCCTGTATTGATGTAGTGTATCTTAAACTAGATTAAAGTCTAAAGGCTTTTCTTGTGGTTTTCCAATGAAGTTTTAAATGTTTGTCGTCATATTTTATGACTTCTTCACACTAAATATAAATATTTAAGAAAACAGCAAAGTAATTAATCGGATTAAATGAGTTAGTCTTTGAAAATAAAATTATATCAACTTTCTTTAATGAATATATCTTCTGTGTTTTGTTAGATTGCTATTAGACCAGCAGGAGAGTAAACTGTTTTTTTTTGACCGTAGTAAAGCAGAATATTTTTTTAGGTGTAATAATTTAAAAAAATCCCAACAATCAATCTTTTATCGATTCATTTTAATTGATAATGAAATCGATATTTGAATTCGTTATTATTTGACTATTTGTGTTTTTGTCACACAGGCTTGTCATTAAAATGTAAATAAAATCCTTACATACAGTATTGGCTACTATTTGCTATTAATTTTATGAAAATGCTACAAGTCAAGTAAAGTAGCTGCCTGTCTTTCATACTGTATGTAACATTTGAAAATAAACTCATCCTTCCTCTTTGACCTGATGTTAACTCTGTATTCTGTGTCTCTGCCCTCTCCTCCCTTAGGAAATGACCTAGAGGCCTTACAGATACATTTGTGCATTTGTCGCTCCAATCTGCATCCGCGGAGAGCAGCGAGATCTGGAAGCACACTTGTTTCCGCGGTGAGTAATATCTACCTCAGCCAGCGTACAGGGGAGAAGCCAGGAAGCTGCTGGAGACTTCAGACAGGCAGACAGAGCTATCAGCTGGCCACTCACTCACTGCCTGCAGAGTCCTGCTTTGTGAAGAGGATTTGAGACGGACTGGATCTGTCTGCACTTCACCTCCCGCAGAAACCACATCCTCTGATTCCAGCATTTACTTATTTTTTTTTTTTTTATCACTGTCATTTTTCCTCCGTGCTGTTGACCAGTGTCTGCTTTACCTTGGATTCATTTGTGCTTTCAGCTTTTAAAAGCATTTTCTACTTTTATTAGTGTAGGCTGGTATAGATTTATACATGTACATGCATATGTGTATTTACTCTATATACTGTATAAAGAAGGATTCCCCCCCCCCCCCCCCCATTGTGAAGGAAAGTTAATGCACTTTAAAACTTTGCTGTAGTATCAGTTTCAGTAAATTGTTTTTGACTTTTCCTCCTTTATTATTATGATCATTTTGTTTGAAGCTGGAAACAGAATCTGGAGGTGTATCAGTGCTGTTTTGTAAGCTGGGCCTGAAGTATCTGCAGCAGGGCTGCATGTAAGCGTTTCACTCGGCCTGCCAGTGTTTTTGATCGCCTTCCGACCTCACCCAATTCTGTGCTGCCTCTCTACAAGGCACACTGAGATGAGCCTCTGGCAGGTGGAATCCTTGAGCTGTCTTTTTATGTAACTTGAACAGTTCCAGGACTGTGGACTGGGTTTGGTGTTTTTGTAAAGAGGACAAGAGAACTTTGCGGAGGAAAACAAACTTAAAAACGCAGTTTCCGGTGCTGTTGCACCACTTATGTATTGTTGTAGTGCACAGGAAAGTAAAATGGACTACAAGCGTCGCTTTTTGCTCGGCGGGTCCAAGCAGAAAGTGCAACAGCACCAGCAGTACCAGATGCCTGAGCTGAGCCGGACCTTGAGCGCCTCCCTGGCCTCCTCTTGCGCGGCCTCTTCGCCTATGAGCACCGGGGTGGGCATGCCGGGCAGCTGCCACCCACTTCCTTCTGGCGCCACAACCGCAGTTGCAGACATCCAGCAAGGCATCTCCAAATATTTGGATGCCCTCAATGTTTTCTGCCGGGCCAGCGCCTTCCTCACGGACCTGTTCAGCAGTGTGTTCAGGAACTCTCACTATTCCAAAGCAGCTATGCAACTGAAGGACGTGCAGGAACACGTCATGGAAGCGGCCAGCAGGCTGACTGCAGCAATAAAGCCTGAGATCGCCAAGATGTTGATGGAGCTGAGCGCCGGTGCCGCCAACTTCAAAGACCAGAACGACTTCAGCCTGCAGGATGTTGAGGTAGGTTGAACACAGAAACAGTTTGTCACCCTGTGTTGACTTCATCTCGTGTCGGCAAACTAAACAAAAAAGTTACTGATATCCAAGTGAATCGTTTGCTCTCTGGGAATGAATTGGTTAAACTCACAACCTGAGGCGCTACAGTTAAGCACCACATACCTTATAATATAATTTACTCGTGACACGTCTTCTAGCAGGAGTGCTAAGATGCTCAGCTGCACTCTGTCAGAAGGCTCGCTCCATGAATCAGTGTTTCCTGGCTAAAATAGGATTCTCGCGCAGTGTTAAGCTGGTGTCAGGATCTGAGGGTAAGGTGTGAAAAACACTGGGCATGTGAGAAGAAAAGTCATCTTTTGTCACTGTGAATAGCACACAATCTTTCCACCGCACTCAATGTTGCTGATGTGTAAAATGTAAAACATTGTAGCTGAGATGTTTTTCATGCGAGTTAAATGGAGGATTTGCTCAGCTGTGATTATGAGAATCAATTTCTCTCTGTCTCACATTCCCTCTGTTGTTTTTCGCTCAATTGTCTTTTGTTACCTGTTTTTAATCGAGAGCTTTAGCTTTCCCTAAAAGTCGCAGAGGGATTACACACACAACTTTGTTTGATCATTAATGCCAGACTGGTTAATGTGTGGCTGTCGCCGTTCACACAAGAACCGGGTCTGCATCGGCACTGTCACATCTCCTGTATAAATATATTCCCTCAACACCTGAACATGACTGAGAAGACTGTGTGGCTGAGAGAACTAGTAGTCCCCAGCAATAATAGCAGTGTAGTAATCCTATAGATGTTACAGAATCCCTGCTCACCGTTTTCTACTAAATCTAGGTCAGACCCACTTTAAACCCAGGTCAGGAGGTTCAGGAAGCCAGGTTGGATAATGCATGTTGACGCTGTCGGACCCTAAACACGGGTTCATTTCAGGTTACAGCATCAGCCTGAAATGGACACCAGCAATAGATCTGGAAGCAATTATTCTAAAATGAAGAGACTTGCTGCTTGACTGCTCTTGCTTTGCGAAGTATTTGAGAATGAATTGAGGAAAATCACAATTACACAATGTAAATGTGCTACCGTAAGAGACTCGTGGTTACATCAGCATCTATTAGCTGTATTTTCAGCTGTACACCACACCCAAGCAGCCCCCAGCATAAACCCCATCCTAATGATTACTACATCTGCTTAGTTATCCTCCATTTAATACACAGTTGTGAGCCTGAGGAACTCTCTGTGTGGCTGATGATCAGCCCCAGTCCCATGCATTAGGAGAAAATGTCCTAAATTGTTTTTCTTGTGACAGCATTGAAATTAAAATTCAATTAATTGAGTTCAGTAGTTTCTAGGATTTTAATTCAGTTTTAACATTTGAAAAAGAATAGAAAGTCCAAAAAGCCAAGACAAAAACTGTAAAAGGAAAAAAAAGAAAAAAAAAGAGGGTTTTTTTTTTCTGCTGAAGTCAGCGTGATGGGCAGGAAGTTGGTCAAAACAAAGATGGCGACATCGGAGGAAGATATCAGAAATGTGCCAAAAAACTTTACCTTATTATATAAAAACGGATGTTGACAAACTACATAATTTGCAGTTGAACAAAAGTAATAAATCGCAATATATGTTATTGCAATACTCAACATATCGCAACATTTTTTAAATCGCAAAAATATTACATCGTCGTTGGTGATTCCCACCCCCTAACAGGAAATTGGTAAATAAAGATATTTTTACAATTTACATGTAAATCTTGGCTGAACAAAGGCCACTTAACATGGGAACGTTTCAAATCTTAACCCCCATCTCTCCTCTAGTTTGTTTGCTTGCATTCAGACTCCTCACTTTCCTATCTTTGCTACACCTGTATTTCTTCTATCAATCTTCGTTTTTGCTACCAAGAGCAGAATTATGAATGCATTTAAGACCAAGAAGAATTCCCCATTATATCTGATTCT
This sequence comes from Bovichtus variegatus, assembly GCA_943593645.1. NCBI lineage: Eukaryota > Metazoa > Chordata > Actinopteri > Perciformes > Bovichtidae > Bovichtus > Bovichtus variegatus. Next base: position 3,321,057 of record CALSCE010010649.1, read on the forward strand.
GTGGTGGCTGTGACGAATCTGTAGCAATATGCCACAGGTGGTTCTGGTGAAACATTCCAGTACAAAGCAAAAATATTGGTTATCAGTGTCCATAATTTAGCGGGGGGTTTACATGGCTACGACGAAGACACAAGTGGGGCTGCAGGACCTCAGTGGATGTGGCTGAGCCTAAAACAGGAAACACTTTTGCACCGCAGTCAGTAAATCTGACTCTCTGTGGTCTTGGATATGCACAGATGAATATTAGAGGAAGCCCAAGTTCTGTGAAAGTTTAGACCGCATGGTTTGGCACTCACACTTGCTGTCTTGCCCCGGGCATAAAGGGTACGTTTGTTAAAGCAGAGAAGAAAACGTATTAATATTTGACTTTACAATGGGCTTATTTGAGTGTTTGTTGAGTTGACCTCTGAAAAAATAGTGCGGATACACAATAATATCATGTTGGACATGAAGTATAGTGTGCCAGTTTCATGTGAACAAAACATTGTGGAAATAAATGACAGTGAGTGGGTTCTATTAATCCCGAAAGATGTTTGTATTCAGCCTACAGAATGCAGTGAAATTATGTTTTTAAATTTAATACATTTTACAACTCTAGGGGAGTGTTTACCAAAGTAGAGACTCGTAAAATATGTGCTTAACAGAGGAATTGTATCAACACAAAAAGTGAAATGTAGCCGTTTAATGATGATGATGATGATGAACATCAAGTATACTACATAACTAAAGTTAATTTAATCTGAAACAGGATTGTGTGATGAGTTATCTATGGCCTAGGTTTGTGTTCACTCATGTAGAGCATTGCTTATGAATAAATATCTGCACTGCTATCTCCCATGCACAAATTAAACCTGTTTGGACTTAGCTTGTAATAATTGCTGCTAACTCAGCCTGTCCTCAACGATGTGATACATTTGTGACTGTAAAAGGATTTTCCTTTGTCTGCGTGCGTCGAGGAATGCTGTTTGGCAGCTGGATATATTAAGAGGTCTTCAAAAAGAACCAAATGCATGTCTGAGTTTGGGGAGTTGTGGTATGTGAAGCTTCCCCCCCTCTGTTCCCCAGCTCAAGTCTCCTTCCCCCCCTCTTTCTTTTTCCCCCCCCCCCCCCCCCCCCCTCTACCATCTCGCCAC
>CALSCE010010649.1:3328542-3363535 GCA_943593645.1 Bovichtus variegatus
TGTCTGTCTGTCTGTCTGTCTGTCTGTCTGTCTGTCTGTCTGTCTGTCTGTGTATAGAGCTGCTGCAGTGAGGCGGAGGCCCAGCAGGCGGGCCGGATGCAGACCACCTCCCAGCCCATCCAGTGTGAGCTGCCCACCATCCCTGTACAGATCGGCTCACATTTCCTCAAAGGAGTGTCCTTCAACGAGTCCGCGGCTGAAAACCTCAAACTGAAAACGGTACGGACTGTCCAGCTTCATACGTCTATTAGTTACCCAGCTTGATCTCCAAAAAAGCTAAAGTAGCGTCAGCCACGTTTCTTTCACGATTCTCTTGTCTCTCTCAGTCACCAACTTTTTCTTGATCAGTAGTTTAAACAAATTCACACCAAAGATGCTCTATAACAAAATATGACTCATTACAAGCTACGCCCAATGCTATGAAATGGCATTCACTTCCTGTCTCCCAAGTGGACGCAATCTGATGTATTTATATTTTCTTTTGCTATTACTAACATTAGATATTTACACAGCTAACCGCCACATTTAGACATTACGAAAAATGAGTTGGCTACGGCCGCTCACGAACGTTAGCTTAACATTTTTGGCACAGTTTCGTTAACCACTTAACGTTGCCAGAGACGGACATGTCTTGAACAAAGTTAATTTTCTCCTGATTAGTAGAAATGCCATTTTAGTGTCAGAATGTTCGGAAGATATGTGGCTTGTAATAAATTGGTCCAATAATTACTTTGGTGACTATGGGGGGAAGAATCGGTCATTATCTGTGCTCACGTTCACGTCTCTCATTGGAGTTAATAGACTCAGGACTCAGTCTCCTAAAGGGGCGTGGCACGTGAGACAAATACAGGAAATTGACTCACACTCATTTCTGTTCTCACTGTGTTTTGTGCGATAACCTCAACAAATATGTGGCCTAGTCAAATCCTTTTTTTTTTTTAGTGCCCTCTGTAGTGTAACCTCAGCAGACTGCTTTGTTGATGGCCCACTGTGTTTTGTCTCCACAGCACACGATGCTGCAGCTCATTAAGGAGGCGCTGGGCCAGAACGGAGTGACCCCCAGGGACGACTCCCCCGTCACCGAGGTCCTCAACCAAGTCTGCCCATCCAGCTGGAGAGGAGCCTGCAAGACGGCTGTCCAGCTGCTGTTTGCCCAGGCTGGTCTGGTGAGTAGGGCCCGCGGTTGCTACAGTAAAGCTGTGTTTCTTGATTGTTACTTAAAGTTTGTCAGCGATGGACACACTGTGGAATAAACCTGTAATCGTGGGATTTGTTATGATTTCTGTTCTAATAGAAATATATTTATCTTAACTAGAGTGCAGCTATTTTTGAATGACAGTTTTTATTTGTGGCAGTCTTCATTTTTTTCGGTTGTTTCCAACTCAAATACAACTCAAATACACAAAAATAAGAAATAAACAATAGTAAGTCGTTACTTTTGTGGGTGGGTGTGGGTGTGTGTGTGTGTGGGTGTGTGGGTGGGTGGGTGGGTGTGTGAGAGACTGTGTGTGTGTGTAAATGTCACTTATGCTAGTGAAATCTACTTTTTCTCTGTACTTGTCTTTCATAAAAGTAGTTTTGTGTTCGTTCAAGCTATACTTTGGATAAACTTCTCTATCTGCTCCTCATTCAGTATTTTGCTCTTGCTAACATCCATCAACACAGTGTAGTTGTTACTACAGAGCAGCAGAGAGAAGGTGACATTCTGACGTGAACAGGCCTGTTCTTCACTGACACTTCTCTGCTTAAGTTACTCAATCCTCCCCTTTGTGCGTCTCTGGGTTTGGCAACTTGCATCTCATTGTTTGTCAGATTTGTAATGGAGATGAGGAGATCTGTCTGCTTGCTTTGAGGCAGCCGAGAGGTGTAAACAAACACCAGAGACGCACAAAAGGGAGGAAACATTCCTGCAGCATCTGGATGAAGGATGGGCTCGCCTGGGCTGGTTTTAAAAACAGAACCCCCCCCCTCCTGTTGAAAAAGAGAGTCACTGGGAGGGAAGGTCAGCGGCGGCACACAGTGTGGTTATGCTCAGGTGTTTATTTCCTCTGTGTGGTCTGCACTGTTTTGTGTGTCAAGCTGAGGGAGTGTTTCCAATCCAGCCAGCCCCGTGCTAACTGTGAAACAATCCCTGCATGATGGATGAGCGCTTTGCATTAGCTGCTTATCTGATCCTATAGCCACTCAACCCAAAATAGATACACACAGCAGCGTGCATGGACACACACACACACACACACACACACACACAGTGTATTCCCAACACTTTTTTTAAAACACTTGCATATTAGGGATACAGTACAACTAACAATTCTTTTTATTAACCATTAATCTGCGGTTGTTTTCTCAATCAGTTGTTTGGTCCAAAACAAAAGTAAAAAATGTCCATCTTAGTGACAAAGCAAGACTTTTAAAGACATCACCAAATATATAAAGTACTTCATGATATAAAATCGAGAAAAGAGGAATTTGAGCTCTATTGCTTATAAATACTCACAAACTCACTCACAATCACGCACTAGTCATACCTCCCCACCAACACACACACACACCTCTCCCAATTCTTTCTCTTTTACACCCTCCCAGTAAGAATCACCATATTTGTTTTGCTGTCTACTGGCAACATGATTCACGAGCAACTCCCTTTTCCCTACTTGTCATGGCTTTCCGAGTCCGGCGAAGAAGTTGACCTTGTCTGTTTTGCTACATTTCCTCCTCCTTCCAGCCCCCGCTGACCTTGTTTTATGTGTTTCGACATGGCTGACGGACTGTTTGCGTGTATGCGTGGCTCTCTCACTTGGGCAGTCCGGGTTTTCCGAGGATACACCTGTTTTTTTTTTTTAATAACAATAGAGTGACTTCCTGCAATACAGGAAATAGACTCCTCCCACCTCCCCTCCCTCTTTGTGACCCAGCTGAGTGGGTCTCGAGGAGCCAAGGCCACTCTCAAAGAACTTTTCAAAATAAATTTGACTAGCAGCAGGCAGGAAGGCTGCTCTGTTTGTTGTCACTGGCTGACTGAATACGATCGGCCTTCTCACCTTGAACTGCCTCTCTCCGCTTGGTGGGAAATTAATGACGAACGCCAATGTTGTTTTTCCTTAAAGTCCACTGGGTTTGCATACTGAAGAGGGTAAAACCAGTCTGTTCTGTTTTAAGGCTGTCAGTTTTGTATAACTCTGGGAGAAACCCCAATTGTTTTTAAGTTGTGTAAATTAGTTAACGTGCTTATTTTCAGTATTATCGATACACCGGTACCACCTGCGCTCCCTCACTCTCTCGATGTTTTGCTGGTGTTCCTTGCTAATAAAAAGTGGATGTTGCAAAGAAACGCAAGGTTACAATAATGGGTTTTTGTAGAGCCTGTCTGCATATAGAGTATATTAGTAATTACCTCCTATTTGATTTATTTTTCAAAACTCATTTATTACATTACACAGTTTTTATTTTTTTGATTTTTACTTGCACTTTATTGCCTTTTTGACTGACAATTCCAGAGGCTTTTGTAACCATACTTTAAAAAGATTAGTTACTAGCCAAGAAAATAAACGTCATCATTGTCATGTTTATAGCCTTGTTATATGTATCTTTTGATTAAAAAAAAAAACATGACATTTTATGCCCTCGACGTTGTGTCAATATTTCCCCGTGATATCGCATATCGATAAATATATTCCAGTATTGTGACCGCACTGATTCACTATAAGGAAATAGATCTCTGTGAATAAATCTTTTCTGATGCAGGTGTGTGTTTGTGTGTCCCAACAGGTGGTTGTTGATACGGCTCAGATTGAGAACAAGGAGGCCTACGCACCCCAGATCACTCTAGAGGGGTCCAAAGTGGTGGTCCAGGTTCCCTCTACATGGTAAGTAACAGTTTTTAAAGAAGTGGATGTCCAACTGTCAAACTTCTTTATCTGCACATTTCTTCCAACTAGTGGGACTTGCAGTTAAAAAATTATTTGACAACAAGAAGGTCCTGTAACTTGGTGCCGTTTTGAAGAAATGTTTGATGTTTTATTATGAACAAACTATGGGATTTTAGTTTTACATGAGAGAAAAGTTGCAAACATTTTTGTGTATAACGTCAATAACGGTTCTTGGAAAGAAAGAAAATCGGAATTGGCAGGTCAGACTTCCATAAAATGAGGATCAGCCAGGAATATTGCAATCGGTAATTTTATCTTCGTAAACCTCATTGTAGTCATTTGTGGTTAGACAATGTGAGAAGTTTGAATTGACATACAGTTATGGAGATGTTTTTCCAAAATGTGGAGAGGCCACAAAGAGTCCACTACAGCAGTCACCTCGTTTAGGCTCTTCTCTTTTATATGAATGTCAAATGTCAAGTATTCATCTCTTTTAGCGAGCGCACCTGGGAGTTTGCATGCAAGACGGTGTTTGGATTTAGATTTCCTGTCTCGTCATGTTGTGCGTGTGCGTGTGTGTCGCTGCGTGCGTGTGCGTGTGTGTGTGTGCATGTACATGTTCAGGTGTCTGAAGGAGGACCCAGCCACTATGTCTTTGCTCCAGCGGAGCTTGGATCCAGAGAAGACTCTTGGTCTCGTAGACGTGCTCTACACAGCCGTGTTTGACATCAACAGGTGGAAGGAGAGAAAGTGAGTGAACGTTACGTAACGATAAACAACTAATTAATTTTCTAACAAGTGGCTTTCTGTACAGGTGATGTGTATACGCTTAACACGTTAACCTTAAGTTATTTACTAATTATAATAATCATTGGTGTTTTTTGCCCGGTTAATGCGGTTCATTTGGGCTGGTGTGAAAGCTGTCAATCAAACCCTGGTGTGATTCGTTTGTGCCGTGAAAAGCGAACGAACCCCATTGTTTAGGGATTTTAGCATGATTTCAAACGCTAAACTACCTTCAAAATATGCTAATCGTGAACTGTTCAGTAAAGCTATCTTGCATAGCTCTGTATAAGCCATGTATATGATTATGAAATGTATGCGTGTCATTAGTGAGTGCGGAGATTTCCCCTGAATAATCTGTTTTTAAAAGCTGTTAAAAGATTCGTGCGTGTATCTTACTCCATGTACTTTGACAGTCGATCCATTTAAAGAGTGAGTGACATAAAGATCCCACAGTAATACGATCTGAAATATTATTGTACAAGACGTCTCTTTTTCGTCACGTCTCTACCTGTTTATTACATGCTGTCGATTTGCAGTCTAATTATTGTAATAATACTTGTTATCAGTTAAGCATTAAAGTGACGACTCATTAATTAGGCAGTCTGTATAACTACATGTTTAGTACTTTAGATATTAAATGATGAAGTACTTTTCTTTCTCGTCCCTCCAAAAGAGAGCAAGCTTTGCCGACCATTCAGATACAGCTGCAGCGGGAGAGCCCAGACTACAGCGGCCAGGCAGACCTGCCTCCAGGCCCCTGCTCCAAGACCTCCAGTGGATTGCCCAAAACAATATCCAAGCTGACTTCCAAGTTCACCAAGAAGGTCTCATCCAGCTCTAACAGTGGGGGCAGTTACTCCATCCCTAACACTCCGTCTCGCAGCATGCTAACAAGCAGTAGCTCTGAGGATAAAACCAAGAGCTTGGGCCACAGCGACGGGAGGCTACAGAGCATCCTGCAGATGAGCAGTCTGTCCTGCACCCCGGACTCTACCCATCAGGGCCAGCTGGCCAACGGCTTGGTGTCCGAGGACCAGGGGATGAACCTGCCGACTGACCAAGAGATGCAGGACGTCATCGACTTTCTCTCAGGATTCAACATGGGGAAATCCCAGCAGGCTTCCCCCCTGGTCAAGAGGAGGAACTCTGTGGCGTCTGCAAACCCTGCGGAGCTGAAGCCCCCGAGTGGACCGCCGCCAACTTCCCAGTCTATCTCTCATAGTGCCCTACAGCCCCAAGCCCAGACCATGCCTCAGCCTCAGCCCCAGCCTCCACCATCGGTGCAGAAGCAGCAACCGCCTCCTCCGCAGCAACAGCAGCAGCAGCCCCCTCCTCCACCTCAGCAGCCCTCCCCACAGGCCCTGCAATACTACCAGCACCTCCTGCAGCCCATCAGTCAGCAGCAGCCACCTCCTCCTCAGCTCCCTCCTCAGCAGACCCCACCCCAGGTCCTGTCGCAGCAAAGAGTGGCGAGCAAGTGGCTTGGCAGCACCTCTGGGCAACAACCTCCACCGCAAGGCCCCCCAGCAGGACTGTCCCCCCTGGGTCCGATCGGGCAGTGGGGCTCTCCTGGACTGCCAGACCTGAGCTCTGATCTGTACAGTCTGGGCCTGGTCAGCACCTACATGGACAGCGTCATGTCAGAGATGCTGGGTCAGAAGCCGCAGGGGCCCCGCAACAACACTTGGCCCAACAGGGACCAGAGTGAGGGAGTGTTTGGAGTCCTGGGAGACACGCTGCCCTTCGACCCAGCAGGTGAGATCCGCTGCCTGTTATATGCCCATGAGGTGCACTTTATCCACCAAATAATATTGGAATTGATTTGAGTTTATTTTGACTACAGACTGCCGAATCAAGAAATAAAGAATACAAAATTGAGATCAAAATAAAGACGTGTAACTTATTCATGTGTAGGAGGTAGGGGTGTCGCGATATACTGGTGTTGACGTTAACAAAAGAAATGTAATATTGATATCGTGTATCGTGATAACATCGTGTAAATAATCCATGGGCTCCTAAATAATTTCCTTTTCCACAGTTATGGTTCTGGCTCTCTCTCCACCTCCCTACACTCACATTTTTTGATATATAATTTTCTAAAAACGAGACAAAACGTACAATAAAATAGGTTAAAGACACATTTTATATAGACTTTGCAATAATATCGTTATCATAAATTCTTTTGGCCACGCTGGAGCTTTGTTGACAGCTTAAGACAAGCAACTTGGCAACGTTTTTATGACTTACAATGCGGCTATAAGTTAGTTATTCATTATACCAGGAGACGAACTTGCAGATATCTAATAAAGGAGTGTTAAATGTCAAATATGCAATACAGTGTCATGTAGTAACATCATGTTTTAGATGCTATTCAGCGTTTTTCTTAGGTTGTAAAAGACTTGGATGCACATATGTAGCGGAGGGTTTTTCAATTAAACATTTGCAATTTCCCATCATGTTGGAACATTATGATGACCATATCTGTGGGAAAACATTTGGAAAAGCTAAAGCAGATAATAACTAAACTAAACTCTCCAAAAAGCTTAAAGACAAAACTTGCTAAAGAAGTCCACTGGGGACCAACTGCAACCATTACATGTATGGAAAAGCAATTTGGTTAGTTTTGATGCACTTTACATTGATTTGACAGTCATTCTGCTTAGGTGGTACCCAAAACGGCTTTGCAATGCCTTACAAAGGTAGGGAAAACTCTATTTATATACTATCTTGTAACCATTCAAGCAGATTTCAAAGTTGGACCCTGATCTGAGGAATATAATCAATGTAGGTCAGCTAGTGTGAGCAGCTGTTTTCCCCTGCAAGTTGACGATTCCTGCTGAATTTAGCCTGTGTCAGTTTCTATTTTTACAGTGCAGCAGACTCTTTTGATTGCTGCTGAGGCCTATTGTGCAGAGTTGACTTACGGCTATTGTGATTTTTCTGCTATGGTCGACAGTCTGGATAAACGGATTGAGCTCCAGGGAGCGAAAGAGAAAAGCTGAGGGTGTCAGAAACTCATAGTTGTGTTTATCCTCCCTTTCCATGCGCAGTTGGCTCCGACCCGGAGTTTGCACGTTACGTTGCCGGCGTCAGTCAGGCCATGCAGCAGAAACGGCAGGTGCAGCACATCCGTCGCCCCAGCAACACTCGCAGCAACTGGCCAATGCCTGAAGAGCAGCACAGGACCTGGTCCCACCCAGAGTACTACAGTGAGGGGTCGGTATCTGTACATGACGTCTTCCTGATCACTGATCCACTGCTTTACAGGAAAACAAATCTTTTATAGTGTAAAAAACAGACCGTTTATCAGTCAAACTGACATTTTAACATGTGCATGAAAGAAAAATAAGAAAAGCTGGAATTAACATCAAACGGATAACTTGTACACGCCGCATGTTGCCATGGGTAAAAGTTAGATGACACCCACGATGCATTATGGGTACATCCTTCCTTGCCATCACTTTTTTTTTTTTTTTTTTTAAATGTAGAAAACACAAATCAATACTGAGTAGTTTCTAAAGAGCATTTCACTCACAGATTTTCAAAATATGATGAACAAGATGTATGGAGGCCTTTTATTTAAATGCTAATTTAAACTTGAAATTAAAATGTAATTCCACAATAGCGGTATCATTTTCCACGTATGCATGAGTTATTTGAGTAAAAACCTGATTTTCCATTAATGCAAGCAATATTTAAGTCAGTATGAAAATGCGATTTTCTAACCATTTTAAAAATGAGAATTAAAAAAAGAACATTTGACATTTAATTTTCAAAGACGACTTAATCTGCTGTAGACAATATTCAAATGTTAATCACATTTTTTTTAAAAAGAAAATGCAATATAAAAACTGTAGTCCAAGTTACTTCCTTACTACTTTAATTTTAATATGGTCATAGAATGTTCATACAAGTATGTGAGATTATTGCATTTTCTTGAAGATTTTTACTTAAATAATATGTGTTGACAATTATGCTATTGTGGAATTAAATGTACATTTACAAGTTTACATTATTATTTTTAATAAAGTCCCCTGTGGGCTTCCATAAAGATGCACGCAGAGACGCGTATTAAATCCTTTGCCTTGTTTCAGGGTTAGTTCTGGGCGGCAGTTTAGTGCTGCGCTTTTGCCGAGGGTTATTTGAAGCTTAGTTTCAGTGTTGATCAATATCCTGATTACATTATTATCGATATGTGAGGCATTTACCACGCTAGTCATGACTGTTGTCATTTAATTCAGCCTACAAGTGTGAGATGACAACATCCTGCCTCAAGACTAATCTGGTGTTTAGAAATCTTCAGATACATTTTAACCTGTGATGCATTCAAATGTCACATAGTTGAGAGTACACGGTGCTTACACCCTTGTCTGGCTGTAGGGAGGCTGTAAACAGCAGCTGGTCAGCCAATCAGGGGGACTCGGCCAGCTCCAGCGACGAGACGTCTTCAGCCAACGGTGACAGTCTGTTCTCCATGTTTTCTGGGCCGGACCTTGTAGCGGCGGTTAAACAAAGGAGGTAATTCAAACTTGACTGATGAATATCATACAACGTGATGGACTGAATTTCTTTGCTTGATATTCCAAACACAAAAGCAGCAAGCTCGGCCGTGTGAGGAATAGTCCAGCTGGACCGTGTGTGAGTGCTAATGAGGTTCAATGTCATTCTCTCCGTTCTCAGAAAACACAGCTGCGGTGAGCCGGAGGTGTGCACCCTGCCCTCGCCACCACTCCATCACATGGGCGACGATAACCAGGTAAAGTGTGAGACACCCCCCGGAATTTAGTTTTTTGTGATGGAGCATCTCTTTTTAGGGCTATATTTAACTATTATTTGTTATTGCCGATTATTTTCTCCATTAATCTAATAGTTGTTTGGTCTTTAAAATGTCAGAAAATAGTGTAAAATGTCAATCGGTCTTTCCTAAAGCACAAGATGACGTCTTAAAAATGTTTTGTTTTGTCCACAACTGAAAGATTTTCAATTTACCTTCATACAGAAACCAGATATTCACAATTAAGATGGAAAAAGAGAATTTTTACTTTTTTCTTTTCTTAAAAAAAAATGACTCAAGCTGATTTTAATCGATTATCTAAATAGTTGCCAATCATTGTTAAGGAAAGTGAAACATAATTTGTGTTTGTGTTAATCTCGTGATTTAAGATCCGCTCCAAAATGTCATTGGTTCTCCCTTTGCTACACTCTTTCACCAAGTTTCATGAAAGTTGTGCCAGTAGTGTTTCCCTAATCCTGCTGACAGACAGCTGAGCTGATAAAAACATAACTTCCTTGGCGGAGGTAGTAAAGCTCAGCCCTAACATACATATGTTTTACTTGAGTATTACATTTCCTCTGTCAAGTTCTTAAAAAGCATTACATGTGATTTCATAAAGTGCTGCCACTCTGTACCAGCACAAGTGACAAATTGTTATGTATATATGTTAGGTATTGTGAATAGACTTTTTGCCCTAACTTTAAGGGATCTGTTAGATCTTGTTGTGACTTTTTGATTTGTTATTGACCTTTTCCAACTTGCTGTGCCCCACAGGATAGCAAAACTAAAACCTGGCCTCCCAAAGCGCCCTGGCAGCACTCCACCCACACCAACACCATGCCCAATCCCAGCTCTTCCTTGTACCAGATGAACATCCCCCCCTCCTCCCAGTGGAGCGACTCCATGCAGATGCTGCAGTCTCCCGTGTGGTCCACTGCCAGCGACTGCTCCCCCTCCACCGGCATCTCCTCTGGTTTTCCCTTCACACAACAGCAACAGCAGCAACAACAGCAGCAGCAGCAGCAACAGCAGCTACACAAACCCATGACCAAGGGCTTTAAATCCTTCCCCCTCAAACACGAGCACAGGCCCTCCTACCTTCACCAGTACTGATCACAGTCTAATGTCCGCGGTGAAGTGCCACCGAGGGCCCTGTAGCTCTTACATGAGCCACTGTGTGGGCCGAGCTGCAGCCGTTACAGTCCACGCCCACTGAATTGGAAGATTTCAAAGCCTCAGAGGCAAAATTAAGTATACACACTGGCGCAACATTTTTGTATCTATATTTTTCCATGTCAAACATCCCCCATTTTGAAAAGGAGACGTATTTTGAAGTTTTTCGAACTGCCATGTTTTAACTACGACAGGTGCATGCGTCATGCTGGCAGCAGCTAGTCTAGTGGTCGTTTCTCTGTCTGTCGAGCTGACGTCTCCTCAGACAAGAGCTGGAGACGCGCACGGCCGTCACCCACTTGCTTCTGCAGCGTGTGTGTGTGCGTGTGTGTGTGCGTGTGTGTGTGCACGTGCGTGCGTGTATGAGTGTGCGTGTGTGTGTGTGTGTGTGTGTGTGTATGTGTGTGTGCATGTGTGTGTTTTGAGGGGATTACAAGGGGGGGCAGGGGCTTGAAATGCTCTCATTTTTGCCCATAATAAATATACTGTGTCTACATAGCTGTAACTGCCAAATCTCACGCAAGATGACTCAGAATACAGCTACCATCTACTGTTTCATAGCTTGTAAAATACTGAAGTTGAAATATAAATATTTAGTTCTTTTTATTGAGAGGCTTTGAGCAGGCTCAGCATAAATATAGTAAGTCACTGCAGAGGTGTAATTTGAGAGGAATACACTACTTTTTCAGCAACTGACCAGAGTTAAGAACTATAGCAGTAACTATGTGCCATGTTGGTATTGATAGCACTTGCAGATTATTCCCAACCAAAGCGTTGTTCAGAAGATGAATGGTGCTGAAGAGAAGCGAGGCGGTCTGAGATTATTGATAAACCGTGAAGTTGCACCCTATTGGATGAGAGCTTTAGGGAGCATCTTCACACACATTCATTTCCTCCTCCTCCTCTTAATTGGCAGTTGTTTGCTCCAGATTGACACTAACTCCCATAAACCTAACGTTTCTTTTTGTTTAATAATACAATATTTTTCTTGTACAATTATTGACAGTATTAATCTTATTTTTGTATTTTCTTACATGTTATACCATTACTGTATGTTAGTATTCTTGTAGGCATATTACATAAAACATTATTTTCCACCTCCCAATATGTGAAAAAGCACATTTTTTTCCTATAGAGTTGAACTACACCATCTATCTATAAAGGTTACCAAATATGCCATGCTCAACACTAAAACATTGTGTGATGAGGGTGTTTTCGAGCCCTTGTTTCTTTGGTTTCTATGGCAATGGGCTGTATTTAAAAGCCCAGAATGTTATCTTTTTGTGATGTTTGCGGATGCCAATGTTGCCTGTATTTATGAAATGACACCATGTTTTCAGAAAACTAACATACTTAACATGTTTACAGAGAATTGTTTGCTGTATATACATATAAATATATATCTTTTTATAGTTAATGTGCTTTGCACAATCAAGATATAGGGTTTGTTGCTTTTTGTCTGTGTTATCTCCCTAACTGTTGCAGCCTTTTTTAAAGACATCATTACAGACCTTGGACTGTAACTGTTAGCTTCTCAGCTGTGTCAAATGGTTTACTAGTGGCTTCTACAAAAAATTTTAAAAAATAATAATAAAAACATGTTGCCCTGATAGAAGATATGAAGGGGGACTGCTTGGCTTATGTTGCTTATTGTTCTCTTGAGCTGGCAACTGAATCTTTCCAAGTGTACCAGCAATGCAAAAAATGAATAAAAATGACTAGCAATTCGAATTCGTCTTTGTAGTTTTTCTGTTGAAAAGTCACTCATTTTCCTTTTGAGCTTCCTGTGCTCTGATGCAGTGTGGTCTCAAACTCACTCATGGAACAGCTTTCAAAAATAGAAAATATTTTTAATGTACATGCAATGCAGCATTTATGAAGCAACAGGGATCCTGGTATAGGTAACATTACTGAAAACAATAATACATTTTTGTGATGTAAATCATTCCCAACTCCGCTGTAATCATCACGTCTCTCCATTCACAGAGGAGGCTGCGGTTTCATTAGATGTAGACTGGAAAAAGAAACAGTATTAGGAATAAGCAACACATTCTGTTATGTCTTCAGTATTTGCTCATGAATTGTGCGGTTTGTCTTTACATTTGAGGAGGAGGGCATGTTGTCGGGGCTGGCATCCGCTATGGTTGCCAAATAGACGATGTTGCGGTGCAGGATCTGTTGGTATCTGTTGGAAAAGAAGAAAAACGGCAGCTGAAAAGAGACGCCCATCCGAAACATAATACACACCAGTAGTGGAAAAGTAACTAAGTTCATTTACTCGAGGGTACTTAACTGAATGTTTTGTTATGCTACTTTTTACTTCTACTCCACTACATTTTCAGAGAAACTTTGTATTTTTTACTTCACTACATTTATTTGATGACGAGTTACTAGTTTATTTGCAGATGAAGATTTTAAAAACCTATAATGAGCATATGCATTGCTTTAAACCACCCGACAGTATACAAATAAAAATTCAATTAGCTATATTGCAGCCAGCTAAAACATTGAAATACATCTTACATGTTACTGCACCAATAACAAGATACTAATATAATTAACTAAAGAGATCCTGTTTGGCTGCATAGTGAGCACTTTTAAGTACATTTTCTGGATTATACTTACATACTTTCATTTGTAACAGTATGTTTACACTGTAGTATTGCTACTTTTACTTTTGAAATACCTCTTCCACCACTGATAATAATCCAATATACAGTATAATAATGTAACAACTCATGAGCCCATTTGGCTGCATAAAGAGTACTTTTACTGTTTTACTTTTAAATACATGTTCTTGGGTTAAGCTTAAATAGTTTGACATTTTTAAGATTTTGAATGCAGGACTTTTAATTGTAACAGTTGTGAGTGTTCACACTAGATGTTCATTATGCATTAACAGTCAGTTAAATGGCAGAGCACTGAGGGTTGTTGGACTTACTGCACACACTCCGCTGCTCGTCCTTTCTGCATGTATTCAGTGATGCATCTTATTAACTGGTCGTTTTCATCCAGCAACTGGGACAAAACAAACAAGATACATACAGTAGCTTTTAGCAACCTTTGGAAACAATAATAAAGCCACTGTGTGCAACGCCAACACTTTTAACAGAGTCCAGCACTACATGAATGCTAGTTTTCTGCATGCATGAAGTGTAAACAAAGCGTAAACGAATTAATAAACAACTGATAGCTAGCGGATAGCTGCTAAAGCTCGCACCATAGGTTAATGTACGGGGAGCTAACAGCTAGTTAGCAACTTCGTCAAACATCGTTTTTACTGGTCTTACCCTCTGTATTGTTTCTTGGTTAATTTTAGCCTTTCCTCGTAGTTTCTTTGGCACAAAGACAATCGACATGTTTGTGTAGTCGCAGTTCGTTTGCCACTTGTTTATGTTTGCAACCGAGCGCTGCTTCTTCTTCTGCTTCTTCTTCTTCTTTGTTCCTTTCTTCTTCGCGTGTATTGATCGTCGGGAGTGTCATTCTTGTTGTACTACCGCCATCTGCTGGAGACCTGCATCCTCAATTTAAAAAATATATATATTTTCTGGTGTCTTAACTCTCAAGTTAAAGTATGAAAGAATAATCAAAAAAGTATGTTTAAAGGATTCAAAGCACAAGAGTTCAATGCAGACATAGGTATGTACTGTTGGGTGGTTTCATTTATCAGAAAACATGTTATACACTTTTTGTATGTTTTGTATGCAAACATCTTCATTTGTAAAGTAACTATTAACTAAAGATGCATCAAATCATATCATGAAGTAAAAAGTACAAACTGCGCCATGAAAAAAAAAAAAGTGTATATTCCACCATTGGCCATGTTTAATCAAATATCATAGTACACAGTTTCTGTAGAAATACTACATTACTAGAAATATTACAATTAAAGTCCTGCATTGAAAATGCTGATCAAGTGAAAGTATGCAAGTATAATCAGATAAATGTAATTAAAAGGATTAAAAGTAATTCATTTATTACTGAGTTTATGTCCAAGCGAACAGAGCCGCAACTTACTTGTGAAAAGTTTTTTTTCACATCCAAGCTTTTTTCATTGAAATTAAGTTGTTTTTTTACTTAAAGCTTTTTCTGTGAAAATTAAGTATTTTGACATCCAAGATTTTTTCAGGAAAATTAAGGTTTTTTTTTTTTCACATCAGGGGTTCTATAACACACACAATCACTTGTAGCTGCTGAACCACCTGCATCAGGATTATGCACCTCGACTGTCGCGTCAGATTTTCCATTTCATTTTCTTTTACCTGTCTTGAGCCATCGATCCATCTCGTCAGTTGATGCTCAAATTGGCCGCACAGATCATTTATGACGCAAGATCGTAAAACAAACCCACATAGCTACGCTACTCTATACTAGTCATTTTTAAACTAGTTGAGAAAGACTTTTAAACTTAAAATATATGAATTTAAAATGTAACATTTTACCAATATACTCACGGACCAGCAGTGTTTTTTTTTTTTTTTTAAATTATGAAAATACACCGCTTGTATTTTCCAACCAATAGTCCACACTTCCAAATGAATAAAAAAGGTAGATTAAAACAAATATATATTAAATAAAAAAAGATCTGACGCTTCGTTAGTTGCATTTATTCGGAGTGATTCTGTAAATGGATTATTGGAAGTAAAAGGGGCCCAAACTTTTTTAGAAAAAAAAAAAAAAAAAATCATATTTTAGTCTGACAATATGAGGGCGAGTGTACTTTGAGTAAAATACGAAGAACTGTAGTAGGTCATTTGTTACATTATAGAAGCATTTAAAGCAATGCTGAAGCCCACTGTCTGATCACATAGTTTGAATCCAAATATAAATATTAAAAATAAAACAAATATTATTTTTGGTATAGTCAGAGGCACACGTTTCAGAAGTAGCATTGCTGTAAAAACTCAGGAACATGTAGATAAAAAAAAATAAAATAATTTAAAACATAAGAAACATGACTATTGTACAACTCTTTATTTTACGTAAAAACTCAATTTAGCGGATATTGTCATGAAAACAATTCCTGGTTCACAATTCCAGTGACTGGAAGGAGTAACAAACATATGAAAACAGGTCAGTTTGTAATAGTTCAGTAATACTTTTTTTTGTCTCAAATTCAATCTTGCTGGTTATTGCGAAAGCCCCGTATGAAGTGATGGTTCCTACGGCTATCATGCAGTGATCAGCAACATGTACAATGTCCAGTTAAACAGCACGTTTTAAAGCGGCTGCGTTGTTCTAAACAACCACAGCTTATCGAGGAGGATCTGGTCTCACCTTGTAGTGCCATCAATACTTTTGTCGACTTTTAAGTTAAAGGGAGAGCTGTAAAAATCCACCACTCTGAAGGCACTCCCTAAAAGTACAAACAAATCAGAGCCAAAAAGAAAAAAATACCCCCCCAACAGACTGGCACCATATCCAGGTCATGTCCCTTTGTTCACAAGTCTGTAAAACAAGACAGATTCCCTCCAGAGAACAATCCCATTGACAACAATGTAACAAGAGGAGCTACAAACAAGCCAGAGAGGGCCGGCATCTATCAGAAATGTTGAACACACATTTTGAGACATCACTCAAATCACATACAAGAGTTCCCATTTTTAGTAAACAATCCTTACAACACCGCAAGCACAGTTTTGCAGTGTAAAAAAACCCAGTAGATGACACAACTGTAAGACAATTCAAAAGGATGTCGATAACAGAAAGAGATCATGCGTTAACGGATGGCTCAGTATGTTTCGGACGTAAAAAGGTAGATTGAGACGCATAAGAAAACTTGTACTTCTAGGCTGACAATTGTTTTACCTCAACCATATGCTCACATTTTCTTTTTGGCAAAATAGCCGAGCATTTTTTTAAAAAAGCCAAATCGAACGTGGTCGAGGTCATTCTGCAGGTTTTAACTGAATAAACTCAAGGTTTTCGTTGCTTTCCTAAGAACTTCTAAAGGCATTAATAGAAATGGATGTTCCTCTTTTCACAAACACAAATCATGGGAATGCTTTGTTTCGTCAACTATATATAAAAAAAACAGACCCGGTCAAAAAAAATAATCTAGTCAACAAATACTTTCTAAAGCTAAACCCCTTAAATCAATCAAAAGGCTGGTTCCTATTGATTGCTTGCATTAGGGTAACACCATTAACAGGCATACAGTCCCAGCCACAGACATGAAGCAGACACAGAATTAATCAGATGCGGGAGGTTCGAGGGGGTCAAAGTATGATCTACGCAACTCTAAATACTGAATGAACATTTCTAAAAAGAAAAAAAAAAAAAGAAACTACAAGTGAGTCTGACAAGCCACAATTTGCTGGGGGGCACTATGTAGAAGATGAGCTATAGATATACATTCAGTACAATATTCAGGTCAGATTTAGTTTCTTTTAGCTGGCTTTGATCTCACTTCTTCATGGAGAAAGAATGGATGTCCCAAAGAAAACAAAAAAAAAAAAAAAAAAACAATACTGAATACATGGCAACCAAACTAAGTCTGAGCAGAAAAAAAACAGTGCAACAGGCAATGCAGTGAATTTTGGTGCCAACATACTTCACAGGAACAAAAACTGAAAAGGAAATAAAAAATAAAGCTATTGATCACATGAACTGTGATCCACTCACAGCATCAGTGAGCGTTTCTGCCCACAGCTTTCAATATCAAAGACAACTTCAGGAAGAAATGACCTTGACTGATGCAAAAATACAGACCGACTCCAAAGCAAGGTATTTACACATGTTCTCGTCCACCTGGTGACTGCTCAGCAAACAAAATGTCAGGGCCAAAAAAACTAAACAAAAAGCCTAATTCTCGAAGTGGAGAAAAGGGAGCTGCACTCTCACCCCCCCGATGTAAAGCAGTCGACCCTGGCACTGGTGACTGAGAGGATGTCTTCATTCTTTCTGTCAAATGTTGAGACTAAAGAATTTATTCAACAGGAATAATTTCATGATGAGGGGCTACAATTCTTAGAGGATCCATCGCTGCCGTACTATGCAGCCACCTTGTTGTCCTTCTGGGGGGAAACACAACAACAAAAGTTTAGAACGGCCATAAATTTTCCTTTTTCAACATACTGCACTTTAATAATATTTTAAAAGCCGATAGATTTACCCTGTATTCAAAATCAGAGAAATCCCGGCCTCCTCTGCCACCTCTGAATGCGCCTCTGAAACCAGGTGGAGGACCCCGGGGGGGCGCGAAGGAGCCTCTGCTCAGCGGTCGCCCTCGGCCTCCGCGAGGCCCCATGAAGCCTCGGCCACGGAAACCTCCTCTTCCTCGATTGTGCCTCAGAGGGATGCCGAATGTCTCAGAATTCATTCGTCTCTCCTCTGCCCAGGTTGTCCTCCGCTCCCTGACACACAAAGACACATCAGGATCCATCTTTTTGGGTAACAAACATACCTCAACAAAAAATAAACATAAAAAAGGGGGAGGCATTACAGGCTAAAAGGGTCATTTTGGCTATCAATTTAAACATATTATGCAAAAATGTATTTTAATAAAGATACTAACCATGTACAATCAGAAACTAATAGTAATTAGTGTATTACTATGTGTACTACCCGTTTTAAAATTCAATCTCCAAAGTCAGACAACCAACAATGTGCAGTGTCTTTAAGTGTACTTTGTGTTATGTAGTATACTACGAGCACATAGTGTAGTTTCATAGTTAACGTCTTTGTCCTGATAAAAGTAGAAAAGAAAAGTGTATTTGCGTGCATCTTCATGATAACTTCCATTTTTTGGTGCCTCCCTCAACACATAAGTATCTGACTTACCTTGAAAATCCTCTGTCACCCCCTTTACTAAAAGAGATAAAAATAAAAGTATTTCATCAGTACATCAGACAATAGAGTGCCCATGTTATAAATGCAAAGGGCTTATGTTCATTGTATAAAGTGACAGTGAGTTTAGAGAATATTTCACACAGAATTTCTTGTAAGAATAGACTAAAGTTCATCAAAAAACACATTTAGCCCCAGAGTCTGTGCACGCGTTACCTTAAATCATCAGCTCCCAAGTTATCGAAGAAGGACTTGGTTTTGTCATAGTAAGTGTTTATCACAGCCTCCTCCTCCTCATTGGTCCCCTCATTGGCTGGATGTTCTGACTCTGCAGCTTCTTCACCATTCAGCACCTTTTCAGTCTTGTCATCTGTTGTAAGAGTTAGGAATTTAGTAAAACATTAAACACCTTATAAAAATGATGCGACCACCCGGGCTGGGAAAAGTCCTCAAAAGTGATGCTGGGATTTGTGTTGCAGTATGGCTATAGGAGATTACATCGATGGGTTTAACTTCCAAACGGTTTACTTCTACTGTAGATGTACTTCTGGTTGCAAAACTGGTTTCTAAATAGTGATAGGATGGACAAGTCAACCCATCTTGCGCTTTAATAATTGCACCTGTCGTATTGGGCTTTTTTTTTAAAGTGGTGATTCACTGCCATATTTTGGATGATGCTTGCAGTCTCAATTTAATGCATCTGTATTTTAGACCATAAGGCCAACTGAACTTAATAATGATTTAATAATGCAGTGCTTGTTTCTGAACTTGTAGCTGGTGTCAGTATCTTATCAGAAAATGTCATCTTGAGCCAATGTAAAAAGCTGAAGAAAGACATTTTTCCTCTTAAGTTCTGGCAAATTTCTTGCCGTTGGCCTAAAAGGACTCGTGTGTTGCAGCCGTACCCTTCAGTTTGAGCTTGTTCTGGAGCTCTTTGTCAATCTCATCTTTGTTGAACTGGGCGTTGGCAGTCTCGAAGTCAAAGTCTTCTTCAAACTTCATGGCCCCATCCCGACGTACGTTAACTCTGCCTCTGCTGCGGTTTCCTCTTCCACGGCCTCTGCGGTTGGACTGAACACCAGCTGAGAAAAAAAATGGGAAAAACTGAAATATTAGATATTATTAAACAAGGCTTATAAAATCAAAAGGATGACAAACATTCACTATTTGAACAATCAGACACCTTCTCTGGGGAAAACATACTTACAGTAAAAACGTGTACTAATGAAAAAACAAACATTTTAGTGGATGCGATTAGGTGTGTTGGGTATTATTAAGTAAAGGTGCAAAACTACTTACCAGCGTGACGCTTGTTGGGATCTCTGTTTTCAAGAGCACCATGTTCATGATCTGGCTGTGACACTGTCTGA
This sequence comes from Bovichtus variegatus, assembly GCA_943593645.1. NCBI lineage: Eukaryota > Metazoa > Chordata > Actinopteri > Perciformes > Bovichtidae > Bovichtus > Bovichtus variegatus. Next base: position 3,348,303 of record CALSCE010010649.1, read on the forward strand.
ACCTCCGGAGCTGAACAGAAAAAGACAACAATTTAAAGTGGTATGGCTCTAACAAAAGTACTACATTCACGAGCATAGAATGGCAACTTGATAACATATTCCTTTAACACTACTTCAGATATTACATAGATGAGAAAATTATAATTTTTTTGGGAAATTCACCATAAGATGTCCAGCAGGTCTCCTTACCCCTTCTCTGCTCCAGGAGGTCTGGGGGCTTCTGGCTGCCAGTGGTGCTGCTGGTGGGTCTGGGAGCTGCCGCTGCCGCCTGACTCCTCTGTCCTACAGGTGCAGGGGGTGCTGGGGTAGATGATGGTGGGGCCTGCACAGCCTGCTCCAGAATGGGACGTTTTTTCAATGAGTCCAGCTCGGGACTGGAGCGCCCTGCAGAAAACAACAAAGTGGGATTCAAACGATATGACTTTCTGAAAGTCAGGGGCAGTGTTAGTTTACATTGCAGCAGCCAACAGAAGTAATGACAGTTTGGGGAAACAACATGAAATCAACAAAATACCTTTGAGATAATTAATGTTACTCTGAACAGGAAGGTTTTTCCATTATATTGGCAATGGACAACACTAATGCTGAAAATGACTAACATTAATTTATAATTATTTTCTCGATTAGTCTATAACATGTCAGAAAATAGTGAGAAATGTCCATCCCAGTTTCTCAAAGTCCAAGGTGATGTATTTAAATGTCTTGTTTTGTCAGAGCTAAAGTGAAAGTGAATAATCAATTAGTCAACTCATCATTGCAGCTCCAGATAACACTGATATCTAATATTTAATAACGCCGATGTTGGTTCAATGTATTCGCAAAGCAATCAATTAGTTTAACAAAGACAGAAATGCAACCTATGCATTTAGTAATAAACCTTTGCCATTTTGAAGTGGTAAAAGGGGGAGAAATGTATGTCAAACACTCAAGTGTTTTTTTTAAATAATTGTCCACTAATTAATGTTTCAATTCATTGCTTAAAAACAATAATTCCATTACCAAAAAACTTTTAGATTTGGGTTTTTAGATTGATTTCTCAGATTCCAGACGATCATTGCTTTTCATTTTACAAAAAAACAAAACAAAAATAAAATAAATAAATAAAATCAACTTGAGCCTGCTTTGCCACTTGAAATAGGCAATCATCCCAGTTAACAATTTATTGACTTCATTTCTGAACAAGAACTACGCCTCACCTCCAGCAGATCCAAACGGCTGAGATGCAAGAGGTGTAACACCAAACTGGCTGTATGGTGCAATAGGGGCCTTGCTGAGTGGAGCGTAGGGCCCAGCTGACGGGAATGATGATGCTCCTGCAGCATTGCTGGATCCAAGTGACGACTAGAAAAACAAACAGTCAATTAAATAACCATGACAACACTGACTGTCAAAAACTGAAAAAATTTTAATCGCACAAATTCCCATGGGGGTACACATGGGATAATAAACAATTACTTATGTTTACAAATATTTTTTAATGCGCAAAAAACAGAATTATACGATTTTATTAATGTACATTCACAGATATAAAGCAGATGGTATAGAAGATGTCTTTAAAATTGGTTTGTTTATATATATATATATATATATATAAAAAACTATTGAAAAGTTTTTTTTAAAGATTTAAATAAATAATTTCGACTACTATTCACCAATTTCATAAAAAGAGCTAGTGCATTTAGTGAGCCTCACTGACATGCAAGACTAATGCAAGATTATTGAACCCATGGAAAAAATTTATTAGAATCAGAAAAGGCTATCAGCTGCAAATTGAAGGTATTTAATTAAAAACATTTTGACACATTGAGCTGGAGGTGTTATTTTAACCACATTATGGAACTACTTTGGTCTCAGTATAAAGCCAACTTCTCGGTATAGGCAAGTGTTTAAGTCTTTAGCGTCTTTGGAATTTGAGTTTTTTAATTTTGTTGGACCAACAGAATCTCAGCTCAGCTGTGGAACTATGTTGTTAGTTTAAATTGTTATAAGTGCAAAAGTAAGATTTACTTTAAGTGCAATTTATGAGCTAAAATGTGACCAGCTATGTTCCTAATTTCTTATTTTGCTTAAAAGTTCTATTGTATCATTATAACATGGAAAGCACAGGTGTAATCAATAAGATTAATCAACGATGGCTAAATTCTATTCAGGTGGGCCAGTTTCAACGTTTCACATGGGAGATGGAGCCATAATTAATGTTATTAAATACACCTGTGCTTTTGTGCTGTGACAAGACTTTTTAAGCCTGATCAAGTGATAATTTGATTGCATTTCATAACAATTGTATTTTCACAAAAGATATTATGGTTTGGAGTTACATTTTACAAAAACATTTATTTATTTATTTTTTTTAAACAGCAGCAATCCAAGAAAGAAAAAAAAAAAATACTTATGATAACTGCATTAATAAAGTTTGTCCATGTTGCCCATCTGTATGATTTTGCACAGCTATTAAAGTTTGATTTTAAAAAGTGAACATGATTGGGGAAGTTCGTGGAAGAGAAAAAAATAAGCTTTTCCACAGCAGACATTTTGATGTCATTGTAGGTAAAGCACAGGTGTTACTAATAACAGTAACGATTAATCTCTAATTAATCTACTCAAGTGTCCTAGTCGTGATAGTGGGGCAGCATGCACAATGCATAAACCCCAAAGGACTAACCATAAAAATGTCCTTAAAACTTTTATGACTTGTACAGAAAATATACCAAATGTGAAAAATTGACATTTTATAGTTCAAGAATGCGGATCAACTTACTTGAACTATAGCAGGGTCCTGCGGCAGGGAGCTAGTGGCTTTGGGTGGCTCACAAACTGTAAGGTCTTTTATATCACTTCCTCTGAAGATGATGTATTCAAACACTTCATCCCGAGGTGGAATAGGTCTATCAGTGGGCCGGTCTTCAGTGCCGAAAGAGCGAACTGTTGGGAAAATCCACGAAACAATTCAAATTAGAGCTGCAATGAGTAATCAACCAATCGCACAACAGAACATTACAGACCATTTAATCCATTAAGCAATTTTTCATGCAAAAATGGCAGTAAAAAATCTGTTTCCAGCCACTCAAATATGGAGATTTCCTGTTTTTCTCCCTTTTACATCATATTTAAAAGTTAATATCTTTGGGTTTTGGACTTACAAAACAAGACATTTTAAGACGTCACCTTGGACTATTAACCTTTTTAATTGAGGCTTCATTAGATATGTGTAGAATAGACACTTGCACTAATAATACTATGAATAGTGATTCACAGATGTTATTGTCAAAATGTATAATAGCCCATCTCATCTCTTCAAGGAAATGTTCACAGTTCAACAAAAAGAGCTGCAAGTTAAATTAGCCAGTTAGCCTACAAGTTTAATGTCCATCGATCAAATATACATCCAACAATACAATATAGTTATACACACACACCAAAGTGTCTTTTAAGGAATCAACTATTACTTTAATAGCTAAACAAATTGACAGGTACTTTCTCAGGTTTGTAGAGTTCACGTTATCCGAGTTAACCTAACAATCGTTCAGAATACAGACCTAAATATAACTTGTATATTAAACCGTGATTAAAGCTTAAATACAATATGTTTGAATGTAACTAGATCTACTTTCTATTATACGGTATGACACTTGGTAATCCGCAATAACGGCCACATATTTAACGTTAGCCCAAAACACAAGGTAAACAAAGGACGCAGAGCGTTAACTACAGCACCACTTAGCTATCAGTTGGCTACAAAGCTAGCTAACATAGCTAACTGCGCTGATATTAATTCCCGTATTTCATCGCCTAACACGTTTGTAAGTTAGTTATAACCCTTTTAGGTACTGTAGCACACCTCTTGGGTTACTTAACGTACCTTTAGCAAGAGCTACTGTCGAGTTTTCAGTATCAATGGTGTACAAAATTCCTTCATAGCGGATCCCGGCCTTGGAGATTAGGCTAATTTTGCTGCCAATGTACGGCGTCCCTCCTCCGCTCATGGTTGCCCTCTGATTTTTCACAATATTTCTACGGAATCTGATTATGTCAATCGAGAGGTTAGCTGTGTTATTTTCAGAGCTGAAATTTAAGCCTACGTTACGCCGTGAGTAAGCCTCGCTCGTTGCAGAACAGATCTCTACCACGACATGGCCGTTTTCATTTTCCTTCGCCCGCCGCTGAGGATGTTGGGAGAAAAAGGCTGCATCTCATTTCTGTAAAGTCACCTACTCTTCCTCCTTTTGTTACCCTTTCTCATAAATGATAAAGAAGGATTTCACGAATACATGGGGAACTCAGTAATATCAACACTGACCATGCAGTTTTGTTCACTTTTACGGTTGTTGTTTTTTTTAACAAAGACTATGAGTCAATTCATCATAGGGTGCTTAACAGAGGTTTGAGACTCAGACATTCTATCATATCGCGATATTACACAAGACGGCCTTTATCTTCTACCCTGCCCCCATATAACAAACGATGTATACCCTGCTCAGTAATGTATGAAGTCATTTTTATTATGTTTGACCAACCAACAGTATCTACTGAGAATGAAGTTCTCCAAATACCCAGTTCCACCAACAACAAAACAAATGCACTGCAAAAAATAATGAATGATTTCTACACGTCTAGTGAATTTTTAGGATTGTGATTTGTCTTTGAGAGCAATGAGTGTGTTTTCTGTAAATGTGATATTGAAACAACGGATCACCTTTTTGTTGTTCTGGAAACAATTCATGAAATGGGTAAGTAGCAACACCACAGAAATGGTGGCTATTATTTCTGGTGGCTTATTAGAAGACAATAATTTGGACCTAATGGTCAATGCTTTACTAAGGCAAACATGTATGTAGACCCCACTAATCTTCACATGGGACTATATTGAAACTCAAATATATGTTAAATCCCTGAAATTAATATCTAATCTATATATTACTAGAAAATGATCTGACAAATGGAATGTCTTTAAAACTAACAATCACAAAGTGCATACTTTTCATTATTCAAGATTCTAGATTAACTTTATTGTCCCACAGAAAAGGGGAATTTGATTTGTGCTTTTTACCCATGCTGCAGCCATAGAAAGACAACATTACATACAAATAAACATGCATACAAAACTGTTGAACTTGGCAAACAGAAAAAGCAAACACATCAACAGCAATAATATAAACCTAAAACTTAGATGCCTTAAAAGTATGTCAATGTTTCCACATATTATATATGTTATGCAACACTCTTACAACATCATTATAGTTCATTACATTGGAATTGAAAAAATATGAAGAAGTTTTTTATAATAATCATTATAATATTTTAATACAAAAGTTGTTCATTAAACAAATGACAAATAGTGTCAGAGTCATTATTGCAAAACACACATTTTCCATCAATAGTCGGAAAATGTGTGTTTTGTCACTGAATTTGAAAGCACCCGTTTCACAGAATACATCAAGTGTATTATTTTAAATTAAACTTCTCTGGTTTTGTTGGTAACACAATGTTTCTTCTTAAAATTCCAAACTGACTTTCATTTAATATTTTAAAATTGCAACATCAAAAATAGTTTGGCAGGAGGAGTTGAGGACCCCTGGCCACCATATTAGATACAATATTAGTACATGTGTTTGTCTGTGATGCATATACTATCTAAGGTTACATTTAAACTGTGGATTCACATCAACCATGCCATTTACTTGGATTAAAAAAATAAAGTATTGCAAGACAACTGCAAAAAAAGTAGAATTCCATATTTTAAATAAAAGTTGTTTTTCATCGAGTAATTGTGTCACAAACCAGTGTAGGAAATTCATCCCCACTGTCTAAAATATTGGAGCATTTATAAAATGTTGGAGGCACTATTACAAAATAGTAATACGTGCATAAAGTGCATACAATTAAATAAGTGGAAGGAGGAACTATGTAGGACTAAGATATACATTTTTGTTCTTCATCTTTGGGGCAATTTTTGCGCTGCAGTTTTTTTACCTTTACCCCGCTTAATTAACCAACAGTATGTCATTTTTAATAATATTCAATAGAAACTTTTTTTTTTTTCTTTTTAAATGTGATCTCTTTCATGAAAAATACAAGTAGGATGCCCCCTTCTTGTGATGACGTCAGATTCATTCCCACAATGCCTAGTAACACGCAGGCGCACTGTAAAAAAAAAAAAAAAAAAAAAAAAAAAAAAAAGAAAAAAAAAAAAGACAGCTATCTGTGATCAGAGATGGCGGGCGCCTCCGACCCCCTGGAAGATATGCTGTTTTCAGAGGTGGATGAAAAAGCTGTGAGCGACCTGGTGGGCTCATTGGAGTCACAGCTTGCTGGCCAAAGCAACCCCGCAGGTAAAACTGACGAAAACGGAGGCGCTGGCTCAGTGGCCCCCGCTAACCATCACTTAGGGAAAACGCTACCAGCTCCAGTGGGCACCACAACACTAGAACAACAACAACACGGACGGTGTTTTAAACCTGAGATGCGCCAGGAGATCAACTGCAAAGACGTTAGCCTGGATAAACCTGTCACGGGTCCTTCTCCGGGCTGTACCGCTTCTTTCGGCGAGCCCTCCACCACTTCGGCTGCCTGTGTGAACGCCACCAGCGGCGGTTCGCAATCACATGGAGCATCCATCACAACACTGACCGCATCTGGTGTGTCAACTTTGGCGTCGACGCCAGCCAGCATCAGCACCACATCCACCCGGGGGTCTAAAGGGAGCCCGGGGATAGGTGAGACGTTGACGGAAGCCAACCCACCGAGAAAACGCATAAACACGCCGCGGAGGAGCGCTTCGGCTCGGATTAAGAGTTTGAACGGCGCAGCTGTAACGACGAGGAGGAACAGCAACACAGCGGAAAACGTTAGCTCTGTGGATACCAGTGCAACTACACCGAACTCCACTCGACCGGTGACATCCTCTATTAACACTTCGACGTTTACCCTGTCAAACGCTAACCTCCCTGTGGGGCAGTCGGCTATTGCCCTGGACCGGGGGACTCCTACCATTGCTTTGCATAGACTCCCGAGTCACATTGTAGCGAGCATAGCCCAGAACGGGACCAGCGTTTCGGCCTTGGTCCAGCAGGGCGCTCGCATAGGACCCGTAACCACAGCTTCACAGGGGAACCACAGCCTAACAGTCGCAGGCATTGGGGCTTCCAAAACAGACGATTGTCAGTCCAAAATTGTAATGTCAAGCCAGTCTAGTGGTGTCAACTCTGTAATAAACTCCTCTGTTGTCACACCAACAACCACAACTACTACAGCAGCAGCTACAATAACCACAGCAGCAGTAAGCCAGCCTGTGAGCTCTGCCACAGCTTCTTCTGGTGTTACAGCGGGGGCAGCAAGTTCTGCATGTGGGACTGCTCAGGCTACATCAGTGAACACCACTGTTAGCATGGTCAGGCCCACAGCCCCCTCTCCAACACCTGCTGTGGCCACCTCCACACAGACTCAACCCCGTCCTGGACTTACAGCCCCTCAAAGGATTGTAGCCCCCCAGCTGATTGTCAGACCGCCCCAGCAGCAGACTACTATTCAGCTGCCTCCTGGGTTTACCATCCCACCAGGTAAGGTTTTCAGGAGGGGGAGGAGAGCAGCAGCGAGGCTGTTCTCACCTGTGTTATAACGACCTCACCTGAGGTTCATGGGTTTGGTTGTCGGCATGATAGAGAGTATGAGGAGTTTGTGTGACATCCTGTTCCCATGTTTGTCTGAAAGTGTTCCAAGTTGTCCTATGTACATATTGGATGTGCTCAGGGCCCAACATTGGCACCATTTACCAGCCAAATGCTGGTAAAATATACAAGTGGCTAGTAGATTTGCATCACTCACCAGGCAAAAAAACCCTCCACAATGATAATTTGTGTGTAAAGTGGCTGGTAAAATTTGGAACATTTACTAGCCATTTGGACAAATAAGTAAATTTTGCACCCTGTATGTGCTATAAGATGGTGCCTGTTCCTAAGATAAAACATGTCTAAAAATATGCTTTTATTCATAGTAGCTGTAGTGTGAGTTTTAGCATGGGTGGCCCCATGGGGAATCAAACACTTCACCTAGCAGTGTGAGTGCCGTCATGATGGGACAATTGGGCCGTGCAAAATATTACATTTACACTAACATCCTTAACAGCACCATACCACAACATTATTTTCACAATTGTAAAATGAGAAACATGAAATAAGACAACACTTGCATGAAGTTTGCAGTGAAACTGTGTCAAATATAATTTATCTGTACATTTTTAGTTAGTTAGCGGATGCGTCTTTGACTTAAGTCTCCACAACGGATACAACTTGTAAACCCAGTAAAACAACTTCAAGGGTGGGTAATGTATTTTATAAACTTTTTTTTGTAATACTTGTTTAAATACTATTTACTTCCCAAAAGCGATTTAATAAATAAAATGCTCTGACAAAAAAAAAATAAAGAAACCGTATCTGTGGCTGTTGCAGACTGTAATAAGTCCGTCCAATCATTTCATTCAGCACAAATGTGTCACTGGAGTCTTTCACAAGCTGCTAGCTTGACAGCTATGGGACTAACAATAGCCATGTTTGTTGTTTACCTTCATAATGGTCATTTTGAGGGAGTGGCTTTGGAGGAAGGCCTGAAGGGACGGGCTCAGTGTTGCCAACTTGGCCACTTTCTCAGTAGGTTTTTGGAGCTATTGTTGCTACCTACGTTCATTGTAAAACTGTTGAGCATTGGGCGAGTTTTTTTTGCTTTGATAATTTAAAAAAATCATCTTACTTTTGCTGGCTTCTCCAATTTGACCTACCGAGCTTTAATATCGCCATTGTCTCTAAAAACAGATGACTGTGCGCACGTGACTAAACACACCTGCAGTTTTGTCTGGTTCCAGTTCTGCCATTTTCTCAAAATGAATCAAGTAGTGCTCACATAAACAAAAAATGAAGATTATAAAGGTGATCAAAGCCCTAAAGTAATCGTCTAAATAACTTACATTATTCTGTTTTTTAAAAATCAATTTATACAACCCAATATATTTTTACTTTTAAAAATATTGACAAAGCATTGAAAAGGTTTAGGCTGAAGCCTTAGCTTATCACACCGACCCATTTAACATTAATTATGTTGTAGCATTCTCATGAAATGTATACACTAAAAATGAAAGAAAGAAACAAAAATAAATAAATATATGTTTAATAAGATAAGATAAGACAAGATAGAATTTTACAGATGCAATACACAGTAGGAGACAGTATAAGATTCTAAAATTTACAAAAATGTACAAATAGCGCAAAATGTTTTATACAAATATATGTATGTAGAAACATTTAAAAATAAGATGAGCTGAGATGGGGTAAGGTGCAATATTCAACAAGATGAGGTCCGGTGCAGTATTTGGCAAAATAACAACATAAAAAATGTTTATACCCAAAAAGTCCCAATCAAAATAATCCTATATACACTAGTGTTCATAACCTAGTTTTATATTTGTTAATTGGCTTATTTTAAAAATATTTTATGGTTAACATTTATGGTTGCCCAAATAAAGTGTATTTTTCAGCATTCGCCATGCAGCCAACCTCTATCGAGCTCCTATTTTGTGAGTATGGCAGGTAATAACTGCAGACATGGGTCAGGAGGGTGTATGTGCCCCCCAGCTGTTGTGTCTTCAATGCTGCTTTGAGTCATCTCACCTCAGGAATAACGGCTCGGTCATATAACCAAGAGAATGATTCGAATATACGATCAATCTTTCTATTAATACGTCTTTTTTTTTTTACTTTATGGAAATTGTCCAAAGATAAACAAATGTGTAATAAAACATTTGTATCTTGACCTGACGTGGGCTCTCTCACGCGCGTGCAATCGTAGCCTTTTAGAAAGAGCAAAGAGTCTGTAATTATCTCCTGATCATAGCTTCAACTCAATTCCTGATCCTTAGACTGTCATCTGTGCATCCGTCTGACACACCGCAAGGTTTAGATCTTTACATTTGATAAGTGGAGGAAGTCACATTGTAGAGCAGTGTTGTAGTGCAATGAAATTAAAAGAAATACATGGTGGACTGTCCTTTATGATGTTATTTCCTATATTAGGATGTCTTACATTTCTTACATACATGACATTAGCTCATAATTTTCTCTATAGTCAGTTCTACCCATGTTTCAGCCTTGGTAACGTGCAGGTGATGTAGCAAAGCAAAGTACTGTTGCTCTGTGTAACTGCAGTTTAATATTCCTTATGCACCGATTTCAGGACAGGGGTTAAACATTTGACTGGGACTCCTTAAGGTGTCCTGTTGCAAGATTTTAAAAGACTTCTTCCAACTTCTGCACTCTCGAATCTGTGCTAAAATCTTTTTAATAAGCTTTCAATCGGAGACTTTCTTCAAGTCAAGAACAGGTAGCTCGTGAATCACTTGATTAGCCTTAATGCAGGACACTTGTGTCAATCAGTTGAACTTGTGTGGCTAAACGTCAAGGGACTTGTAGTCCTGGGTATGATGGACTACAAGTTGAAGACATAGTGTGTATATAGAGACAGTCGAGAAACACGAAGCACGTCACATATACAAAATCCACAATAGAATACACAGCGATAGAGATAAATACTATGTAAACCTCAGGCTTCAGACCCAGTGGTTGCAATGTTCCCAAGGAGTTGATCCAAAACTCAGAAACATATTTTCAGTGCCCATAAGATCATTCACCATTCAATTCCAGTGCACTTTACATAATCTAATTATTAGTTTCTGTTTGTTGCCTTTTAGTGTGGCAATCAAATGTTTAGTGTGGCAATTAAATTTTCTAATTTGCATAATTTTTTGTTTTCATTATTAACTTAGACGTAAAGTTAGCTTGTAATGAGACTTGAATTGTAATGAGACTTGAATTGGCACGTTACCTTTTTCATTCCCACTGGCTGCTAGTTTAGAGTATTTAAAAAATAAAATAGCTATTCAACCTGCCAGAATGTTTTTGAATGATTGAATGTTTGAATTGAATTGAATGTTTTAAATTCAATCAACATGACATGTTTTACATGTCATCTAAGTTGACGTAGTTCTCTTATTTTGCCAAGTGAATGTGCACATTTTGAAAAGCATTGTGTTTTATGTCTGCATCTGTGTCATCACGATAAGAGTATATAATAGTAATAATAATATGTTAATTCCACTACAGGAGAGACTTGATGTTTTCTGCAATAAGGTGGAAATAAATATATGTGTATATTGGCCAAAATGAGTTGGGAAATATCGACATATTGGACATTGTTGATCCTTAATTCTTGGTTATCTGTGCAAGTGGCCAGTAGAATCCACAAACCTGCCATCCACATCCAATAAATATATATGTGTGTGTGTGTGTGTGTGTGTGTGTGTGTGTATATATATATATATATATATATATATATATATACATTTAGCTAGTAGGTGGATTAAATACCATTCAGTGACTGTGACATTCTAGTGTTTCCTCTCATGAATGTTCCCTGTGATTCTCCAGGGATGGTGTTGGTACGCACAGAGTTGGGCCAGCTGGTGATGGTTCCTCAGCAGGCTTTGGCTCAAGCTCAGGCTCAAGCCCAGGCTCAGGCCCAGAACAACATGTCTCCCCGACCTGCCACCCCCACAACAGGAGCATCCTTCAGAGTAACAACTCCTCAGGTGAGACTGCAGAACACACCTGGTGGCTACCACCTATAGACTTTCATTAGTATGACCACAGCACACACTGTATTACTGCACCATATTGTTTCTTTACAGCTAGACAAGAAGAGTAGAGGTGAGACAGGTTAGGACCGATTAAACTCCCATTCATCAGGACACACGGCATGACTGGTTGTACCTCACACACAATGGGCTTGCTCATTAAACATTCCTACCGCAGAGATTTAATCTTAACAATTGATTTTATATTTCCATGTGGGTAAGAATACATCAGTGTTCTGTGCCTGTTTCCTGAATCAGTTGTAGGGTTATCTTAATTTTCTCCTTTTAACCCTAACCCTTTTTCAAACAAGCGAAATTCAGAGACCAATATAATCCACAGTTAAGGACACAGTAAAAGAGAAGGGCCACCATCTGGATCCACTGTAACTCCTTTGCTGCCTGTTGATGGAGATGTTGCAACACTGCAACATTTGTGAATGAGGCTTGTGTCACTAATTGGGGGAACCCCCAAAATTAGAAATGATTTTTCTAATTCATATAGGTCTATTGTCTGTACTTGTCCATCACTGTTATTGCACGTATATTATGAACAACAAAAAATTGCTATATGTAACCATTATTCACTATCTTTGCTGTGATAAACGCATCAAAAGATTTGAGATTAATTTCATGTCAACACTGCATAAATATCGGCAGGTTATGCAGTATACACAACATGTACAAGTGAATTCCATGCAGCACAAACTACAGCGACGCAAGCACATCTGGCAAAAATAATGCCGGACATGTAAAGACAATTTTTTCTGGTGCAACTAGAACAATCAAAAGGATCTGAAATTAATCATGCTTTATGTAGATTATAATATTATATTAGATTAGATTGACTTTGTTGTCCACCTCAGTGGAAATTTGTCTTTGACTTCTCCAAGTACAGCAAAGGTACAGACAATACACATAGCAGAACACACCATTAAAATATACACATATACAATATACAATAGTGCAAATGGGCATGTACCAGCAATAAATTATAGAAATAATAAAGAGAGCACATTTTTATAAAATGTCGAACAAAAATGCATGGGTCAGCTCAGCCAATAATAATAATAATAATAATAATAATAATAATAATAATGCACACGCCTCCTTTTCTGAGATGGATTAGGCCAGTTTTATTAGAGAACGGGATGAGGGGTGCAGAAGATTTTCTTTATTTGTATTTTTTTTTCTTTAGTTAGATTAGTAGATTAGGAGAATTGAGTGTTATTTTAAATCTTGTAGAAGGCGGTAATACAACTTTTTGGACGCATGTGATAAGGCAGCCGAAGTTAAGGCTCATATGTCGATTCTCACACCAGAGTAGGGCTCCAGTGCTGCCACACTGTCCACCCAGGGGAGACGCGTTATTTTCAGGAGCTATCAGATGGATTTTGCGAGGGCTTTTGTTTTGAAATGACTTCCGGGAGTTCTGCCCCGCCCCTCGCCTCTAAATGGAGCCTGAATTGACCATTCAGTAAGGTAAAAAGCAAAAACAAAAAAAAAAGCATTGCAGTCGGTTTTTTTTGTTCACTGGTTTAAGAAGTAAAAATGTATCCGAAGGTACACGGATTATTAAACTTGGTTGTTTTAACTGCGTACTTTTCTAACGCAGGAAAATGGAGTTTAGCCGAGGGAAGACCTGTGCCCTTATCCTGTGAGATATTAAATAATAATCAAAACTTAAAAGAAAACAATTTCATTGAGCTTTCTACACAGAATATCATGAAATCCTGAGATATAGCCCAACTGCATATACAAAAAAAAAATGTTTTACACTCCTTAAAATCAAGAAGGCTCCAAATTGGGAAACAGTGGATTAAGGCACTGACCTCAGACCTGCGCTTAAAATTAAATGCATAAGAAGGTATTCTATAGATTAGAAAATACTAGAGATTAATGAAGTAGAATAGAAATAATGAAATAAAAGGCACTTATATGATTCTACTCCATTTCATTTTTAATTTTAGGCATACAGATACAGGTTGGGAAGCATCAGTTCCTGGTTTTCTTTTCAAATGTTCTTCTTCACACAATTTAAAGGGCTTCAACCTCAGACCTCCTTGTATCAGAGCAACCGTCCTGAAGGTGCAACATTGTATAGGCATATTGTTTTTGAGCTCTGCAGAATTTCTGTCAATGTTAATTCCACAACTGGTGACCTTTGTCAAGACGAACTGGACTGATTTATATTGGAGAAACTTTGATCTAATTACGTGTGGGTTTCATACAGTTGATATGGGCGGGCAGCACCTCATTAAGTGAACATCTTAGCTCTAAACCCTAATTGGGATGTGATTAATATGTTTAACAGTGTAATTATAAGGAATGAATATTCTTGATTATTTTACGTATAGATTAAACTGAGATTAATAGGTGAATTAATGTCTCAAGGCTCCGTAATGACTCCATGGGGTCCTCTCATCAAACTTTAACGAGCCACTGAATCATTAATTGGAATTTGCTTATTATCACCTGTGGATACATCATTCATGTAGAAACCTGAGCTTGTGCTGCTGGAACTTAATTGGCTTTAATAATGAGATTAGTAGATAATTTGCCTCTCACAATTTCTCTGTAAATCAAGTAGGACAGATGAAATGGCACAGATAAATATTTCTTCTGATTAGAGCATCTTAACTAACTCTTGTCTTTCTTATTCACCTCAAAACATACAACACTTAATCTAGGAGGGGTTAATTAATTCACAATGGCATGTTGTAGTCGACATACGTTTTTAGAACAAACAAAAAAATTGTAAAAAAATAATTTTTCTTCAAGTCATTTAAAACAAATGTGTTATGATAAATTTGATTCCCTTTTCAATACATTGCATTGTGATGCATTTAATCCTGTGAATTGGGATTCAGCGTTGTTGTTCAGTTCACCACAATGGGACAGTTGAGAAAATGTCACAAATGATTACTTTCATTATTAATTCATCTACTGATTATTTTCTTGATAAATTGATCCATGTTTGGTTTATAAAATGCCACAATAAGAGAATGCCCCCTGCATTTTCCAAAGCCCAAATACTAAGTCATTATTCTTGCAAATATCTAGTTCACAATCACAGAAGATGAAACCCCCCCCCCCAGAAAACATAAAAATTTGAGGAGCTGGAACGAGTGCATCTTTAACATTTGTGCTTCATACATTTTGAAAACAGTTTATCGATTCAGTTAATTCAATTGATTAATCGAATAATTGTTTTAGCTCTAATGATGAAACGTATGTTTATCCCCCAAATATTGAAAGTAAGAGTTGGGCGACAGACAGTAGAATTATCACAATCCCTGTCACTTTAAAAGATGTTAATGTCAACCAGTTATAGCAGAGATGGCTCAACAAAATGATCAAAACACACAACACTTTATTGAACCCAAACAGTAATCAAATCAAAAGTTTATAGTTCACTCAAATACAGTCTCACACACAAAATGCCCATCAAATCAAAAGAAACAAAACTCCAGATATGAATATCAAAAGTCCCTTAAGCAATTAATGTGTGTGTGTGTGTGTGTGTGTGTGTGTGTGTGTGTGTGTGTGTGTGTGTGTGTGT